>CM048821.1:49343143-49883143 GCA_026586065.1 Dioscorea zingiberensis | reverse complement strand
TTGTGTTTGTGGGCTAGCTTGGTAGGTGTCCGTTAGTTGAGTTCTATTCTTCCGCGCGGTGCAGTGGAGCGAGCCTCCTGTAGGACGTTTAGGGCTGAGGGCACCCTAGGTCCTGGTAGTCTATACCAGAGGGAGGATACTCTGGTTGTCCAGCCTGTCAGTGGGACGATTCGCTAACCGTGTCGACACGTACGAGAAGTGGCGCTACCGACTTCCAACAGGATAGTCGTTTCCAGCTAAGGTTGATGATGCTGACCAGAGGATATTTGAGAGTCTTCTTTGGATTACTCTATCAGAGCTTGAGGTTGTAGTTGTGTTAAGGAGTCTCTATCGTTGATAATTCCTTGTGGTTGGTTTGAGACTCCTAGACGTTGGATAGTGTGAAGCATGGTCCCCACTTGCTTGATTTAGTCATGTTCACGTATTTGCTTTACTTGTTATTGGCTTATCTCTTGTTTATTACATGACTTCCTTGTGATCCCTGCGGGGGTGCTTACTAGGATTTCCTTTCGAAGGCTCATATACTTGCTCTCACTTTCTTTCAGATCCTGAGGAGAGTAGCTGACTCGGACTCAGGTGCGGTACGAGGGTTGGGACACCATTGAAGAGGTTCAAAAATATCTTATTTTATTGAGAGAGAGATTATGTTATGTAGGACCCTTGTAAGGCCTTGAAATTTGTATGGTGCCTGTACCCTTATATTTTATCTTACGCGTAGACTCTAGTTTATTTCATTATTTTATTTTGATTTTCTTCTGTTTATCTATTATATGTTCATGATTACTTAGGCTTTGTGTCCGAGCGAGCTTCATCTCTACTTAGATATGACCGATATGCTCATATGCTCGAGGCCCGAGATCTGGGTCGGAGCAAGACAATAAGGGCTTTTGCGACGGATCCATCGGTGATAAACAACATCGATCAAAGACCGAAATTATATGGTTATTATTAGTACTACTGACAGAATATACCATTGGTGATGCGTATCCATTACCGACGGGGAATTTTTTTCCGACAGAATGGCATAAGCGATACGGTTTTCAGCGACCGAATTTCCAAAGGGCAAATTCCTTCGTTGTAGGGCATCACCAATGGGATTTAACCCTTTAGTGACAGAATTGTCCGCCTGTGATGCAATAGTTTTCTTGTAGTGAAGTACGCCATCAACTATGCCAGAACAGATTAACTCAGATGTGTCACTTGAGTCACCTTCAAATCATGACAATGATCACACTTCGCAACATGTTACCCCCAATTTCTCATCTCAAGATCATGACAGGACTATTGTGACATCTCATACCATACTAATTAACAATTTGGTGAGTGAAAATTTGATGAGTGAAAATTCTAACTCTTCTCATCTTTCGGAACAGGTTCAGTGATGCAGGAGGGTCCAAACCATATGATGTGATTCAGTTATTTGGCTTGTTTTTTATGCCAAATTCCAATGTTTTCTCTTCAAAACTTTGTTTTTAGATATTTTTTTACTACTTTTGGTAATAATTAGTTTGTCAAATCATGATAGGATTTGAATATGATTTTATCTAGGATTTCGGATTAGTTTTGTTTTAAATTTTGAGTTTGGATAAGTTTAGGTTTTAGATAAGTATTTACTAGTTTTGGCTATTTAACTCGGCTTGTGGGTTAGTTTTTGTCAAGCCTTGATTTTTATGAAATTTTTTTGAATTTGAAAGATGTTTCTCTCTTGTGTGATGTATTCTCGCGTTCTTCCTTGCGATCCATAGGTTGCACCTCGCTCCCATGATAATCGCTATCCTTCCCAACGTCAGTTGGTACCAAAGCTCAACATATTCCTGGGTCGAGATCACATCGGCAATAATGGCTGGTGAAGGTCTAGGTCATGGTTGTCGTGGGTGGGTCCTAAACGAGGAGGTCCATGACAGTAATCGTGACGTCAAGGATGTGATGATCGAGGATCTACAGAGGCAAGTCGTAGAGTTATCCCTGCGTCTAATGTTGCGCTATTTCGATCGTGGTCGTTATGGGCAGGTTCTGAGGGTGGAAGTCCAACACCATTATCGTAACATTCAGAAGGTGATGATTGAGGATTTGCAAATGTAAGTTACGGGGTTATCTTAGCGTCTGGCGGTGCGTGATTTCGATCGTGGTCATCGTGAGCAGGTTCCAAATGAGGAAGTCCAACACCATGCTTGTTTCACGGAATCTGAAGATGCTGTTGTGAACTCGAGGGCGAGTTATTTCCAACCCGGGGTGGCTGATATAGGAGGATCCAAACCAGATGATGTGATTCAGTTATTTGTCTTGTTTTCGATGCCAAATTCCAATGTTTTCCCTTCAAAACTTTGTTTTTAGATATTTTTTACAACTTTTGGTAATAATTAGTTTGTCAAATCATGATAGGATTTGAATCCGAAATTATCTAGGATTTCAGATAACTATTTAGTTTTGTTTTAAATTTTAAGTTTCGATAAATTTAGGTTTTAGATAAGTATTTGCTAGGTTTGGCTATTTAACCCGGCTTGTGGGTTAGTTTTTGCCAAGCCTTGATTTTTATAAAATTGTTTTGAATTTGAGAGACGTTTCTCTCTTGTGTGATGTATTCTCGCGTTCTTTCTTTCGATCCATAGGTTGCAGCTAGCTCGTAGGATAATCTCTACCCTGCCTGGCGTCATTCAGTGACCATCTCATCCTATGGTTACAAGAGCGAAGCACGACATTTACAAGCCTAATCCACTATATATTAATTCTTGAATATGGTGCTATACTAAGTGAGCCATGGTTTGCCAAAATAGCACTTCAACATGATGGATGGAGGAAAGCGATGGTTGATGAACTTGAAGCTTCGCATCAAAATCAAACATGGACCTTAGTTCCTTGAGAATTTCATCTGAATATTGTAGGATCAAAATGGGTATTTAAGGCCAAATTAATAGCTAATGGAACTCTTGATAGGTTGAAGGCTAGGCTCGTTCCCGAAGAGTAACAAAACTTGGTGATGATATGCTTCAGATCTACACAGATAACTTACACATTCCTAAGATACTACAACAAGGAAGAAAAGACTTGAATTCAAGAATGACGGAAGTCATTGAGGACTGTCAGAAGCTGTTGGAGAAGTTTAAGACATGGAACACACAAATACCCAGGGAGGAAAATGGTTTGGTGGGCAAGCTTAATTGCAAAGACAACTAGAAATGAAAGCCTAACTATAAGTTGTAATAGAGCACGAGACCTCCCGGAATGGCTGTATGACCCATTCTATAGGCTACTAGTGTTATGCATGCAATAGCTAGCTAACAATAGCACTTTTCACCCCCACCCAAAAAAGGAAATTGTTACACCTTGCTAATTTCCACTTGATTAATTTGATTGAATAAAAAAGGACAGTCCAGCGCTACCAAGCTCCCGCTATGCGCATGATCCAGAGAAGAATTCAACCACTTGGGTCTATTATTACAGTCACATTAAACATCATCAACAGAATCAAACACAAATTAAGTAGTTTAATTGACAACACTGCATTTCTTTCTGATAACTCCATTAGTTCCTGTAAGAACTTCAATTTGCCCCATCCTCTTGATCGAGTTCTTGAAAGCATTGAAGAAGTTCTTGGAGTTGTGTAACTTGTCCACCAGATTGCTTGCTCTTCCATTTGTAAGCAATGCGGCATCAGACTGGAACATACCTTGGTTCTGCTTCAAAATCACAAAGTAATTGTTGTCAAATGTCAAGCTACTTCCAGGATCCATGGCTACTGTTGTAGTGGTATCAGACTGGCTCTTGCATTGAGCTTTCAAGGTCTCTGCATAGGTTGCATTAAGCGATGGATCAGCATCGCCTTTTCCGGTGAAGTTGTAGAGCCTGTTGCTGAAGAAGTTACAGTGTCCTACTCCAATGGTGTGTGCACCTATCAAGATGATATATATACAGCATGCATGCTTGAAGTGTGAGAAAATTAAATTAAGTACAGACTAATCATACAATCATGTATAGAGGTATAACATAGATATATACCTGATAACACCACAAGGTCTTGAGCATTAAGGCTTTTGTTAGCAAAGCTTTGAACAAGTGTTGTGAAGTTAGAGAAAGGAGAAGGGATATTTGCCAAGGCTTCTGAATCACTAGATATATTGCCATCTCTCCTGCCAGTCTCCACTTCCCATATTGACTCATTGAACTAAGAGAATCACTTGAATGTATTAGAATTGGAATATTTACAATAAATGAATTTATATGTATATATATGTAGTATTGAGTTCATTTATCACTCACTTGAAAAGAAACTGAATCTCTAGCTGCCAATGCTACTATATCAGCACAGGAGACAATCCCAGGGCAAGCTTGCTCCAATGCAGTCTTCACCTCATCTATGACATCGAATCCAGCGAGCGATTGGTTTGGTATTGCAGCCTTTTCTGCTGTGTTGTTTGCAGTGGAGTCTATCAACACTGATGCATCACAACCCTGCAAAGTCCAGTGAAACTTTTGTTAGTACCCATGGATGAATCCACTTTGTATAGGGTTAGGGTTCTTACTCTAACAAAGCAATCATGGAAGAACATTCTCAGGAGTTTGGCTGGTAATTCTGAGTTCTTCGCAACATTATTCCATGTGATGTTCTGAACGATCTGCTCAGCCTTTGAACATGTTTTCTTGTAGAAGTTTTGTTCAAGACCACCAACTTGACCTTTTACTGAACTTCCAAAGGTTACCACCATGACTAACAAGACAATGAAGTAAGAGAAGTACTTCATCTTTGAATGACTATATATCTTCAGATAACTTCTTCAAGTAATCTATGAAGAGACTTGAATCATAACAAGCCACAAATGCTGCCTTTTTATACACAGGATTCAAGTCATCTTCTCTTCCCTACATAAAATATTTATATAAATATTGACAGCTAATTAGCAGCAAAATTTTATCTGTGTGTACTTGGAAAAGTTCTATGTGAAACCAAGTAGGAATGATCATTAGTTGTTATATATATCAATGTCTGTCATGCAACGAAGTGGAGGGGTTTTGGCCAATGTTTTAATTTCATGCAAAAAATAATTGGTGGGTTTAGGTATAACATGCAGCTTGAAGCAAGCTATAGAGATCACATGCTATATAATACCTTATTGTTTCTTCATTTACTACTCCTATGAAGATGAGAGAACCTTCCATTCATTGATGTCACTTTAATGACAAAAGTTTTGTTACTTAAATCTTGATTCCATTGCTAAAGTCAAGGATTGACAATACCATTTTATATGGAGAGTTCATTATTAGAGTTCTTTTATATTGGGAGACTTCATTGCTATGCATGAATAAGAGAGAAACATTTAATAATTGTACTTTTATTTTATTAAAATTTGGCACCTAAAACAAAGAAAATCAAGTATGAAAGCTTCTATGATCCATGTGCTTTGTTAGCTTTTTTTTTTTTGGTTTGGTTGATGAATGGTTCAAGTAGTGTAGGGAGTTGACAATGAAACATTGAAATTAAAAAAATTCAATTCCCAAAGAAACATATATACATTGTTTTCCGTCCATTTGCAGCTAGTATAATCATCTCTCTTGTTCGAGAGTTAAAAACTATATAGTTGAAGAAATGAAGGTGTTTACGTTTCATTCTTCAAACCTTTTGAAGGCCAATTAGAATATATCACAATTGGTGCTATTAATTATAAGTGTTGTGCCTTGGGAATGTTGAAGCGAACACTTGGATCATTTTTCTGTTTTTAATCAACAATGCATGTTTGACTATTGCGAAATTATGTTTAAAATATAAGAAATATGTTTGGTTCGACACAAACATGTCTGTGGATGCATCTCACCAAAAACAAAAATGATTCTGTCTTATAAAATTTAAATTCAATGTTATGTATTTGTGTGTGTGTATAACTATTTTATAATTATATAATGTAAACATCATTCAAATGTAATTTGATTTATAATTCTAGTTAAAATGCTTAATAATTAATGAATCATATGGACTGGTTTAATGAAGATGGGGATCCGTTCTCTCATCGGGCTAGGAATAGGTTAATTAAGATAAAATGGGAGTTGTTCATACGTGGGATCAAAGCCGAGCCAGATCAACTAATAAGATTTGATGGTAATGAGAGCTTCTTTAGCTATAAATGAGAAATACGATCAGTATTCGGTGATGCCTCCGGTGAGAAGAACTCTTTCTACTGTCGAAGTCCGACGATGAATGCGATCTTCAAAGGGAAGTCTGGGGTTTATCTCCAGACTCTCGGATCATCAAATCAACCAAACAAGATCAAAGAGAAGAGGAGAGAGGATCTCTCTCAAAAGGATTAAGAGAGGAAATTGGAATAGAGAGTGAGTAGAGAGTGAGCTAGGAGCGAGAAAGAGAGAGTTCTCTAAGAGGGTTGGAGCTTGTGGGGTGGTTCTTGTTCGGAGAAGGTCCCAGAGGAGGTCTCTTTTCTCTTTTTCATTAGCTCCTTTTATACCTTTTGAGAGACGGTTGAATGGTTGAAGGTGACTTGGACGCTATAAGCAAGCCATTGCTTGTGCGCCAAAGCGCCAACTTAGTGCTAGCTCGAATGGAGCCTTCTGGAGTCTTGGAGAAGCTTGCCTAGAGCCCCTTTTGTGTCTTTTAGAAGCTCTATCCACAATTATTCGATTAGAAGGTCGTTACCTCTGCTTCGCAATCTCTGGATCATGCCACGTGTACAAGGGAGATTTCCCCCATAACACTTACACCCCCTCCCCCTCCCTCCGCTTGTTAGGTCGGAAATTCTTTGGCTTAAGATGACCTAATTAAGAAGCCAAGTTGCTATCAAGTGGCGTGACCTGACTTAAGGGCTCACTCTTCTCTATTTACATATTGCTCGATAGCCCGACTCAAACTGCCTGGTAACTCCTGACTTCCAACTAAGAGCGTACTACGACTTTATGGAGAGTTGGTTTTGCCAAGATGAATTAAGTCGCTTGTGAGTAAAATGATCTGAGTTGGGAGCTTATCTTCCCTTGTTTAGTCCCAACTTGCTTTCAAAGATGTGTCTTGGCTGTGGTCATTAATATCCATACCTTCCTCGATTTTCAGACCCACGACTTATGGTGATGGACCAGTGGTCAAGCACTCCCTTAATGAAATTCAGCTGACACACTTCTTGGCCTGGCCTCCGAAGCAATCATTTGGTATGCGATGGGAACATAGTCCATGTGTCAAATATCCTCGAGACATCTTCGTGGCACCTGTTGTAGGATCGTAAATGCAATACTTTCAAACGAAGCACTTTTGTCGCCTTGCATTTATTCCATAAATAGAATCACTAGCAGAAAGGGCTCTCATTTTCCATTCTCGCCTTCCTTTTCATCTCTTATCTAGGTAGAGTCCCAGCGGTTCTCCTAGCAGCCTATTTTTCTTGTTCTTGTCAAAGGTACGGGAGTCTTTTCCCTATATTATGAAGGTTCTGACTTGAAAGTAGGGTCCATCACTAGCAGCATTCATCCTCTTAAGTATTTATCTAACATAGAGAGCCTAGGTATCCCACCCCCTTTCAGTAGTAGGATGCCTGACTTCGATGAGCAGGTTGATTCTCCCAAGCGCGGAGAGATAGCGATTTACTCAGAGACATTCAATGCTGGCTTCAGACTTCCACTTGACTCCGTCCTTGAGGACATCCTTAGGTATTTTACCCTCAGTATTTCCCAATTAGCTCCAAACTCGTGGAGGTTCCTTTATGGTTTTATAAGCTCCTTCTGACAATTTGGCTTAGAGCCTTCTGTTTGTTCGTTTTAGCTTCTATTTTTCATAAACAAGCATAAATGAGGTTGGTACTTCTTCGATGCCCATAGTGGAAGATCCTTTCTGAGTGACCTCCTTTCTTCTATTCATGCCTGGAAATCTAGATTCCTCTTCATTTCCTATGAGAATAAGTGAAGGATTTCGACCTCATGGAGAGACCCGGGACAACAACAGACTTAAGTTGTCGGCCGAAGAACGGGAGCAACTCTCTTTCCTCCAAAGTGAAGCTCCCATCTCTGTAACCATTTCGTCTAGCCCAATTGGCCTCGAGTTCCCCGATTCAGGGGTTAGGGCGCTTTCCATAGTAGTCATGCAACATTAGGGATTGTCTTGGAATTTTATTTCTGACTTTTTATTCTTGTTTGTTTAGAGAATTAGATGGATCGCTAGTGTCAGATGGACCAGGACCTGAAGGCCCACTCCGTGAAGCCGTTCCAATCTAAGGAAGGAATGAGGTCTGCAGATATTGAGTCAGGGTCGAATAAGAAGCATCGAGTTACTTTGACACATGCCTCCTCCCGTCTTTGGGAGAAACCTTTAATTATTGACTCATCCCTGAACTCAGGGAAAATGACTCCTCAAGCTGCGAACCCGGGAGTGACCGACAAAAAGTGTTCATATTCCAGGGCCCATATGACCCGGTGTGTGCTTCCTTGGTCTCCTTCTACTCCAATCAAGTCTTTCGAGTTGGTAGCTCTCGAGCTCCTTCCCTCTGGGGGTTTTCTTCCTAATGCCATTACTTCTGCAGGGAGGGATGATGAGTATAATCCCCCAAGTATACAAGGTCGATCAAGTAGTAAAGTGCCCTGAAGATAGGGTAGTCGAATCTACAGGGAACGGTAGAGCCAGTACAAATTTGAATAGTATTATCTAGCCAAAAAAATATATGTGGTGGTTGTCTAATCCTAACTAAAGATATAAAGATCTAAAGAGAGAAATAAAGTTAACAATTGGCAAAACTAGTGTTTTATCAATCAAGGAAGTATGACACCCCGGATCACTATCCACCTAAGAATCCCTTGTCGACTAGTTTCCTAGTACTGGCTACCTAGTTTATATTTTCCTGGACCGTGGAGAACCCTGTATTAGTTTGACACCGATCTCTCGCGATAACCAAACCCTAGTCCCATACAACAACGTCGTCATACAACTGCATTATGCTAACAATGAGGTTAGGTTTTGTGATTTCAACTATTAGGTTTTCTCTAATTCGGAGAGTGAGTTGATGTTTCATAACAACATAGCGAATCACTCGATCTCTTAGTGTGCGCTGATGTGCTGCTAGCCCGCAAGTGTACAGGGTCGCTCAAGTTGTAAAGTACCCTGAGGGTAGGGTAGTCGAATCCATAGGGACCGGCACTAGTCCTCACTAGAACTCTATTACCTAGCCTAGAAAATATGGTTGATGATTTGATCCTAACTAAATCTAAATCAAACTAAACTAATATGGCAGTTGGTAATCTGGGGTTGATCAATCGAGAGAGCATGGCACCCCGAACACTATCCTCCAAAGATTCCCTTAGGACTAATCCTCTAGTATTAGTAACCTAATTAATCTATTCCTAGATCGTTGAAATTAGACTGGTCCTGATCTCTCGGTGACCAAATCCTAGTCTCATACAGAGACTTCTCACATAAGACTGCATTGTTATGGTGTTCTATGGTTCCCACTATTAGGTTTTAATATAATCCGAAGAGTGAGTTGGTGCTGCGTTAGCAACACGATGAAAACACCCGATCTCTCGGCGTGCGCCCCCTTATTGTCCATGCTACGACCTAGCTTGACTACGATCTCTCGTCATACATCAAGCAATTCTAATGGTATGGGTGGCGTTTTCGCACAAACAAACCATATGAAATAAGCATACACAGACAATTAACAAAAATAAATAAAAAGGACACTAATATTAAGAAGAGAAAGAGTCAAAAGTTCATCTAAGTGTTCAAGGATGTAAGGCACCACAAAGGGTTTAGCCTCTCATACTAATGACAGACATCAAACTACTAAAAGAAGGAGACATAATTAAATTCATAAACATCATTGCTCGATGTCTTCTTTACCTTCAGCATCTCCCCAAAACCCTAGCCCTCGGTTCCTGGATGCGCCAAAAAATTCCTCTAAAGAGTAGAACCGACGGCCTTTTATAAGCTTCAGATTTTACAATATACGCCAATGTCATCTTCTACAAGGCCATGTTATCTTCTACACGCCTGTGTCATCTGACACACGGCCGTGTCTCCAATAGACTGAGCTCGCTTCTTAGTTGATCTCAATTTGAATCCACACTCTACTTGACACTCCCGTGTGGGTGACCATGTCATGCTCTATTTATGACCCTTTTTTCTTTGAATTGTACTCAAATTAACTTCTTTTCTCCAGAGTGTCGAATTATCTGTCAAGTTACACAAAATACCAAACAACATACAAAATTGGGAGAAACTAAGCCAAAATGGATGCAAAGTGCAGGTAAATTTGATAAGAAAATATATATAATTATGCACTCATCATAAATACCCTCACACTTAAATGTTTGCTTATCTTCAAGAAAAGAAAAATACAGAATATAAGAAAGATGATGTGTGCCAGATCTCTGATCTCACAAAGAGTTGGGAGTCCCTATGGTGTCCGGGAAAACATAGTGTTAAGTGTCATGACAATTTTTTTTTTTATAGAAAATAGGTCTTTCCTTATACTCAAACTCCCCACATGTGTGTGTGTAACCCTTTCTATGGTGCCACTTACTAACTCAATCACGACTAGGCTAGTCAAAACCTTATTCACTAAACTACTTTTCTTAACTCTTTTCGCTGAAGGTAGTAGCTTCATACATCCAAAGAGGTAGCCTTTTTCCCTGGTAGGTCATCAAGTGAACATTTGTGATGCCCAAGCTCCGACTACTCAAGGCGGCTTTCAGGCTTCAAAGGTAATAGCTTTCTCTACCATCTTTTCTAAACCGGTAGGGCATCCCTAATGGATCCGACTTTCTTGCTGGTAGGGCATCCTTGATGGATCCAACTTTCCGGTTATGCCAGCCGCTCTAAAATCTCTTCCTTTTGTTTTTTATCAAAGCTTCTCTAACGGTTAAACTAACTAAAGTCCAAACCTAAGTAGGCAAAAGGCAATAAGGTCAAGGTTTGTGCTCAAAATTGTTGTGAGGTGTCGAGCAAAGGCAAGACTAAATATATATTTTTGAAAAATTTGGTACCTAACGCTAATGTCAACCTAGACTCAAAGAGGACTCCTATCAATTTGCTCATGGATCATCGATGCACACACAGGGTGCGTGACAAACTACCCACAAGTGTACAGGGTCGATCAAGTAGTAAAGTACCCAAAGGTAGTGTTATCGAATCCATAGGGACTGAGATACTAGTACTTACTATCCTTGCTATCTAATCTAAAACTATGGAAGGAGTTGTGATTAATTGATTATTGTGAAAAGAATCTAACGTGAATAATTGGTAGAGAGTGAGTAGTTAGAGATGAACGTGACACCTCAGATCACAATCCTCCTAGGATTCCTTTGTTAATAATAAAAATTCTAAGTATTGGCTATTCAATGATTAATTCTTGCGAGTCCGACAATTGCACCATCTAGATGCCACATCCAATCTCTCGGTATGCAGATCGAACTCATTACCTATGCCTAGTTATAATCAAACTAAGAAAGATATGGATCTACGCATAAAGAGACGCACAAGTCAAAACCTAGCACGTATGTGCCTCACCAGAATATAATGATGTATATGACCATGGCTCATGCAAAATGCAATCACATAAATCAAGCACAGAATCACAAGAATCATCAATAAAGGAAAGCCAATAAATAAAAGAATTCAATTAATAAATAATCCTAGGGTTCATGTGTCTAAGGCACCACTGACAGGGGTTTAGCATCTCATGCTAATGAAAATATTAACAAAGATACCGGAGGAAGACATAATTAATAATATAGGGACTCCCTTGCTCGATGTCTTCTTTGCCTTCGATCTTCTCTGAAGCCTTAGCCGTCACTCGAAACACCCCCGAAGACTAATCTGCCAAACTCCACGAAATCCGTGTCCTCGGTGGCTTTTAAAGGATTTTGCTTTAATTTAGTACGAGCGTGTGAATCTAATGCGTGGCTATACCAACTCTTATGATCGATCTCCATGCGTTTTGAAGATAGAGAAGTACACTGGCGTGTACACAACCATGCACATCTCTACTGAGGTCGTACACAACTCTGTAAAGGGCTCTTTTAGCTTGTATCATCCTGGTTTGTCTCGTTTCTCTTTCTTTTCACTCCGGGTACCTATTGTACCTTCTAAATCACAAAACAAACTTAGAGAAACACAAAAATATAGGAATTAATGCAAAAAAGGGATAAGTGCATGCAAATATGATAGAAATATATGTATAATTGCACACTTATCATACCCCTACACTTGAACGTTTACTTGTCCTCAAGAAAAGGAAATATATAACTAAAATAGATAAGTGCTAAATTTTCGATCTCCAAATAGTTGGGAGTCCCTCTAGTGCCATGGAAAACACAATGTTGAGTGCTATAAATAGTTTTTATAGAAAATAGGTTTTGCCTTGTACTCAACACCCCCCACACACACACACACACAATGTGTGATCCTTTCCGTGGTGCCCCTTACTGACTCAAGCATGTCTCTACTTGTTATAGAGCTTATTTTCTAAAGCAGACTCTTTTTTTTGCCTCTTCTAGCTGCATACATCCAATGAGGTAGCCATTTCCCCTAGTAGATCATCAAGTGAACATTTGTGATACCCAAGATCCGACTACGGAAGAGCGGCTTTCACTCTTCAAAGGTGATAACTCTTTCTACCATCTTTTCCAGTAGGGTATTCCTAATGAATCCGACTTGCCGGCTGGTAGGGCTTCCAGAAGGGATCCGACTTTCCGGATTTATTAACTATTAAAGATAAACACTTTTTTTCTTCATAAACAACATAAACTAATGGTCAAAAACTGGACAGAATCTAAACCTAAGCAGACAAGTGACAGCATAGTCAGAGATTGTGCTCAAATTTTTGTAAGGTGTCTGGTAAAGGAAAAACTAAATTATATACTTTTTGAAAAATAATATAATTTACAATGATTAATCCCTCCGCCACACTTAAATTGTGCATTGTCCCCAGTACAGACAATATATGCATTACAAAGAATATAACATGTGAAAACGAGATGCGAGAAGGAAAGTGAACTTATCTCAGTGTGCAGCGTAACGTATCTATTCTTTTCATTGTGTTTCCTGCCAAGTGAATTTAACCTTTTCCTAAGAACATTGAAGGCACAAAGAGGTGAAGCTCCATAGCATATAGAATAACTAAAACTTTTTTTTAACAAATTGACTCAATCTAAAAAGAAAATAAAATAAATAGAAAATATAAAAGTGGTAAAATAAAAAAGTAAAGATGAAGATGATGCTCAGTTGCCGAAATCGTCCTCCTCCTCGGTACTGTCGGAGTCATCTCCAGTATCCTCTCGATTGGCGTCCTCTCTAGCGGCACTATCTCTCGATGCTATCCCTGTATCACCTATGGGTGGTGGTGACGGTAGTAGTGGGGGTGGATACTCAATGCCCTAGCGCTGTAATGACAGCTCGGTAGCGCGCATAAGGCAGAGGAGGAGAGCGTCCCTATCTGACAAGGTCAGCACTGGAATTGGAGGAGATGATACTCTAGGCCCAGCTACGGCTCTTGGATCCTGTGGCTTGGGTCGCTCCGCGGGGGTCGTGAGCTCGGTGGGGGTTGCAGCAGTGTATCTGATGCCATGAGAAGTCTGTGCGGCCTACAGCATGCCTATCGGCCTCAGAGTGTCGATGGTAACTAGAATAGAACTCCCTACAATCTTCATCAACCCGATCACAGTGTCTAATATGAGATCCATACCTCGGGCCAATCTCGTGATGTAGGGTCCTGCGAAAATGGCTCCTATCTTAGTGTGTGTCGCTTGATGTATGAGGAGCTCAGCCACGACCCATCCAAGGTGTAATGAGAATCCGTCCATCATGTTCTGGAGGTACAAGAAGTCTCCTGTACTCACAACTCCTTTGCTCAGTCCCCGCCCTGTGATCTAGTGGCTCAGGATTATGTGAATGTACCGGAGGGCTGGGGAATGGAGAGTAGATGGCTTTAACCGGCGCGGGTCATAGTCTGGATCTGTGCTGAGCCTCCTCTAGGAAGACTCCTATGTCTCTACGACCGGCCAATCGATCCTTAGTGCCTGGTATGCAGGCGTCGTCGCGTACCCTCTATTGTAGAGTCCGAGATGGATGGCGAAGTCGGTGTAGCTCATTAGGAACATGACGCCACCAAATTTTAACTCGATTTGCTCCGGTCGGTACCAGGTGATGAGACCTCTATCAATCTGAAATGTCGAGAGCACCTCTAGAGTTAGCTCCCGATGTCGAAATCACTTCTAGAGTCAGCTCCCGATATTTTATCTCCTGAATGTCAAGGAGACGTCGCCATCTTCCCTATCAAGGTATCTCTATACGTCGGCAGTGAGGCCTACTGTCCCTAGAATGCCCCAGTCAATGTGTCATACCCCAAAGCTTAACTGCCAGAGAACATCGGCGTTGTGAAGGTCAACTCCTATGGGGTGGTGGTAGATGAAGGTGCTCGGGGCTGGGAGCTCTCTTCTCCGTCCATCTTCTTTTTCCTTGGCTGTTCCTTGGATGCTTTCTTCGGCGGCATGGTGATGGGACGGAGATGGCTCGCTGGAGGTGGAGATGCACGGTCATAGGCGAGGGAAATGGCTTCAGTGATGCGGCGCACAGTCATGCTCGGGGAGAAGAAGGGAGTGAATGGCGATTGTGAAGCCCATAATTTTTAGGAAATTATGTTTTCATTATTAGGAACTTTGTTAAGAGAATAAGGGAGAGCCTCCCAAGGATTTTTATTTTAATTTTAGTTGAAATAAAGTTTCTAGTTATTCTCTTGATTAAAATAATAATAGTATTCCTAATATTAGACTTTACAAAGTAGTTATGTGGATAAATATTATGTTGGCAGTTGATAATAAGAATATTTTTAAAAAGCAAGTTTGAGAATTTAACATGAATGGATAAGAAAGAGAGAAAATATGAATAAATATTCATGAGATTCTGATGAGGATTTAATATATACAAAAATATATATACAAAAATTGAATTGAGTGATAATGATTTGGTTTAAAGGAAAAAACCCTTAATTAGATTTAATTTGGGACAATCAAGGACTAATCTGTAATTTTAGAAACATTAAGGACTAGAATGTAATTGCGTCTCTCTCTCAGTCGAGGGACTTTCATGTAAGGAAAATAAATGAGGAGGACTAAAGAATAAAGTTGCCATGCAGAGGGGCACGTGGGGAAAACGAACTGCAGGGATTTGAAGATCTCACGATCTAGTTCAAGTTCGATGCATGAGATTAAATCGGGACCGCCAGTAATATCTCATCAGCTAGGGATGATAATAGTCGCTCATCTCAGAAAGATGGCGAAGGATTTAATCTTGGCCTTCGATCCGTTTCGTTAAGACAGAGGGATCACGACCGTTCATCAGAGGACTTGATTTAAGTTCAAGGCAACTTGAGTAAATCAAACCGTCCACTTCTAGATGATCGTAGTCGCTCATCTATACGAAGTACTAGATGCGAAGCATATCGATGGATGAGGGCCATCGGATCGCCTGCACACGATCGAAACCGTCCGCCCGAGGAGACTAATCGCGAGGCACCACCAGATGCCTTCTTCAGCGAGTCGCCGTCGCGTGACACCGCCTCTACCGCGTGGATGATTATCCGTTTCCGCCGAGAAAAAACTTCAAGAAAATCTAGAATTTGAAAACTAGATAAAATCTAATCCTCAATACAATTCGAGGATTATCCAAACTCCTCAGCAAGCATCTATAAATAGGAGTCCTCTGGAGATTTTCCAAGAATCAAACCACCGCCGCCGTGAGGAACCAGAGGATAGAGCGAGAAGGAGACGAAGGAACAGCGAGGCGCGCTCTCATAAGGATCGGGAGCTTTTCGTCTGAAGAGCGCAACAACGGACAACGGGGCTCTACCACGAAGAATTACCAGGAGAAATCGTCGACGGTGAGCATCCTCCTCTCCCCTTTAGTTTTCTTGATCGACGTCATGCATCCATGATTAGATTGGTAGGCGTAGTTAGGAAATCATGGGGACCTCCGCCTGTATCCGGGAGACTGAGCGTCTGAAGGAGTATAGCCAGTCAGGGTTGGCACGCTCCGGCGAGAAGGAAGGCGAGGACCAACTGTCCTCCGCCTGACAGAAGCCAACGACGCATCCTCCACCTTCGCCAACGCAGAATCACGGGAGGAGGAGGTCGGCGGGTTCACCATCGGCACTCGCCATCCAGGGACAGGCTCTCCCCGGTGAAGCCATGTCCAGAGGTTGAAGAGTATTGATCAATGGGTTGCGGGTTGAGTGATGGTGCTAGCGGGTCGGGTCTAACCCGTTAGCAATGAACCCTTAATGCTCAACTATGATAATTAGTAGGTTTAATAACATTAATTCAGATTAAAATTAATAAGAAAATTTATAGTATGTTAATAAGACCTTATTGCAATCTTAGTAAGGTTTAATTAAGATTTTAATTATAAGGTCAATGAAGGTTTGATATTAACCGGTCGGGTAGGCTCGTTAACTAGTTCTCTCATAAACCTAATAGTGTAATACTAATGAAAAATTAGTATGATAATAGAATCTTAATAGAACTTGATTTCTTAATATTAACAAAGTGGGATTAATGTGCTTCGGGTGTATTAAAGGATTTAAATTAACATTGTTTTATATAATAGAACCCTATTTTATTATTAACAAGATTTAATTAAGGATTCAAGGACAAGGTAGCAAGAGGATAAGGTTGATAGGTCGGGTATGCTTGCTAACAGGTTTCTACTTAATTCTAATAGAGTTATATCATAAAACTAATAGGAATATTAGTAGAAAGGGGAAAAGCTTAGAAAGCCCATAAACCAGGCTTGAGTCTAATTAGAGCATCATGCATATTTTTATTAGAAAATCTGGAATTTATTATTATTATTAAATTAGATCTTACTGCCAGATACCGACATAGAGACTTATCGGGAGTAAGAGTCAGGGAAGGTATTCAGAGATCATTGATAGAAGTAAGTACTCTTGCCTAGTACCCGCCCAGTGTGGGCTTTCTTGACTTCGTTGATTCATGTTTCTTGTAAGTTACTTCTGCCTAGTTTCCTGCCCAGTTTTGGGTCTTTCTTTGGCTTTGAATATTGTTCATATTTCTTGTTTGAAAGTGGTTGATATCGTTATTGTTGATTTTCCTTGCTCAGCACCATGTGTTGTATTGTTGCTTGATTGCATACACAAATTTATTCTTTACTGATTTGTTGGACCTCTATGTTAGTGTATTCTTGTTGACTTGTTTGTAGTAACTGAAAATACCACTCCCGTTGATCAACACATGGCCGTGGAAACACGTGAGCTTGTGCTCCATCCGGGTTGGTGTTTCGTTACATCTTGTGTTGAAGATTCTCCATTAAGTGCAGATAAGTTGCGGACGTTCAGGGGGAGGACACTCTGAACGTCCTGTAGTCCTACCAGGGGGAGGGAACCCTGGATGTCCACCCGTCAGTGGGATGATACGCTGATCGTGTACGTGCACGTTAGAGCGCTACCAGACTCAAGGGTCTGGATGTGTTTAAGATGAGTATTGGGAGATGACGTGAAAGAGTTCTTGACTATCGCTTGTTGTAGTGATCCTTGTTTTTGTCCTTATGTTCTGATAAGTATATGTTTGGATCACTTTTTGTTTGATTACTTTCTTTTGGCTTCCTTGTATTTCTCCTGCGGGGGTGCTTACTGAGCTTTCCTTTCGAAAGCTCATTCCACTGGATTTTCTTCTTTTCTTAGGTTGGGGGATTGGCTGGAGTAATCCCAAGAGCTGCGCAAGAGATTGGTCTAGTTTACCAAGGTTCGAGAACCTTATATGATTTTGTGAAATAAAATTTGTAGAACCCTTATATGTATAGAGTGATTGAACCCCTCTTTTAAGGATTCCGTTGTAATTAAATTGAATATTTATGAAATTTGAAATTATAGTGTTGTATGTTTTATGATACAATAGGCCTTGTATCTGAGTGGAGCTCGTCTTTACTTGGATACGGCCGGTCTGTGCATATACCTAAGGTCCCGAGATTCGAGTCGGGGCATGACAGCGATGGCATTGTGCGAATTACGGTTTAAAACCTAATTCGTTTCACTCACGGCCTTGCGTACGAGCGTGCGGAGGGCCGTGTATTTTCCTTGTTTCACTGCCTCACAGTGCATGCCCGTGCAAATAAGATGCATGGTCATGCACAGTTCAACGATATGTGTCTTTTCTTTACCGTGATGTGCACGGTCTTGTGTACGGGTATGCGGATGCTCGTGCAGGCCTGAAAATCATTGCGTTTTCCACCTGCGTTGTAGGCCTGTGCAAATCCCTTGTACAGCCGTGCATAGTAGTAGCCTTTGTGAGAGGAAAATCCCTAGAGGTGCATGATTTTCTGCACGGCCGTGCGGAATTCAACTACGACCGTGCACATCTCTGTCTTGCTGTTTTGATTCTGCTTTCTATTAGTCCCCCCTGGACATGTGTGTTAGTGGCTCCAGAAATAGAGAATTAATTGTTAAGTACGCCGGAGGCAAAAATTATTGAGAGTATAATCAGATTGGATAATTTTACCACACTTGTACCTCTACTAAGCTCGAAAATGATAACTAGAAACTAACCTAACTTGGCTTGCCTCCCAAGAAGTGCTTGTTTACTGTCACTAGCTTGACCTACCTATTAAGCTTAGTGAGCCTCAGAAAGATTGAGCCTTTCGGCTTCCCAACCGGGAGGATCACATCCTCCAAATTGGTCGTGTGGTTGTAGGGGGTAGAGCATGATTTCTTTCCCTTTTTCTAAATTTCCGGCACCATGCTTTCTTCCATTTTGCTCGAGTTAACGACTTTGCTTGTTCCTCAACTTTTTGTTCATGATCAGAGTCTTCCCAGGGTGGTGCGTCCTTGAACAGGTCATCTAGTTGGTTCTTCAGTAGTTCATCTTGCATAAATTCAAAAACACAGTCATCAAGGTGATCAATGAAATAACAAGTGTCATTGGACTCTATGGGGGTGTTGCATGGCATCCTTGAGTTTGAAGACCACTGTTTCTTCTCCAACCCTCAATGTCCTTCGGCTATCTTTAATATCGAACAATGCTTGTGCAGTCTTTATAAAAGGTCTTCTAAGAATGAGTGACACCTCCATCTTGTCATCCAAGTCCATAATAAAGAAATCCACGGGGAAGATAAACTTATCGACCTTTAGCACATCCTCAACTACCCCTCAATGGTAACAGATTGATCTATCCGCCATCAGAACTGTCACCTTTGTTGGTTTCGGCTCCCTAGTACCTAGCTTTAGGAGTATCTTGCATGGCATGAGATTGATACTTGCTCCAATGTCAGCTAGGGCTTGTTCGTCTACCAATCCTCCAATTGTGCAAGGAATTATGCAATTCCCTAGGTCCTTTTCTTTTCTTGGTAATGCATTGGTGAGGATAGCCGAGCATTGTTCGTTCATGGTTACCGGAGACACTTCCTCAAGTTTTCTTTTGTTGGTGTGCAATTCCTTCAAAAACTCAACATATCGCGACATTTGTGCATGTGCTTCCACGAAGGGTACATTGATGTATAGCACCTTGAAAACATCCAAAAAAATTTGTAACTGCTCATCCTATTGGTCCTTTTCAACTTGGCTGGATAAGGTATCTTTGGTTTATACTCGGGGACCGTAGGTGCTTCTTTTTCCTTACCCATAGCTGCCTTGTGATATCTTTGACAGACTCCCTTGTATTGAACTCTGTGTTGCTTGGAAGGGCACCTGCTGGTCTTTCAGCTAATATTTTAGCTATCTGGCTAACTTGATGTTCGAGATTTTGAAAAGATGCCTGATGGTTTCTCATTATCTCCTTATGCCTAACAGCTTGTTCTTCATTTGTTTGAATGTATTGTGCGATCAGGCTTTCCAAGTTTGCTCCCTTCTTTTCCTTTGCTGGTGGTTGATAACCTGGAGGTGGTGGTTGACTTCCTTGAGGTGAATTTGTCCTTTTTTGCCCTGGGGTGCTGTAGGAAAAGTTTGGGTTATTCTTCCATCCGGGGTTATAGGGGAAACTATATGGATTGTTCTGTGATCTTCCCAAGAAATCAACTTCTTCTACAACTTTGGCCTTCCCTACCTCTATCTTGCTCCCACATCCATTGCATATGAACACCGGCGTTTGCTATTGGATACTAATGTTGTCTATCTTTTTGCTGTGGGCCTTTACTGTGGCTGCTAGGGCTGTTATCCCATCCACATTCTGGACTTCTGCTACCTTTCTTGGTTTGGTCCTTTCAGAGCTCTATTAATATCCATTGGTGGTCATATCATCCACTAGTTCCTTGGCTACTTCAAGATCCTTGAGACAAAGGGAGCCACCTGCTACTGCATCCAACATTTGTTTGGTAGCTATGTTCAATCCATTATATAAAGTTTGAACTTGCATCCAATCTTCTTTCCCATGCTGGAGGCACTTTCTGAGCATGTCCTTGTATCTCTCCCATGTGTCATATAATGTTTCTATCTCTATCTGTCTAAAGGAGGAAATATTGCTCTGAAGCTTTGTTATTTTGGCTAGTGAAAAATATTTTATTAAGAATTTCTTAGCCAACTGTACCCATGTAGTGATAGAACCATGTGGTAAGGAGGTTATCTATTGCTTTGCTCTGCCTTTGATTAAGAAAGCAAACAACCTGAGGTATATTGTGTTTTTGGAAACTCTATTTATCGAGATGGTGTTGCTGATCTCAAGGAAACTTGATAAGTGTGCGTACGGGTCCTCATCTTGGAATCCATCAAACTGACACAATTGGTTAACCATTTGGATGATGTGGGGTTTAAGTTCAAAGTTATGCCCAATGACTAGTGGTGGGATGATGCTTGAGCCAATGTTGTCCAAGTTCGGCCTCGTGAAATTCGATATGGATCGGGTTGGGGCTGGCATCGGTTCTGGTTAAGTGACTTCCGCACTAGATTCTGCTGTTGGCGTCTTTTTGAGAATGATTTCTCATATTTGACAACGAAGGTGGTGCTACAAATCTGGGTCAGGTATGTCCACTAGATATGGAGCCCGGCTTCTGGTCATGCAATGGCACCTTCACAGGAAGAAAGCGAGATTAAATCTAAAAGAGTAAAAGAAAAATATTTTTATATTTTCAAATTTTCTAAGTGACTTTTATTTTTTATTTTTTATTTTTTAGAAAAGTAAGCTAGACTAACTAACTAGAATAACAAATTCTAATGTTCCTAGCGTTGCCAGTCCCCAACAATAGCGCCAAAAATTTGATACATGCACAGGGTATGCGACAAACTACCCGCAAGTGTACGGGGTCGATCAAGTAGTAAAGTACCCAAAGGTAGGGCTATCGAATCCACATGTAATGAGATACTAGTACTAACTATCCTTGTTATCTAGTCTAAAACTATGAAAGGAGTTTCTGATTGATTGATTATCCTTAAAAGAAACTAACTTGAACAATTGGTAGATAGTGAGCAGTCAGAGATGAACATGACACCTCATATCACAATCCTCCTAGGATTCCTTTGTTAATAATAGAATTCTAAGTCTTGGCTATCCATTGATTAATTCTTGGGAGTCCGACAATTGCACCATCTAGATGCTACATCTGATCTCTCGGTATAAAGATCGAACTCATTACTTATAATCAAACTAAGAGAGATATGGACCTATGGATAAAGAGATAGGCAAGTCAAAACCCTAGCACATCTGTGCCTCGCTAGAATATAATGAGGTATATGACCATGACTCATGCAAAATACAATCATATAAATCAAGCACAGAATCACAAGAATCATCACTACAGGAAAGCCAATAAATAAAAGAATTCAATTAATAAATAATCTGAGGCACCACCGAAGGGGTATAGCCTCTTATGCTAATTAAAACACTAACAAAGATACCGGAGGAAGAAATTATTTAAAATATGGGGACTCCCTTGCTCAATGTCTTCTCCTCATTCGATCTATTCTGAAGCCCTAGCCATCGCTCGAAACACCGCTGAAGACTAATATGCCAAAGTCTATGAAATCGGTGTCCTCGGCGGCTTTTATAGGATTTTGCTTTAATTTGGCATGGGCGTGTGCATCTAATGCATGCCCGTGCCAACTCTTATGATCGGTCTCCACTTGTTTTGAAGACAGAGACGTACACGGGCGTGTGCACAGCCATGTAGATCTCTATTGAGGCCATGCACATCTCTGTGAGGGGCCCTTTTAGCTTGTTTCATCCCGGTTTGTCTCGTTTCTAGTTCCTTTTGCTCCCGGTATTTATTTTACCTCCTAAATCACAAAACAAACCTAGAGAAACACAAAAATAGAGGAATTGATGTGAAACAACGGGATAAGTACATACAAATATGATAGAAATATATGTATAATTACGCACTTATTAATTATCTTAAACCAACATTCATCATGATCAATATAAGTATAGCTAATCCCTTCCCTACACTTAAACTTTACATTGTCTCCAATGTATGAAATGTATGCATAAGAAGAAGAAGATATGACATGCAAAATCAAAAAGGTGAAAGGGGTTACTCTACATAACTATGTGGTGGTGCTCTTGTGAAGATTCCTGTCAAGTTCCTGTGCCATGATTTCCAGGATACCCTATGACATAGAAGGCACATAAGTGATGCTAAAAAGAAATATATAGAGATAGCGAAACCATGGTGCCTCAGTTTTTGAAAATATAAGAAAAATAGAAAATTGGTGGTAAATAAAAAGCGGGTTATTTTTTTTTTACCCACCTGAACAATACCATTTTTCTACTTTGGCACCCCAACTTTTTTAAGAATCTGAGAGACCCCCAACTTTTTTTAAGTTGCAAAATGGCACCTCCGTTAAAATCCACAAAACGGACGTGAGATTAGATGGCTAATCTTATCATTAACTTTAAAAACTTATAACTATTTTCGTTGACTTCAAACTAACTGATATTATAACCCTGTTATCCCAATATTATAACCTCTCTCTCTCTCTCTCTTCAAGCTCGGAGCTTCAACCTCGTAGCCATTAATGGCGTCCTCGGCCCTCAACTTCAATCTAGGGTTTCAATCCCTCTGTCTCCGCCGCCGCCTCCACACCAAACCCCATCTCTACTACTCCTCCCATGAGACAATCCCTCTTCTCCGCTGCCCCTCTCCTTTTTGCCCCCTACCTCCTAAACCTCTTCTCCCTCATCCCCACCGTCTGATCCTTAAATCTGCGCCTCCACTACCCCAGGTGGAGGATCACCTTCTCCTCCGGTAGCCACTCTGGCGCCATGGCAGGGCGCCGCACCGAAGCCTCTCGCTACCTCGATTCTGACAGGTGTGATCTCTGTCTCGTCCCCGCCCCCTTTGACGTCTCCTCCAATGCTTGGCATCTCCTCGCCATCTTCTTTGCAACCATCATCGGTATCATAACGCAGCTTTTCCCTCTCGGCGCCGTCGCCCTCCTGGTCCTCGGTGCCTCCGTCCTGACTAAGACCCGAGCTTGAAAAGAGAGAGAGGTTATAACCCTGTTAACTGTTAAACTTTAAAACATTATAACTTCAACTCTATGCTCTGGAGCCTCAACTATGGGATAAGGCTAACACGCTCGCCGGGGGAGATAACATGGTTATAATAACAATTAGTTAGAAGTGAATAGTTAGTTTTCAATTTACGAAAATAATTATAATTTTTTTAAGTTAATGATAAGATTAGTCATTTAATCTCACGTCCGTTTTGTGGATTTTGACTGAAGTGCCATTTTGCAACTGAAAAAAAGTTGGGGGTCTCTCATATTCTTAAAAAAATTGGGGTGCCAAAGGGGAAAAGTGGTATTGTTTAGGTGGCTAAAAAAAAATTAAGCCATAAAAAGAAAACTCCTAATGGTCAATCATCATGCTCCTCATCCTCGTCACTAGCAGTCCCAAAGTCGTCGTTGGCCTCCACCCCCACATCTCTCTTGGTATGCGTTGGAGTAATTGGTGGGGGTGGGTACTAGTGACCACCTTTCTTGATCAAAAAATGGACTGCCCCTACCAGCCAATCTAGTAGTGCGTCTTGCTTGGCTGGGGTCCATCTTGGAGCTAGTATGGGTGTTGCGTGTGGTGATGGTAGTGTGAAGAGGCAGTACTCGGTCCTGGTACTGTCTAGTCTCCTAGCTCCTACTGCTGAGTCATGTCGTGCTCGATGACTCAGTAGGTGGTCCCTCTGGAGGTTCGGATCGGTCGAACTATCTGCAATGCCCGTAGTATCTCAAGTGTAATCTCCAAGGTCCCTCCTACCATCGTCAGCCTCACTGTGGCCCATCCTGACAGTAGACCCGTTCTTTTGGCAAGTCTATTAATATATGGACCGGTGAAGATAGTCTGGATTCTGGGGTAGGTGTCCTGATGGAGCAGAAACTGTGCGACGACCCAACCCTAGTGGATCAGGAATCCCTCCTCCATGCTTGAAAGAAAGAGGAAGTCTCCGGTGCCCACCACCCCTGTACTATCGCCTCGTCCTGTGATTGAGTGTGCGAGAACGTAATGGATGTACCTGAGGGTGGGGGTCTTGAGTCTGATGGCCTTCGACAGAGCTGGATTGTATATCGCCTCTATGCTGAGCGTAGTTCAATAGTATAGCTCTGACTTCCCATGTGGTCTAACAGTGTTGAGGGTACCATACTCGAGCGTCCGGGTAAACTCCTCATCATAAAGTCCTAAGTGGAGGATGAACTATGTGTATCTCATCATATGTATCGCACCCCTCAACCTGAACTATATCTGGTCTTGTCTGTGCTATTAGAGTTGGGTGTCTCCTTTGGTGATAGTGAAAGTGGCGAGGACTTTCAATGTAAGCTCCCGGTACGCCATCTCATCAATAGTGAGCAGCCACATCCAACATCCTACTGCGAGCAGGCCATTGACCTCATCGGTGAGGCCCACATCCTCCAAAACTCTGAAGTCTATGGCTCGAGTTTCTCCAAACTTCTTATTGTGTAAGACGACGTACCTCTTGCTATGGAACTCCGCCCTGAAGCTCAACTTAGGTGGGTCTTGGGAGCTTCCTTCTCCTCCCTTTCTCTTTAGGGATTCCCAGGGAGTTGCTTCTTCAGACCCATTGTTCACCGGGGTTGAGGGTATGCTCAGGCGTGCAAACTCTGACACGGCGGTGTGGATGAATCGGGAGTGCGATTAGCGATGGTCGCTGAAGTAAGGTTACTGGAGTGTGTTCTAGTGGAGGAAGAAGAAGGAGTGTGATTAGCGATGGTGGCACCCCTCTTTTCGTGATTTAAAACCCAAGCGTTTTGAGTATGCGGGTGGCACACAGCCGCGTACTTGTCCACATGGTCGTATGATTGGAAGTGTGGGTCTCGGTTATGTGTTTGTGGTTCCTTCACATCTTCCTGAGCGTGACACGCCCTGCCACATGCCTGTGTTCTTGGGCGTGTGGTGCTTTATTTGATGTCTGCTTCTTCATTGCGTTTTCCTGAGCGCGACATGGTCCGCCGCACTCCCGTGTTGTTGGGCTTGTGCTGCTTCATACTTTGACTCTCGTCCGTTCTGTCTATCCTGAGGACCACATGGTCTGGTATACGCCCGTATCGGAGGGCGTGTACTACTCTATAACTCCTGTGTATGTGGTTTTTGCCCTGTTTTCTCCTGTACCTAAGTGTTAAAGACTCCAAAGAAAAAAATTAGTCATTTAAATATTTAGGAATGCTATAACTATTGAACATCATCAACAACATAGTATCACCACTAAAGTATGTCTAACACTAAGCCTAAAATAAACCTAATTATGAAAACTAACTAGAAGACTGCCTAGAATTACTGAGCTTGGGTTCCCTCCCAAGAAGCACTATTTTTACCTCACTAGCTTGGCGTAACTGTAAGCTTATTGAGGTTTGAATAAGTGATACCTTTCAGCTTCCCCACTGGGAGGAGCATTCTCAAAAGTCTGCATACTTAAATAGGAAATGAATTCATACTCACAAGATTGGCTCCTAGATAAGCCTGATGATGGAATGGTGTTTTTTCTTGATGACAACTCCTTTAGCCCCTTTTTCTTACTCCTAATGATAGAGATTGACTTCATGTGTTCTTGGGTTTCTTCTTCCTTGTTGTCATCCCTGAGTGGTGGTTCGTTCTCGAAGATGTCCTCCAATTAATCCTTTAGCAACTCATCCTGCACAAAATCAAAAACGAGATTATCGATTTGGTCAACAAAACAGCAGGAATCGTCAAACTCCATGGGGTGTCGCATGACAGATTGAAGTTTGAATTCGACTTGCTCATCTCCAACTCTCAGTGTCATTCGTCCGTAATTGATATCAAATAATGCTTGAGCCATCTTTAGGAACGGTCTACGGAGAATGAGCGGTAATTCCACTTGATCGTCCAATTCTTGTATGATGAAGTCCACTAGGAAGATGAACTTATCTACTTTTACTAATACGTCCTCAATGACTCCTTGTAGTTGATCAAGCCTGTCATATTTCTTATTTCCTCATACACTTAGCTAACAGACATTAGTAAAAAAGGAGAGAAATTCAAATTCTTGGGTTGCCTCCCAAGCAACGCTTCTTTAATGGCATTAGCTTGATATTACCTGGTTATAACTTATGGTGGGTTGAAAGTATGAATATCTTCTCCAGATCTTCCCCTGAGATAATTTCCAAATAAAGAAAATCCTAGACTAGAGTATATAGGGGGCTTACAATGCTGGACACTTGCGCAGTGCTCTACCTTGTCATGGTTGGTAGTTTTCTTCTTTCTCTTGCCCCTATCGTTCTTTTTCCAGAAGTGAAGTAGACCAACAACCACACTCTTTTTCTTCTCGATAGGTTGCTCCTTGGTAGTCTCGTCTACATCTTCATCTACTGGGCTCAACATTTCCTCAAGGGGATCAATAGCCAATACACTCTACACACAGTCATCACTAATTAAATCTATATCATCTAGACAGCGTGAAGTGTCATCATAACTCATTTTTTGGCGCATGGCCGATGGTAGCTCGAAAACAAGTTCTTTCTCTCCAACCCTTTGGGCAATTTTCCCGGTAGCATAGTCTCAGAGAGCTCTTGCGGTGGGTAGAAATGGAGAACCAAGGATGATAGGCACCTCTAGGTCATCGTCCACATCAAGTAGTACAAAATCCGCAGCGAATACAAATTTATCGACTCAGACCAGTATATCCTTTGTCATTTCTCGTGGCCGCTTCACAGATCTATCAGCTAACTGCAGAGTTATCTGGGTCTCTTGTGGTTCTCCCAGCCCAAGCTTCATGAAAAGCTTGTAGGGCATAACATTGATGTTGGCTCCTGAATCGGCCAGAGCACTCTCTTCAATCTCGTTTCCATTTGTGCAATGAATTATCATACTTCCAGGGTCTTTCAATTTCTTTGGTAACTTGGACTAAATAACTGCAGAACACTGCTTGTTCGGACTTACGGTTGAAATTTCTTCAAATTTTCTCTTGTTAGTGAGCAGCTCTTTCATGTATTTGGCGTGCTTTGGCATGTGCGAAAGAACCTCCACCGGGGGTAAACTAATATGCAGTTGCTTGATTATTTCCAAGAATCTTTATAACCGAGCATTTTCTTTGTCCCTCTTTAATCGCTCAGGATAGGGGATTTTAGGTTGATATTCAGGGAGAGGTGGTTGATCCACCATTGTTTCCTTCTCTACACTCTTCTCATATTCAGCTGTATTTTCGTCAGTGTAAGAACTTTCAACAGCCTTTTTTCGAGGTGATCTCACCAACAATTCCACTTCCTTCCCACTCCTTAGGGTCACAGACTTCAATTGTTCCCGAGGCTTCGGTCCAGTATTGCTTGGGAGGCTGCCTTAAGGTCTTTCTGAGATAATCTTTGCTAGCTGCTCCATTTGCTTTTCCAACCTCTTTATAGATGCTTGTAGATTTCTCATGTTGGTGTTGAGGGTCTCAACCTTGGCATAATTGCTAACTATATATTTAGCTAGAACTTCTTAGATATTAAACCTCGGGATTGGAGGTCTAAGAGATTGTGGGGAAAATCCTGGTGGTGTAACAGAACCTTGAGGGTTTCCATATGATAGGCCGAGATGGCTCCAATTAGGCATGTATGGTTTGAATTGTATTCTTTGGGGTCTTGAAGGGTTCCCCATGTACTGCATCTCTTCTATTAGAGCTACCTTACTGCTACAGATGGGGCATTGAGTTGTGTCATGCCCTCCTCCATAGTTTCAATAAGAGATAGCAGCTACAGATGCTGAATTGCTACCGTCTGCCATCCGATCAAATTTTCTAGATAATTCAGCTACCTGGGCTGCAAGATCTAGCTCTGTCTTATGGTGATAGCTCCAATATTCACAATTTGCCTTGTGTGAGTGTTGATACCATTGTAAAATGAATATACTTTTAATCCTCGCTGCAATCCATGGTGAGGGTAGCGACGGACCAAAGACTTGAACCATCTATAAGATTCGGACATTGATTGATTTTCCCCTTTCTTAAATGTAGTTATCTATGCCCTTATCTCTGCGGTCTTACTTGGCAGGAAATATTTTCCAAGAAACTTATCGAGTATATCTTGCCATGTCTTGATGCTCCCTGCTGGTAATGATGTGAGCCATTCGTATGCCCTTTCTCTTACACTGAATAGGAATGTTCTCAGTCGGATGGTGTCGTCGGATCCTTAATTAACCTAGTACATGTTGCATATCTGAACAAAGTGCGCCAGATACGCGTCGGGATCTTCATCTGGTCTCCATCAAATTGACACTGAGTTTGAAGCATGTTCATGAAATTTTAATTTCGGAATTGTTTAGCTTCACTGTTGTTGGGTGAATGCTGAATTCCTCCCCGGTATACTCGGGTCTCTTATATTCAGACAGTCTTCTTCGTCGCTTTGCCATGATAGGAGGATTTTCAACCTCAACTGGTATCTCCACTAGTGTTGGGTTCTCGCCTTCAGAGGACCTTTGTTCTATTGGTTCTTCCTTCTCTTTGAGCCTTCTGTGCAATGTTCTCTCTATTTCACTGTCTTCCTCCACAAGACTAGTTGGCCTTGCTCGGGTCATGTACAGGTTCCTTGCAACATAGATAGAGAAAGTGATTAGTACAAGAAACAATTGATTCAGGGGACAAATAACAGTATAGAATAAAATAATGAGGAAATAAAAATAAGAATCTAAATTAATGGTTAAAGTAGTAACACTCCTAGTTTTCCTAGTAGTCTAAGTAGTCCCCGACAACGGCACCAGAAACTTGATTGAAGCCTAATGCTTATGCTTATACCACAAGTGTGCGGGTCGTATCAAGTAATATAATGGACTAAAAAGTCGGGTATCAAATCAACAGTGACTTGTAAGAAGTACTAGTACTGGCTATTTATCTACTATATATTTAACTTGAACAGAGTAGTGATGTTTACTAATCTAAGTGCTGATATTAAGGAAGAGAACTAGAATCACAATAAAGTGCAGAACGGGACGAAATTTAAGGATAATCAGCCAGGAAAAAGGGATACTCGTGTATGAATCCCTCTTGGGGTTCTTGACACTGGATATAGACAATACCTCCTACTAGTTAATCAACTGGAATTGCACCAAGGGTTCCTATATCATTTTCACTCCAGCTGTTGCGGCGGAGTTACTAATATTGAATGGGGATTTAGGGAACCTGTTTCTTGGAAGAAATGCGAGAATAAGACATATGAAAGAGTCATTCTCCTTAATGCCCGGGTTCTCAGTACATTCACAATCCTTTCTATTGCGGTAGTTCTAATATGAGAAGGCATTCGCTTCTTCCCTCGTATAAACCTATTGAATACTAGGGTTTTTGCAACGTAAGCATTCAATGCAATTAATACAGTCAATAAATCTCAATCTACATCAATTAATCAAACAAGCAGGAGACATTGTCGTACATTAAACTTAACCCAAGAGTTCATCAATACCTAAGTATCTAAAGGGTTAGTTCCTCATTACAGAGGAACACATAGCAAATATAATAAAGACTATAGTAAAAGACATGGGATAGTGATATGCTATTCCAAATGCCCTTGGCAAAGAACATTACATATACTCCCTTTATGCTTCGTCGTCTTCTGGCAAAGCTCCTTGTTCTGGTATGCCCTTTTAAGATGGTTGATTTCTTCTATGTGGTGAATGGTGTTGAGAGCCTCCAAGGATGGTGAATGGAGTTTGAAAGCTCCTCTTAAAACCCTAATCTTCAATATTTATAACCCTCAGCACATAAGGATTGGAATGCAACTTACGAGGCACTTAGACTCAACAGATTAGCATTATTGTCTTGATGGTCCATTATAGACGGACCATCTTGTAGTAGACGAGTCTATCTATAACTTCAAATTTGGTTCCATATACACGAACGACCCCATACACTTCGCATATGACCCCGTTATTGGTCACGTTGATGATCCGTACGGGACCGTTTACTGAATTAGGTCTAGACCCCTTCTGTCCAATCTTGATTAGACGGTCTCGACCGTAAGTTGGATAGGTCCATCTAGCGTCTAGATTCAGCTCCTTTACTACAGCCGGGACCGTCTGGTTCTCTTTTTTAGCCTTCTTTGTTGATTCTTCTTCAAAACCCTAACTTTCTTATTGAGTCACCCCAGTCTATCCTGATTCACAAAAATAACACATTTTAAGTACCGATAGCCTCCAAATCATTAGGATCACATACTAGGTGTATATAATTATGATAATCAAATATAGCAATTTGAACACTAATCAAACATCCCCGCACTTAAGCATTTTCTTGTCCTCAAGCAATTAAATGAGAAACTAAAGGAATGATAAGTGTTCAACCTTAGGATAAAAGAAAATCAGTTCAACTCTATTCTAGTTTTACCATCAAATGTGTATTCTCTTACTTAAACCAAGGACTTAGATTAATTCAGTGACTTTTTCAATATAGCTTTAGACAAAGCTTGTTCACTCCACATGTCATGTTTCTAAGTCCTACGGTGGAACGCATATCTTTAGTGAACTCTAGATGTTCCTTGGGACTCTAAGTTCAAAACGATTAGCCCATGAGAATAAGAAATTAAACCCTTAATCTACTCTTTTCTCTTTTATTTTCTCTTTCACTCTTTTGCTCTTTTTTCTGTTTTCTTTTCTTTTGCACTCAGGTAGGGCATCCCTAATGGATCAGATGTTCCGAGTAAGCAAAGATTAACATAGAGTGTAGATCTTTCTTTTTCAGGTATGAACATGCTAGCCAAACACCGAAACACCCAACTACTCAGAAGATTACAACTTTACATATATGCGCTCATGCTCACAAGTGACTTTTCAGCTTGGGAAACACCCTGATTAGGAGCCGAAAACCAAAGCTTACTTCATCACCAATAGTAGAGGAGCACTATCTTGGTTTTTATTTTTCACAGTAGCTATGTACAGTGCTTATTTATTTTCTACGACTTTACTTAGAGGGTTAGAAGTTTGAACTAGAGTCACAAAAACTCTTGGAGCCATTGAAAATAATACTTAGCACTCTAAGTCAAGAGAAACATGGCAATAAGTTATCTAATGTCTCCAAACAATATTGTTGTTATAAGAATTTTCTCTAAATGTCCATGATGTTTCATATGAGAATCTAAAAAAAAAAATCATTTTTATATGGTATACACTAAGAGTAGAGCAAAACTAACAAAAATTTTCAACTATGCCATTATTGGTTTACACTAAGTATGTGTTTACATACAAGATTTGCAATAAATTCTAAAAAAAAATTTGCAATGAATTCCTTGGCTATTCATCCATCCCCACTCTTAAAAGTTTACAATGAATTGATAAAGACTACAGTTACCTCATCCCCACACTTAAAGAATTGCATTGTCCTCAACACACACAGTAAAGCATGAAATTGAATTTACAGAGATAAACAAGGGAGAAGGTGATCTGAGACTTCCCGATTTCATGGAGTTGATTTCCAAAGTGTACGTGTAAATTTGGGGAAGATTGGGGCCAATACTGGAGTCTTTTCAAGTTTTGTGGAACATAGGAGAATCAATATCGCTCATGAAAATAAAACATAACATATAGTCTGAAACAAACTGATACAAAATACAGGAGGACAATAAGCAGGAGAGCAAAGGTAAGCCCTTGGTTACTAATACAAAACATTATATGGCCCGATCTACAGATAAAACTACTCCTCCTCCGCAGGATCGTCAAGTTGGGCTGGTGCAGCAGGGCAGATCGCTGATGTGGATGCTGAGAATAGTCCTAAAGATGAGGAGCTCGGTGCATGAGGTGTGGGGGACACTGAATGCTCATGGAGAACCCTCCTCATGCGACGTACATCCCAACGCAGCTCCTCAATCTATCTCCGAATTTGGTTGTCCTCCTTTCGGATATGGGCCTCCAGACTCGCCTCGCCCTGAAGAAGTCATAGCTGTCCTGCGCAACTCCTCGAGGGTGGTCAACAGTGCTAGTTGGGGCTCTTTGGTTAGGAGTGGCACTGTAGCAGCAGGGGGCTCAATGTGCTTTGTGTGTGGAGGCGATGATGGGGCAGTAGGGGAAGATCTATCCGCTCCTGTCGTGGCATCCTCTGTATGCTCCGCTCATCCTGGTATATCTGTTGCCAGGTACGGTGTCTCAGCCGCCGGGGTGGGTGACTACACGAGACTACGTTGCATCAGGAGGTATCTGCCCCGGCTCACCAGACCGATACCAACAAGATCAGAATGTTGAAGCTCAACGGCTGGATGGTGACAATCTCGGTCCAGTGCTGTGTGTCACCGAGCAGGTCTATGCCCATCAAGAGTCTGGAGATATAGGGTCCCACTGAGATGGTCTTCAGGCGAGGGGACTGACCCGGCCTAGCAATGTAGTCGGCAAGAAAGGTCCCTATGTGAATAGGGTACCTATAGATGATACTGTATAGCACAAAATGATCTGCTTGAGTGTAGGAGCCGGTGCTATCATCGCAACCCGTCACCGATCGGCAGATGATGATGTGCAAATAAAGGTGAATGGGATCGACAATATATGAGGTCTTCGTCACTCCCTCAATCTCCCCAACTATGATCAAACTCCAGAACTCGGCAGCTGTCGGGATCTCAGGGTACTCACTCGCTAGCTTGGCATACTCAGGTATCTCCGTGAAGGCTCTATCATAAAGACCCAGGGCCATAGAGAACTCAGTGTAGCTCATACTGCGTCTACTGCCTCCAAGATAGAACATAATAGCATCGGGCATGTTCTCAGTATAGTGGGAAATGTTCACCTCAAAGCTGCTCAGCACCTCTAGTGTCGACTCCACGTACACTGGGGAGTCTATGGCAAGGGCACGGTCCCATCCCCTAGAAGAAATTCACTCTCGAACCATGTCCACTACACCCAGCTCTCTCAGGAAATCCCAATTGATAATAGTGGTGCAGCAAATATCCTTGTTCACCAATCGTGCAATCTCCTTGAATCTGTCCTCAAGGAATGTGGTGGCAGGGTGAGAAGACTGGACACGCTAGCGCTTACCCTTGGCTTGTCTCTAGGCCATCTACAAAATAAATTTGGTGAAAGGTAATTAACAAAGAAATTTTTCAACTTGTCAGTAATTTCAGACGAGACCGTCTGGGCCTGTAGGGCACCCCAATTTCAAGAGACGGGGTCACGCGAGTCTGAGAGGCCTTCTTGATACTAAATCATGCAATAAAAGGATCGTAGATGCAGAAATTGTGCATATTCAACAAAAATAGGACAGAGTGTTAACCCTATGGACTTCTTGTTCACCGGGATTCATCAAAGATGATTAGAGTGCCCTAAAAACTAGAATAATGCAAACATTATAAACTCTACAATAATGAATAGATGCATACCTGTAGATTTCTTGATGGTGAAGGGCTCGGGGTGTCTAGAAGAGAACTATGAGTGTTTGTGTGAGAGGAGAATGAGATTTAGGAGTGGGCATTGTGTGTTTAAATAGAAATAAACTGAGGTTTTGAACAGTCGCGCCGGTTGCTGTGTGAAACTCTTGACATAGACGGTCCCATCCATATGGCGGACGGGTCCGTCCCGCACTCAGACCTGGCTCAGGAAAAGTAGACAACACCGTGTGATAAGCTGACTGGACCGTATAAGCCTGTTCTCAGTTCATTTTCAAAGAAATAGTGGACATACTGAAATTACAAACTGACTTGACTTCAGATAACCTATTCATTTTCTAGATATAGCATAAAAACCTAGCGCAGATGATTGAGATCATAAACATTCATCAAAAATAAGATGATCAAGCCTATCATATTTCTTACTTCCTCATACACCTAGCTAACAGACAGTAGTAAAAAGTGAAAGAAATTTAAATTATTAGGTTGCCTCCCAAGCAACACTTCTTTATTGTCATTAGCTTGATATTACCTGGATAGGAACATTCTCAGTCGGATCGCGTCATCGGATGCTCCATTAACCTTGTACATATTGCATATCTGAACAAAGCACGATAAGTGCGAGTGGGGATCTTCATCTGGTCTCCCATCAAATTGACACTAAGTTTGAAGCTTGTTCATGGCACTGGATTTAATTTCGAAATTGTTCAGATTCACTATTGGTGGGTGAATGTTGAATTCCTCCCCAGTATACTCGGGTCTCTCATATTCAGACAGTCTTCTTCGTCACTCTGCCATGATAGGAGGATTTTCAACCTCAATTGGTATCTCCATTAGTATGTGTAGGGTTCTTGCCTTGTTTAGGTCATGCTTAGGTTCCTTGCAACAGAAATAGAGAAAGTGATTAGTGCAAGAAACAATTGATTGAGGGGACAAATAACAGTATAGAATGAAACAATAAGTTAATAAAAATAAGAAGGGGAAATTACAAAAAAGTACCCTGTGGTTTGTGACTTTTTCAATTCGGTCCTTGTGGTTCAAAATTGAACCACAACGACCCTGTGGTTTGCCCGTTTATCACTTTAGTACCCTGTAACACTGTGCATTCAAGGTCGCGTCCCGTTTGGCCCCCTAGAGCATGTTTGAAGGATTTCCAACCGTATGGATGGGAAGATCATCGAAAAATAAGCTAGCCTGCCAATTTTCATACAATTTGGGAACTTGTAGGATCTTCATCTTAACGGTTCTTATTTTATAGGAATCTGAACAGTCCAGAATTTCAACCGTTAAGTGGGAGGACCAAACGGTTACCAAATTGTATGAAAATTGACAGGCTAGCTTATTTTTCGATGATCTTCCCATCCATACGGTTGGAAATCCTTCAAACATGCTCTAGGGGGGCCAAACGGGACACGACCTTGAATGCACAGTATTACAGGGTACTAAAGTGATAAACGGGCAAACCACAGGGTCGTTGTGGTTCAATTTTGAACCACAAGGACCGAATTGAAAAAGTCGCAAACCACAAGGTACTTTTTTGTAATTTTCCCAAATAAGAATGTAAACTAATGGTTAAAGTAGTAAACTCCTAGTTTTTCTAGTAGTCTAAGTAGTCCTCGGCAACAGCGCCAAAAACTTGATTGAAGCCTAATGCTTATGCTTATACCATAAGTGCTCGGGTCGTATCAAGTAATATAATGAACTAAAAAGTCTGGTATCGAACCCAAAGGGACTTGTAAGAAGTACTAATAATGTCTATTTATCTACTATTTAACCTGAGTAAAGTTATGATACTTACTAATCTAAGTGCTGAAATTAAGGAAGAGAACTAGAATCACTATGAAGTGAAGAACTGGACGAAACTTAAGGATAATCAGTCAGGAGAAGGGGATACTCGGGTATGAATCCCTCTTGGGCTCTTGACACAGGATACAGACAATATCTCCTACTTGTTAATTAACTGGGATTGGATCAAGGGTTCCTATATTGCTTTAACTCCTGCTATCACGGGGGAGTTACTAATATTTAATGGGGCTTTAGGGAACCTGTTTCTTGGAAGAAATTCAAGAATAAGACATATGAAAGAGTCGCTCTCCTTAATACCCAAGTTCTCGGTATATTCACAGTTCTTTCAATTGAGGTAATTCTAATACGAGGAGGCGTTCGCTTCTTCCATCGTATGAACCTATTGAATGCTAGGGTTGTTGCCACGTAAGCATTCAATGTAATGAATACACTCAATAATTCTCAACCCACATTAATTAATCAAACAAGCAGGAGACATTGTCATACATTAAACTTAACCCAAGAGTTCATCAATACCCAAGTACCTAAAGGGTTAGTTCCTCATTGAAGAGGAATACATAGCAAATAGAATAAAGACTAAAGTGAAAGACATAGGATAGTATTATGCTATTCCAAACATCCTTGGCGAGGACCGTTGTATATACTCCCCTGATGCTCCGTCGTCTTCTGGTAAAGCTCCTTGCTCTGGTGTGCCCTTTCAAGATGGTTGATTCCTTCTCTATGGTGGATGGTGGTGATGATGGGTAGTGAGAGACTCCAAGGATGGTGAATGGATTTTGAGAGCTCCTCTTAAAACCCTAATCTTCAATATTTATAGCCCTTAGTGACAAAAGGATTGGAATGCAACTTACAAGGCGCTTAGACTCAACATATTAGCATTACTATCTTGAGGGTCCATTATAGACGAGACTGTCTTGTAGTAGACAGGTTCTTCGATAACTTCAAATTTGGTTCCATGTGCACGAACGACCCTGTATACTTCGCATACAACCCCGTTGGTGGTTCCATTGATAATCCGTATGAGGCCATTTACTGAAGGGATAGTCTCATTCGTAAGTTGGACCCTTTCTGTTCCATCTTGATCGGATAGTCTCATTCGTAAGTTGGATGGGTCCGTCTAGCATCTTGATTCAGTTATTTTACTACAGAAGGGACCACCTGTTACTGGACTGGTCCGTCTGGTTCTCTTTTTTAACCTTCTTTACTGATTCTGCTTCAAAACCCTGACTTTCTTATTGAGTTGCCCCGGTCTGTCTTGATTCACAAAAATAACACATTTTAAGTACCGGTGGCCTCCAAATCATCAGGATCAAATGCTAGGTGTATATAATTATGATAATTAAATATAGCAATTTGAAAAATTATCATAGCCTAAAAAGATATAATAAAATAAAAGAAGAAGACTAAACTAATACTAAAATAGTGAGTGTAACAAAATCCTAATGTTCCTAGAATACTGGATCCCCGGCAACGGCACCAAAGACTTGATGTGCTGCTAGCCCGAAAGTGCATGGGGTCGCTCAAGTAGTAAAGGGTAGGGTAGTCAAATCCACAAGGACCAACACTAGTGCTCACTAGAACTCCATTACCTAGCCTAGAAAATATAGTTGATAATTTCATCCTAACTAAAATCTAAATCAAACTAAACTAAAGTGATAGTTGGCAATCTGTGGTTTATCAATCGAGACAGCATGGTACCCCGGATCACTATCCTCCATTGATTCCCTTATAACTAATCCTCTACTATTAGTAACCTTATTAATCTATTCCTGGACCATGGAGAACCCTAAATTAGTACAGTCCCGATCTCTCAACGACCAAACCTTAAACCCATACGGAGACTTCTCACATTTGATTGCATTGTTATGGTGTTCTATGGTTCCCACTATTAGGTTTACCCTAGTCCGAAGAGTGAGGTTGTGCTGCGTTAGAAACATGGTGAAAACACCAGATCTCTTGGCGTGTGCCCCTCCCCTCCCCCTTCCTTTTGTCTTTGCTACAACCTAGTTGTCTGCGATCTCTCATCAGCGTGAAAGCGCTGGCTATACCAATTCTAATGGTACGAACAACACTTTCTCACTGACAAACAATACGAAATAAGCTTACACAAACAATTCACAGAAATAAATAAAAAGGACACTAATATTAAGAAGAGAAAGAGTCAAAAGTTCATCTAAGGGTTCAAGGATCGGAGGCACCACCAAGGTTTTTCCTCTCATACTAATGATAGACATCACACTACTAAAAGAAGGAGACATAATTGAATTCATAAACTTCTTGTCTTGATGTCTTCTTTGCTTTTAGCCTCTGCCCGAAACCCTAGCCACAGGTTCCTAGATGCACCAAAAAAGTCCTCTATAGAGTAGAACTGACGGCCTTTTAACGGTCATGTCATCTTCTACACGGCCATGTCATCTGACACACGACGGTGTCTCGAATAGGCTGAGCACGCTTCTTAGTTGATCTTAATTTGAATCCACACGCCACATGACACGCCTGTGTAAGTGAACTTGTCATGCTTTGTTTCTGGCCCTTTTTGCTTCGAATTGCTCCTGAATTTACTTCTTTTCTCCAGAGTGTCGAATTATCTGTCAAGTTACACAAAACACCAAACACCACATGAAATTGGGAGAATCTATGCCAAAATGGATGCAAAGTGCAGGTAAATATGATTAGAAAATGTGTATAATTATGCAGTCATTATGCGCCCTCCCCTTATTATCTATGTTTGGATCTAGCTTGACCGTGATTCTCGTCATGCACCAAGAAACTCAAATTATGTGATCGATGCTTTCGCACTAACAAACCAAAAGCATTCATCACACGCAGATAATTCACAAGAATAATAAAAAAAGAAACCTAGTATTTAAATAATAGGAAAAAGTCTCAAGTTCATCCTAAGGTTCAAGAACCAGACGCACCACAGAAGGTTTAGCCTCTCATTCTATATAAAAACATCACAAAAGCTAAGGAGGAAGACATAAATAAAGAATATAGAACTCCCTAAACCTATATCTCCTCCGCCTTCATGCTCCTTTCCGAAACCCTAGCCAACGACAAAATAATCTCTAAATGTGATCCGCCAAAAGTCCCCCTAAAAGTCAGATCTAATGGCCTTTTATAAGCATGGATCATGCGTTCATGTTTGGATTATCTTCAAGTATGTAGTCCGTATGAAATCTCCTAGATTTTAAATTGACTCAGATTGGATAATCTCCAGGTGTACACGGCCTTTACACGGGCAGTACATGCCCATGTATATCTATTACACTGGCTTGTGTGGGGCGTGTAGTTTCTGTAGCATGCTTCTCGACTCCTTTTGCCTTGAATAATCTCGATTTTCAATTCTTTTATCTCAGGTACCTGTTTTCCCGTCCAATAATACAAAACACCCAACAGAGCACAGAGATAGAGAAAAATATATAAAAAGGCATGCTAAGTGCCTACAAATATAATTATTGACTCATTATCGGACAACCCCCATCCTTCTGGTAAGGGTGACTTGGAGGCGAAGTTGCACTTCACCGATGTCATCGTAGCCACTGATGCACTCAAAGTGATTAATCTAGATTCAGATCGCTCCAAGCATGAGAGACTAACTAGGGAAGAGCTAGCTTCTCGAATGGCTCTGGCCAAGGCTAAGCTAATCCGAATTTCTGTCCTCTTCGACTATCTTACCTTTCTCTTTCCTTCCTATCACTAATTTGTTGCCATAACCATCAAGTCCGGCCTTTTGATGGGTTTCATTGCGATAAACCTTTGAGAGAAGGTCACATTCGAAGACTAATCGACCCTCCTTCAGAAGGTTGAAGATGACTTTGGCCAATGAGATGAAGAAGACCAAGAGCCTTGAGAAGATGGTATGTGACTTATTGTCGAAGGTCAAAGAACTGGATTGTGAGAAGTGAAAAGTCTTCATAAAACTCTTCAGGCCACTTAGAAGTGGGTGAACAATTCCAAGAGTAGTCAAGATTTAGCTGTCAAGCTTGCTTGTGATGACCTCTTAGAGAGGTACTTCTGGTTGGAGAATCACTTGAAAAACCTTTCTATGGTTTTTACAGACAATCGACAATAAGAGTTTTTCGAGGCTAATGTGAAGGTAGCCGTCGATGACTAGTTAAGATTCAAGAGTTTCGAAGCCATGAAGAAGATGATAGCCGCTCATGCGCTGGCCAAGTTTCAGGCCTCAAAAGACTTCAATTGCTGATTTTTTTGGGATGCCTTAGTTGGAGTTGAGGATGGCTATAAGATCCTCCAAGGAGTCACTCGTAGTCATACCGAGCTCGACTTCACAACTCTGATGTATTAGAGGTTTTGGCCTATCTACCATCCTTGACTCGTGAGCATTATGATGACAACAGTGAGGTAACAACAGTTCCTACCAAGTTGGTATCACCAGTGTATGGCAAAGTCACTTTGGTCAGCCTAGAGAAACCTTCCGTAGAGTTGGACGCACACTTGGAGCCGAGTTTAACTTCTTTGGTTGCGGTACAACCCGTTTCTCCTGGGTTGCCACACTTAATAGAATGACTTTCCACTTTCCCGAGGTCATCATTATCCGACTTCCAATTTTGGCCTTTAATTGCCGTATACCTCTAATTTTTCTTTGCACACCTTGTAATCTTTGATAGAATATGAATATATTTGAACTTCATAGTATAATGCGTCCTTTTCCTAATCTCCAAACATTTACTTTTTCTAAAAAATCCAAGCAATTTTCCCATGAATCTTTTACTAAGGCCTTCGACGTACCACCTTTTATTGGAACGACCATGCATTAGTAGTCCCAAATTGTCAGATCATGAATGTTTCCTTATAGCGCCCTGTCTGTGATTTGGCTATGAATAAGGCTATACAGAATGAAATCTTTCATCTCCAAAAGTTTCCAAATTCCCTTCAACGACTTTCTCGACTGATGTGATACAACTGCAAGTGTACGGGTCGTCACAAGTAATAAAGTGGCCGTAAAAGTCGGGTTATCTATCCGCAAGGAGATGGAAGTACTAGTACCTACTATTCATCTACTATCTAGACGATCCAAGGGTGGTTGATTATACTAATTCTAAACTAATCAAATTAAAAACACAAACAAGGGAATCGAGTTGCTCTTAAGGCCAAACAATCATAAAAGGGGGGATGCTCGGACAATTGAATCCCCCTTGGACTTCTAAAAGATGAATGTTATTTTCTATCTCGACACTTAGTTAATTCTTGGCCAAGGGTTCCTATCGTGCTTTCACTCCCTCATTCCGAGGTGAGTTACTAATCCTAGTGCCCTTACCGATTATATTCTCGAACCTATTTCTTGGAAGGATTATGGGAATAATTCATCTAAAGGACTCGCTCTCCATAGTACCCAGGTTCCCGGTATACTCACAATCCCCTCTATTGGAGATGGTCTACACACGGGGAGGCGTTCGCTTCTTCCCCCATATGGACTATGAGAATCTCTCCGGGCTCTCGCAACGTAGAGGGATTCACTCACATTAAAACATCCAATAGACTTAATGAATATAACCAAGCATTCAAGAATAGAAAATCAACATTAATTAAATCATGTTCAAGGGTTCATCAATCATCCAAGCATCTACAAAATTAGCCCTCCATGAAAGGGGGGCAACAATCCAAAACAAAGGTGAAAGCAATCAAAGAAAACATGATAGGTAAACCTAATGCAATCACCGTTGATGGCTTCTTGATCCTCTTCCAATGATTTCCCCTCTTCGTGCTCCAATAGCTCCAAGATGAGGATCTCCAAGCCTTTTCCAATATTAGCCTCTTTTTCCCCAAGCTGCTCATCCTCTAAACTCCTAATTAGTCAGCTTTTATACCTCTAGGGTTTTTGGGGTGAGTTTTACCAATTTGCCCCCTTCTAAATCTGCAGATTCACTGAAATTTGCGATGTACGGGCCCGTATACAGGCGTATATCAGCTCTTATACGGGCCAGCCACCTCCATACGAGCTCGTATATAGGCGTATATCAGCCCATATACGGGCCAGTCATTACCATACCATTTATCATACGGGCCTATACTAGCCCATATTCCCTTCAGGAGCTAGTATACGTCCGTATGAATGCCCGTATGGCTCTTCTGGGTGCTCTGGGATCCCAGTTTCTCTCGAAATGCTTTCTTTCCTCCGGGGTCCTTGTATCATGCTCTGTTGATTAGAATGAATACATTTTAAGTATCGGAGGGTAAAAAGTCTTCAAAATTACATGCCGAGCATACAGGAATATGATATAAAATTATACTCAAATGAACACTTATCAAAACATCTCCACACTTAAAGGTTTGCTTGTCCCCAAGCAAAGAAAAGCAATCAACACAAGAAAATATAAGTGTTCATTCTGTTGGCCATGAAATATATGGCTCAACTCTTTTCAAGTTTACCACCCGTGTGCTTTGTTCTCCCATTTCCACGCCAGGGCTTAAATAAATCTCATGCAAGATGTCATTATAGTTCTAGACAAAGCTTATTCACTCCACATGCCATGTTCTAAAAAAAACATTGCGAGACAAATACATCCTCAATAGACTCTAGAGGGTTCTTTAGGCCCTATGATCAGTGAAATCCCCTCAGATTAGATAAGTGGCGGACAAATAGGAAGATACCAACTATATGTTGTTGTTTTTTTTGTGTGGTAGGGCGTCCCTAATGGATCCGACTTCCTTGTATTAGAGACCGATGTAGAGTGTAATTCCTCCTCTTCGCAAAGTACTCATGCTGATTAGGCACCGGGGCACTTAGCTACTAAGATGATTACAACTCTGCATGGTTGTGTTCATGCTAAGTAATGATTTTTTGAATTGAGGGACACTCTTATACGGAGCCGGAACCCCAACTACTTCATCAAACCAAGCAGCGGAACACTGTTTTTATTTCTTTGCGACTATTATGTAACTATTTTATTCTCTCCCTACTTGTCCACTAGGTTATATTATGAGGGGTTAAGGAATTGAATTAGTTCCACGAGATCTCTTGGAGCCATTGAAAAAAAGTGTTTAGCTATTAAAGTAAAAAGAACATGGCAATGGGTTATCTATTGTCTCTAAAGATCATAAGTGTCACAGAGATGTTCTTTAAATGCCCATGGCATTTCATAGAAGAGTTTAACAAAATATGTGCCAAGGTGGTGCCCTAGAAATAGAGTGTGCCAACATGTTTCCTTAAGTCCTTTGTCGAGGCATGCTAGTCATGAAAAAGTTTTTTTTTAAAAAAAAAATTTGCAATGAATTTAACTAATAGGTACCTATCTCCACACTTAAGGTGTTTCTATAGATGTACAAAGATAAAGGATAGGTAGCTACCCATCTCCACACTTAAAATTGTACATTGTCCTCAATGTAAGCAATAAGTCCAAAATTAAACATGCATGGAGAAAGGTGAACTGAAACTTCCCAGGTTAATTTGGTGCGCCAATCGATTTCCATGAAGGTGGTGCTTTGCGACTATCGGGGAATGTTGATATAAGTCCCATCTCTGCAAATCAAGGGGAAGATCATCATAACTCCATAGAAAAGAACGGGAAAGCAAAGGAGTCCATAGAAAATAAACAAGGATAAGTGTAGCAAGGCGATGCCCTTGCTAGCCATACAAGGTGAAGGAAAGTAAGATCATAAGTCCAACAACCAAAATGAAATATAAAAAGTGCACAAGAAAATAAAGTCTCATCAACACAATGAAAAGAAATGCCCAAGTCATCAAGCTGCCGGGTCATCTGCTGGTTCCTCGGGTGCTGCTTTAGGGGGTCCCTGAGCTGAAGGAGGAGCGAATGCTGGATGCCCCCGGATGAAGAGAGACAGCTCCGTGAACTGGTCATTCAAGCGGCGCTGCTCCGTGATGATCGTATCCTGGGTGGCGCGAATGTCCGAGATCTGCTCCTCTAGCCGCTCGAATCGGCTCCTGCTCGCTGAAGGTGGGAGCTCGCCTGCGGGAGATGGGATATCGAAGACCTCAGAGTCGGACTCCTCGTCATCCTCAGAACTGTCGGCGCTCTGGCCAACCAGTGTGTAGAGGCTCCTGGAGTGCTTGACGAGCCCCATCTGGCACAAAGTGCTCATCCCTAAGCCGGTCATGAGCTGCAGTTTCTCCATGCCCTCCGTCTCCTCCTCAAGGCCCATACCAATGATGAGGCGGGTAATATAGAGCCTCGCAGTGATGGTCTTCAACCGGGTGTGGGTCCCCTGATGCACCAAGTAATCGGCGAGTACGTATCCTAAATGGATAGGTACCCGCTCGAATATGCTGTAGAGAATAAAAAGGTCGCTTATGGTAACCTTTCCAGTGCTGTCATCTCGCCCCGCGATGGAGCGGCTGACCAGGGCATGGATGAAGCGGTGGACTGGGTCAGACATGCAGGATGCATTCTGGTTCCCATGGCATCCCCCGAGCTGGAGCCAGTAGCGCGTCGGTGTGATGATATCCTCGAGGAAAGAAGTGAGGAGGCGAGTGTGGAAAGCGTCTCTATCATAGAATCCCATGAGCATTGAGAAGCGAATGTAGCTCATGGTCTTCTTCTCCCCGAAGAGCTGGAATGAGATCGCTGTGAGGGACAGCTCCTGTATAGCACTCCTGTTGGCCTCAAACGTGCTCAGGACCTCAAGCGTCGCCTCGCGGAAGGTTTTGTGGTTGATGGAGAACACCTTGTCCTATCCACCTACCGCGAACATGCTCTGCACTCAGTCCGTGATCCCAAGCTCGGTAGTCACTCTCCTGTCAATATACCGCGTTTGCCCAAAAGGCTTGGCGGCCAGCCTTTGGTAGCGCTGGAAAAACCGTTCCTCTTCAAACTGCGGTGTGGTGGAAGAGCCTTCCCCAGTCCTTCACCTCTTAGATGCTATAACCTTCCTTGGCATGTCTACAAAACAATTGAAAGAGGTGTTAGTGCGAATAGGAGTATTGAAATGATTAAACAAATAAAAATTGCGCACTATGGCCATAGATGGGCCTTATACGGGCATCCATACGGGCAGGTATACGGCACATATAACCCTACCTGGGAGCCATATGCGGTACAATACGGGCCGTATATCAGCCAGTATGGGTACACCTGAAGGCCATATGGGCTGATATGCGCCTGGGGCGGCGGTGCCGACCCCCAAAGGCGTATACAACCCCGTTTACATGCTATTTATCCCCATTTCTCTTACTAAACTCTAAACATGCCCTCATTCAACACATTCACATAGAAATTAACACAAGAAGGCATATAATCATTCCAAATTCATTCAACATTCATTCATTCAATATCTAGGGTTTTAAAGGTGATGATCATGGATAAAATTGACAAATCAAGGCGTTAGAAATCATACCTAGACAGAGTGAGTGCCCAAATCAAGAGTATAGGCCGCGTTGATGAAGAGAGGACTCGAATCGACATGGAGGAGAGTGGGGTCGGCTAGGGTTTGAAAAAGAAATGAGAGAATCGCCCTTTATAGCACCTCAAACCTTGCTGTATATAGGCCCGTATACGGGCCGTATATCAGCCCGTATATGGCACTGGATGTGTCATACGGCCCTGTATATGGGCAGTATGACAACCTGTATTCCCCACTGGAGGGTATATACGGCCGTATGATAGGCCGTATGGTACCCCGTATGGGCCTTGGTTTGGCTTATGCAGCCAATCGAGGACATCATTCGAATCCGCCTCGCTACCTAATAACAATTATGAATCTATGGCAATGAATGGATTGACAACCAGCAAGATGGTACAATGTACTATGAAATCGGACATGAAACATCTCATTCATTTATTCCAAACACTCACACAATCTAACTAAAGAAATTTGCAACTAAAAAGAAAGAAAAAGATTTTCAAGAGCTTGGGTTGCCTCCCAAGAAGCGTTTGTTTAATGTCATTAGCTTGACGTACCTTTACCTTACCTCATTGGGGTTCAAATACCTTGAAGTTTTCATTGGCTCCTCCCTTAAAGCATTGTCCGAATAAGAACACTCCCAAGTTGGCATAAATTAATCTATTGTTGTTCTCCATACCTGGGCTTCCTTTGGAAGTGTTATGAGCCGATGGTTTGGTGCTTACCCCCTTCTCTTGTATCTTCCTCCAGCATATTGTAGGTGGAAAGGATTTTTGCTTCCTTTTCTTGACCTTCACTGTTTCGAGCCTGGATGGAATGGGATTCCCTTGCACTTCCTCCGAGTATCCCTCTTGTTCCCCCAAGTAGGGGTATAGTGGATCCACCATTAGTAAGTCTTTTATACACTTGGAAGTGATTTCATCCACCTCGTCGATGCAATATGAGGTGTCATCTTGGGCCAATGAGTGCCGCATCGCATCGGGCAATTGAAATACGACCTCTTGATCTCCCACCCTCAAGGCAAGCTTACCTTGTGCATGATCTTCAAGGGCGTGAGCGGTGGCGAGGAAAGGTCGCCCAAGAAGGATAGGCACGTCGACCTCATCATCAACATGTAAAAGCACAAAATCTACCGGGAAAACAAATTGGTTGATCTGAACAAGCACATCTTTAGCTATTCCTTTTGGTCTTCTCACAGATCGGTCAGCCAACTGTAGTCTCATCCCAGTAGGCTTAGGCTCTTTGAGGCCGAGCTTCATGTACAATTTATAGGGCATCACATTGATACTTGCCCCAAAGTCCGCCAATGCCTTCTTCGTGACCCCTTCTCCAAGGATGCACGGGACCACAAAGCTACCCGGATCTTTCAGCTTCTTCGGCATAGCTTGTTGGATAACGACCGAGCATTGGGCATTAAGTGTTACCGAACCCACATCTTCCAATTTCTTCTTGTTGGAGAGGAGATCCTTTATGAATTTTGCATATTTAGGCATTTGGGCTAGAACCTCTACCAACGGCATATTGATTTGTAGTTGCTTTAACATACCCTTGAACTTCATCAATTGGGCCTCCTCCTTATCTTTGTTCAACCTCGTCGGGTAAGGGGCTTGAGGTTGGTATGGAGGTGCGGATGGTGTCTCCAAGGGTTTCTCCTTTCCCTTCTTCACTTGTTCAGAGTTAACGATAAGTTCGGAATCCTCAATCTCTATCAGAGTGTTTACTTGAGGTTTTGGAACCGGAAGTTCCACCAACTTTCAAATTCTCAAAGTGATGGCTTTACATTGCTCTCCCCGAGGGTTCTCCTCTGTATTGCCGGCAAACTACCTTGAGGTCTCTTGGCTAGAGATTTGGCCATTTACCCAATTTGATTCTCCAAGTTGTGAACTGTGGCTTGTAGATTCAGAATTGTAGTGTCATTTTGCATATACTTCACAATCATCTCCTCCAAGTTAAACTTCTTCTCTTGAGGCTTTGGGGGATGTTGAAACCCGGGAAGGTATTATCCTGCTTGTAGATTTCCATAAGACAAAGCCGGATGGGTCCATTTAGGAGCATATGGTCGATACTGACCATTCGGTTACCTTAGAGCATTCCCCATATACTGTACTTGCTCCATGGGAATCATTTCCGTGCTTGCTATGGGACAATTTGATGCTTCATGCCCTCCCACACAAGTGTTGCAATACATCACCGTGGCCGACCTTGAGCTATTACCGGTTGTCAATAGCTCAATTTTCCTTGTCAACATACCCAACTTTTCACCAAGAACTGGATCAGAAATTATAGCTTCATCTATGGACCCAACCTTTTTCACTTGCTTATCTCTTGTGGACCAATGGGCTTCATTACCGGCCATGTCTTCAAAGATTTGTTCGGCATCCTCCGTGTATTTGTTCCCCAATGATCCGCCGATGGCGGCATCCAACAATTGCCTAGTCGAGTTGTCCAACCCATTGTAGAATGTTCTCACCATAGCACAGGGGTCTAGACCATGTTGTGTACAACATCGGAGAAAATCTTTGTACCTCTCATAATCTTCAAAAAATGATTCGGTGGGGCCTTGTTTAAAGGCGGAGATGTCCAACCTTAGCTTTGCGGCTTTGCTTGGTGGGAAGTAGCAGACCAAGAATTTGTCTAGCATCTCGGCCCAAGTACGGATGGAACCGGCGGGTAATGAAGTAAGCCACCTGTATGCACCTTCTCACAAACTGAATGGAAAAAGTATCAATCGATTTGCGTCATCAGATGCCCCATGGATCTTGAACATGTTGCAAATCTGAATAAATTTTGCTAAAAGTGCATGGGGGTCTTCATCGGGCCTCCCATCAAATTGAGTTGTGTTCTGAATCATGCTCATTGTACTTGCCTTGATCTCAAAATGTTTCATGTTAACATTGGGAGGGTGAACACTGCACTCTTCCCAGTATAATGAGACCTCTCATATTCGGCCAATGTTTGTCTTCTCTCGGCCATAGTTGGTATTTCCCTTACTTCACCAATGACTTTGGTAGGAGTGAAATTTTCTGACCCCAAAGAGGATCCCGGAAGTGTTCCTTCAATTTCTCTCAATCTCCGGTGTTAGGTTCTCTCAATCTCACTGTCAACTTCAAGCAATCCCTTAGAGTTCCTGCGGGTCATGCAATTTATACCTCGTAAGCTATCCAGAAAGTGAGGATTAGTATCCAAGATTTCAATGAAATGAAAAACCACACAAAGAAATAAAGTAAAGAAATAAAAATAAGAAATGACTCAAGTTGTAAATTCCTAGCTTTCCTAGTAATCCAATTCTCCCCGGCAACGGCGCCAAAAACTTGATGCGATACAACCGCAAGTGTACGGGTCGTCACAAGTAATAAAGTGGACGTGAAAGTCGGGTTATCGATCCGCAAGGAGATGGAAGTACTAGTACCTACTATTCATCTACTATCTAGTCGATCCAAGGGTGGTTGATTATACTAATTCTAAACTAATCAAATTTAAAACACAAAAAAGGGAATCGAGTTTCTCTTAAGGTCAAACAATCATAAAAGGGGGGATGCTCGGACAATTGAATCCCCCTTGGACTTCTAAAAGATGAATGTTATTTTCTATCTGGACACTTGGTTAATTCTTGGCCAAGGGTTCCTATCGTGCTTTCACTCCCTCATCCCGAGGTGAGTTACTAATCCTAGTGCCCTTACCGATTATGTTCTCGAACCTATTTCTTGGAAGGATTATGGGAATAATTCATCTAAAGGACTCGCTCTCCATAGTACCCGGGTTCTCGGTATACTCACAATCTCCTCTATTGGAGATGGTCTACACACGGGGAGGCGTTCTCTTCTTCCCCCATATGGACTATGAGAATCTCTCCGGGCTCTTGCAACGTAGAGGGATTCACTCACATTAAAACATCCAATAGACTCAATGAATATAACCAAGCATTCAAGAATAGAAAATCAACATTAATTAAATCATGTCCAACGGTTCATCAATCATCCAAGCATCTACAAAATTAGCCCTCCATGAAAGGGGGGCAACAATCCAAAACAAAGGTGAAAGCAATCAAAGAAGACATGATAGGTAAACCTAATGGAATCACCGTTGATGGCTTCTTGATCTTCTTCCAATGATTTCCCCTCTTCTTGCTCCAATAGCTCCAAGATGAGGATCTCCAAGCCATCCCCAAGATTAGCCTCTTTTTCCCCAAGATGCTCTCCCTCTAAACCCCTAATTAGTCTACTTTTATACCTCTAGGGTTTTTGGGGTGAGTTTTACCAATTTGCCTCCTTCTAGATCTGCAGATTCGCTGAAATTTATGATGTGCGGGCCCGTAAACGGGCGTATATCATCCCTTATACGGGCGTATATCAGCCCATATACGGGTCAGCCACCTCTATATGGGCCCATATACAAGCGTATATCAGCCCGTATACGGGCCAGTCATTACCATACCATCTATCATACGAGCCGTATACTGGCCCGTATTCCCTACAAGAGCCAGTATATGGCCGTATGTCAACCCGTATAAATGATCGTATAGACCCTTCTAGGTGCTCTGGGATCCCGGCTTCTCTCGAAATGCTTTCTTTCCTCCGGGGTCCTTGTATCATACCCTGTTGATTAGAATGAATACATTTTAAGTATTGGTGGGTAAAAAGTCTTCAAAATTACATGCCGAGCATATAGGAATATGATATAAAATTATGCTCAAATGAACACTTATCATCGACCGTGCTCCTTATTCATTCAAACAAATCTTTGTTCCATCCACAGAAAGTGAAAAGAGGTAGAACCTGCCATCCTTTGGGGAAGACGACCCTAAGGTTGATTGGTTTTGCTCTTCTATTTTTCCAATTCACCCTCGTGTAGAGGGATTGAGAGGATCATTTGCCCTTCAATTCTTCCAAACCTCCCTCAATTCGGGTGAGGATTTAAGTGAGGGTAAGTTACTGGGCATCCACACAAATTTCTAATGAAACCACAGCTCTATGTGATGCCCGCCTGAGGCCCTGAAGAGGTTGCCCTGTGATCCCCCTTGGGTAGGCTTCTTTGGACATAAAGGGCAATGTCCTTCATGGACACTGGGGAAGCTTTGCAACATCTAAGCTGGAGTACTGTGTCTCGACCGAGGAGACTATTCCTCTATTAAGCCGACAAGCAACGTCATATTGATGGAGTTCTCCCCCCTTTTGCTTGCTTGAAGATCCGAATGTGACCTCCTACGGGATCCTATTCCATAAAACTTGGCTTTTTTCTAGCCGAGGTGTGGCGCTCCTCGTAGCCATGAATCATAGCGCTTGTACTCTTGCAGATGAATTTTAATGAATAATTTCACTTTTGCATCTATTTTCTCTTAACTTGCTAACTGGCTGCTTGTTATGCCTTGAAGTCATCTCTTGATGATCACTTTTGCATTCCAACTCAGGTCAATATTCTTGATTCTGGTATCTCGACCCCGGCTATTGCCAAAATATTTTTACTTAGAGGACCAGGGTCTCGTCTCGTGAATCCTGAGCTAATGTAGGAAGATCCGATATCAATCTAAGAAAACAAGTGGCGGCGATGAGCCCTAGAGGACAATAGGCAACTCTAGGAGATCTAGAGATAACCTCAAAAGGATTCGTTGAATTCAACTCAGCCTCATGTTTATTACCGAATAATAAGAATATTCTTCTTCCCTTAGAGAAAGATATTCTCATATAAGTATTGCCAAAGCCAACAAGTGGTCTTCCCCTCGAATGAGGGATGATCTTTTCTTGAAGGCCGAGTTGCCACCAAGGCCAAAAGGGTTTTATGGTCTTCCTCTTGAGTGGGGGATGGTCTTTCCCTGAAGACCGAGTTACCGCCAAGGCCAACTGGGTTTTATGGTCTTCCCATCGAACAGGGAATGATCATTCCTTAAAGGAGGCTTATCTTTTGCTGAAGGCTAAGTTGCTGTTGAGGCCAATAGGTTTTTCTGGTCTTTTCCTTGAATGAGGGATGATCTTTCCTTGAAAGCCGAGTTGCATCTCCTTGAAAAAAGGCTCGCTGTCGACCATTGCATTGGTTCTCGGCTTATTCAGCTCTTTAATGCGAGCAAAGACTTCAAAGCATGTACTTAATAACAAATTTAGAATGGTGAGTTATTTAGAAAAATGCTTTAATATGATCATTGGTAGTACCTTCTAAGGTGCTCAGAATGAAAAGGCCTCTTTAGTGGTTGTCCCCCCGGCTCTGCTAGCTTATACGCCCCTGGCTAGGCGACCTTAGTTACAACATAGGGCCCTTCTCACTTGAGGGTAAGCTTCCCAATCTGACTCTAATTCCCTTGGAATATATTCTTCCTTAAGACGAGTTCACCAAGATAAAAGGTTACTTCTCGTACCTTGGAGTTGTAGAAATGCCAAACTCGCTATTAACATGCCGCAACTCCAATGGAGTCTTGATCCCTCTTTTCTTCTAAGAGATTTTGTTTTTCCTGCAGGACCTAGTCATTGCCCTCTTAACTAAAATACTGGGTCCGCTATGTCAGTATCCCAATTTTTACAAGAATCACAGTTTCCACTCCTAAGGGTAAGCTAAAGGGAGTTTCTCCCGTGGTCGTTCGGCTAGTCGTCCAATACACTCACAACACACTGGGAAGCTCGTCTACCTAATTTGAGTAAGCTTGGTGAACCCTAGTCTTGAGGTTCCATAGTATAGTTCGGTTCGTTACCTTCACCTACCTATTCGCTTGGGGATGTGTCACGGAAGTCACCCTTGGTTCAATACTCAACTCGGTGCAAAAGTCTCGGTATTTTTTATTGTCGAACTGCCTCCTGTTGTCAGTGATGAAAGTGAGTGGGATGTCGAATCTGCAAATTATAGACTTCCAAAAGAAGTCATGGCAGTCTCTCTAGGTTATCTTTGCCAAGGGACCAACTTCAACCCATTTTGTAAAGTAGTCTCTAGCAACAATTAAGAACTTCAGCTGTCGTATTGCCATCAAAACGGTCCTTAGGATATCAATTCCCCAGATAGCAAATGGTCTCAAACTCGTAAAAGAGGTGAGTTAAGTGGTAGGTTGTCGATAAATCTGAGCATGCAATTGACATGCCTTGCACTTCTGAACTGCCGTTAAGGCATACCTTTTCAAAGTCAGCTAATAATATCCATGTCTAAGAACTGCATCCAAAAATACGTAAGTGATTATAGGATACATTCTTACAATACCAAACTTTGTCGGTAATATCACCATCCAAGGATACATGTAGAGATAGGTTGATCACATGTACAGCTGTATAAAGAGCTTCACACCAAAACATGTTGGACAACTTGGCCTCAGACAGGAGATATCTAACCCTCTCCATGAGTGTTCTATTCATTCTCTCTACTACTCCATTCAACTGAGGAGTCTTTGGTGGAGTTTTCTGATGTCTAATCCCATGAGTCCTGCAGTACTCATCAAAAGGACCTACATATTCACCACTATTATCACTTCGGATACACTTCAATTTCTTTCCAGTTTGTCTCTCAATTGATGCAAGAAATTCCTTGAACACACTGAGGACTTGGTCCTTTCTCTTCAAAGCATAGACCCAAACCTTCCTGGAGAAGTCATTAATAAATGTGACAAAATAGAGTGCACCACCAAGAGAACTTAATTTTAAAGAACCACACACATCTGTGTGGACTAGCTCTAATGCTTGGGTCTTTCTCAAAGGTGAACTGCTATTGAAAGTAACTCTTGTCTGCTTCTGAGCCAGGCAATGAGTGCATCTCTCTAACTTTTCTCTTCTTACATTTGAAAGAAGATTCCTCTTAATCAAGAAATACAATCCTTTTTCACTCTTGTGACTGAGGCGCTTATGCCACAACGCGATGGATTTATCTTCCTGAGTTACATTCACAAAGTCTTGATTTATTGATTCTTGCATAGTATAGATTTTATTACTACACTTGTTTCCATGAGCCATAAACATTGAACCTTCGGTTAGTCTTCATTGTCCATTACTAAAGGTGCTGCAATATCCTTCGTCATCTAGCCTTCCTGTAGAGATGAGATTCAGATGCGTACTTGGAGCATGCCTGACTTCCTTAAGTTTCAATAATGGCCAATTTGCAGTCTTCAAAAGAACATCTCCCATGCCAATAACTTGAGAAAAAGAGCCACTGCCCATTCTCAACGTTCCAAAGTTACCAAGAGTATAATTGGGAAGAAGCTCGTGCTGGATGTTACATGAAGAGAAGATCCACTGTCAACCAATCAACGGGTATCATCACTTGCTACATTCACCATTTCAGTATTACAAACAATGAGCATATCATGTTGTGTAGCAGCAGCAACAACATTTCCATCTTTGTTATCATCCTTTTTTTGTTTCTCAACTATCCTTTTTTATTTCTTAAGTTGAAAACAATATTTCATGATGTGCTCTTTCTTTCTACGGTGACGACACTCCATGTTCTTGAATCTGGATCTAGACTTGCTTCTACTTTTATCTCTAACTTTTTCATTCTTGAACCTGTTTCTCCCCCTGTTCTCTGTGACAAGAACCTCTGACTTGGAAGAGCAACCTTGAGAACATGCTTTGATAGACTCCAAAGAAATAACTCCATAGGAGCAGAGTTAACGAGAGAAATACTAAAAGTTTCACAACTTTCTGCAAGAGTAGCAAGGAATAGTAGTCCCAAGACCTCATCGTCAAACTTGATTCCCATGCCAAATAGCTAACTAATGATTCCTTGAAACTCATTCAAAAAATCAGGTACTGAACTACCTTCCTTGAACTTCAACCGCATTAGTCTTAGTAGCAGAAATAGTTTGTTGTTGCCGGTCTTGGGAAGCATACAAATTTTCCAATTTGGTCCACAGAGTCCTTGCATGATTCTCATTTTGTATGTGGTTGTAGACATTCTCATCAACAAATTGTCTGATAAAACAACATACTTGTTCATCTTCAAATTCCCACTCCTCATCACTCTTAGATTTAGGTTTCTGTGTGGCAAACACCAGAAGATGCATAGCCTTTACAAATAGAAGATCCTTCATCTTGTTTTTCCACAAACTGTAGTTAGTCCCATTCAAGCTGATCATCCTACGAGAGCTAGCATCCATCTCCTTCGCCATAGTTCTGATACCACTTTGTTGCGGAAGCTTGAGATGGAGAGATGCAGGGGAGGAGAAGAGTAATAAAGTAGAGAATAGCACACATGAGATTTTACGTGGAAAACCCTATAAATCGATGGAAAAACCATGGGGCACCGGCAAGCAAGAAATTTCACTGAAAACAGAGAATGAAATACAATCTCAAGTTGATGCCCTAACTTGAGATAAGCCTTTTACAAGAAAAAGATCAAATTAAGAAGACTTAAATCTGAGCACATATTCTCATACAACTAAACTCCCTGTAAAACTACATAGCTTCACCTTTCTTCTTTTTCAATAGAGAAAATCTCACCTCTACTTCTTCTTCTCTTCAGTTTCAGCTATTACTAGGCTTCACACTCTCTCTCTCTCTCTCTCTCTCTCTCTCTCTATTTGTGTCTTCCTACACACACTGCATTGGATGCTCTACCTTTTTCATTTCTACCATCCTAGCATGTTTTCCAAGACACCTTTTTTTTTAACTTGAGTGACACTCAACAGTCATTCTCTTACTTGCCTTACTTTCATCATCCCATGGTACTTCACCTCGGGATCAATACCATAACAGTTCGGCACTCTCTAGTTCAACTTCAGCACTCACTGCTCATTCCGCACTAGTACTAGTACTCAGCCTCGATCAGAGTTGGCTTCAAAGACTGCCTATTTCAAAGATTCTACACTAGTATACTGCAGTTCGGTACTCTACAGCTTCAAATTTGACTCAACTGCTCGTATTCTCAGACTAGTACTCTAGCTCTCGGGCTGCAGACTTCAAATTTCAAAGACTCTTCAAACTCTTCAACTCTTCTCAAAGACTCAGCTCTTTAGCTATAGCACTCTTTAGCTTTTCAGCTCTTTGGCATCAGCTCTTCAGCTTCAGCACTCTTCAGCTCTTCAGCTTGTCAGCTTCAGCTCTTCATATCTTCGGTTTCAGCTCTTCAGCTCTTCGGCTGAACTTGTCTTGGACATCATCCCAACATTGAGATGATCAATATAACGATGGATGCGGTTATCAAGTTTTAATGAAACCAAAAGCTGCTCAATATCTTTTTTCTAATACATTAAGTTCCTTCAAAGAAATGTGTGGAGTTCATGCTCAAAAAATGATGTTTGGTCGCTTTTCAGTCCTTCAATTTCTCCATTTGTTCTTTTGGACATTCTTCAATATATATATATATATTGCAAGATTTTCAACATAAACTCAAAAGACCTTCTCCAATTCAGATTCTTTACCCAAGTTGGGGCAAACCTTTGATGGGTTCATTATATTTTATTCCACCAAGGCGCACCAAACGCAACAAACATTTGCAATTTCAAAAGAAAATGGGTCATCTCGCATATACCTTGAATGGTCATAAGCACACGCATGAAGGAAAACCGACCAACTAGAATGTTGCTTAACAACAGCTCCTAAAGATGAGTTGCCTGCTTCATTCTTTAATCATGGATGTGTCCACCTTTTATATGTAGCAACACCCCATTGTCCCTTTTATTCTGCAGAAATCCCAATTTATACTATTCCCAAACAGTAGAATAATCAACAAATATTATTCTCAGGTGCTTGTAAGTTGGCAGATGGAGATGGAAAATAGAGTGCAACATACTTATTGATATTTAGCATTGAAATTGGAATCCCATCCATTGTTGGTAAAACTCCAGCCTTGTTAATCAAAAGCACTACTTTTTCTTATGATAATGCATTCATCAATTTTGTTTGAATCTTTCACTGGATACTTTCAAGCATTATATCAAACACCTCATGGGCGACTTTACATAACTTAGTATTTTAAGTAGCTTTTACAATAGATGCTCTCTCATAACAATACAAACTCTGTTAACTGAGTTGTTCATTATCCCAAAGCCAAATAAAACAAGCATCATTCATTCTATTTTTAAATAGCACATTGTTACATAACACACATCCTCATATTTGTGGAAACTGAACTCCATCCCCATGATAAAACAACTCCAATTTCTTCATCCAATTAGTAGATGAAAACAGGACTTCTTTGAAAGTCTACCCCATTGCATGTACAGAAATCTTGGGTTTTCTTCTTGCAGGTGTATCAGCGAACAAAAGCCTACAAGCTCCTTTGGTATATGTAACGATATCTTGTTGGAAATGAGAGCCCATCTTTCAATGTTTCTTTGGTACATCTTTGTAGGCTCCGTTGGTGCATCTTTGACATCGGGCGGGGTAGCGATTATCCCGCGTGCTAGCCGGATCCAAAGGAGGATCACAAGGAAGACAACAAGAGAGAAAGATAAATAGAGAGAAATCTCTAAAAATCTAAAGTAAAATTATTATTCAGAATTCAATAATAAAAAACTAACCCACAAGCCGGGTTAAATAGCCTCAAAGATTAACCTAGAAACCTTATCATCTAATTTAAATTTTCAAAAATTGACAAATTATTATTTAAAACTAAACTTATTTAAATTTAAAACTCTAAATAAATCAGATAACTCCTAAAAATCCGAAATCAAATCGGATTCAAATCCTATCCTAATTTGGCATATGAAATATTACCAAAAATAGAAAAAAAACAAAAAATCCTAATTCAACGGATTAAATATTTCTAAAAACAGAAAAAAAGAACTAAAATTCTCTCTCATATGATGTCTCCATGTCGTGCGCTCCGCAAAGAGCTTTCCGAATTGGGGTCGAACGCCCGATTCTGATATCTGTAGCCAAAGTTATGGCTAAAATACCGAACTACACCCAAAACCGACCCAATCTTGAAATTGACTTGATAACTTCCCGTCTTTACGTTGACCCGCCAACTCGGCACCAACATTTGACTCGAGCCTCCTACATCAATCTTCCTTGTATTATCTTCATATTCATCATCATTTTTAGCATCTTGTCATCTTAACAATCTCATCCTCTGTTGAATGGATGGTTTAATCAAAGACCTTGGTCATAGAGTTGAAATCTTCCATGTTATATTACTTGACCATAAGTTGGAAGAGCTCACAACCCTCACTAGTCATGCTTGCTCTCGCATAGGTGTAGAGTACTCCAATGAGTATGATCTGATCAGGCTTAACCTTTGACTTCTCCATCTCCCTGAATAGCTGAATGGCTTCATAACCCCAGTCCCTAGCCGTGTACGGCCAAACTGGAAATCATGAATTCTAAGTGACCAATCTTCACACGGACATTTCACCAAACACTTTGACAACAGTCTCTATACTACTACACTTGCTGTGCAAATAATGTGCACTGTGCACACATAGATATTCCTCCCAATCCCGTCATGAGCCCGAGCGTAATAGTGAACCCAGCACCCCAAGTGAAGGTACCCAACTTACTGCAAGCGATGAGCAACGTCACAACTATGAACGTATTCAGCCCCCGCGTATCCTTGGTGTCCAAGTCGCTACATTGTTGACCGACGCGCTTCAAACGCACGCTTAGCAGCATCCAGATTCCCGAGTTTGTATTAAGTTCATCGGGTTTCAGATTCAGCTCTTGCACAACCCTCACGGGGAGGAGGGCTCCACATCGAACATCTTGAGAGTGTGGAAGTCATCGTCAAGGTATTTTTAGGAGGCCTTCCCCGATCCCATGGTTGTTCGGAGAGAGCGTCACCTCAAAATCGGGCATGATGGCAGGGAAGCCGGTCACGGCGACACCGATGGCGAGCATCTCGGGGGAGCCGTACAAGAGGATGAAGGTGGGGACGCTGGCAGCACCATTGTCACGCCCCGACCTGTATCCCGGGACCTCGGGCACGTGCACAGACCGGCCGTACCCAAGTAGAGGCGCACCTCACTTGGATACAAGGCCTAAGGAAATCATATCATATAACAACTAACTCAAAATTTAATAATTAGATAATATCAGAGTCACAGCGAAAAATAGAAAGTCAATAAGGGTTTACATGACCTACACATGATCAAGGCCCTATAAGGGTCCTACAATAATACAATCTCACACTCAAGAAAAACCTGAGGTTCTCGAACCTCAACAATGTCAGCCCAGCCCCTCGCACAACACCTAAGTATGAGTCACCTACTCCTCGGGACCTGAAAAAGAAGGAAGCAAGTGCATGAGCTTTCGAATGGAAAGCCCAGTAAGTACCTGCAAGGATCACAAAGCAACAAGATGAAACATAATATCAGAAATCAGAGAGTCATCAAACAAAAAGGGCTACACCCCACACAAGCAGATCCTAGGAGTCTACCACAAACATCGCGAATCTGCATGACTCTCGGCCCAAATGATAGCCCTCGAAGCCGCAAGTTTACCAACCTGTCGCACCTCGGTAGCGCCACCACTCTCACGTGTCGACACAGCTAGTGAACAAACCCACTGATAGGCAGGACAACCGGAGTATCGTCGCTCTGGCATGGAAAGCTGAAACGCCAGGGTGTCCCATCCCTGAACGTTCACTAGGACAACCAGAGTATCGTCCCTCTGGCATGGCAAGCCAAAACGCCAGGGTGTCCCGTCCCTAAACGTTCCCAAACCGGAGCCCCCACGCTCCACTGAACCGGGAAGAAGAGCATACTCAGTTGGCGCACACCTACCCGGCCAACACACAAGTACTGCGTATCCCTATGGTCTCACGCCAGAAACCAGGAGGCTATGCTCAGCGAGCCCGCTCACTCAACTGACGCATACCTACCTAGCTGCACACAAGCACCACGAGTGCCTACAGTCAAGTGTCGGTCACAGGAGGGCATGTCTAACGAGCATTCCAACAAACAAGTAGTAACAACACTACCACAACCACATAAATCATACACATGATAGGAAAGAGAACAAAACAAACATGTATGTGCATGATTTCAACAAAAACAGATACCACAATGAAAATATGCTAACTAATAGCATTCATCCAAACAAGAAACCCAAACAATGGGTAGGAACGAGGCAAGAGTAACTTACCCCTAAACGCAACCAATCAAACACACTGTATCTGTCCCGACGAAGCTCCACGCTCCTCGTCGATATCTGGTAAACATAAACCGTTTCTCAATATACGAACACATGTTTATGAGTACTACATTTACGATGCAAGTCTAACTAAATGGGCTCGGCCCATTATCAAACCCAACCCAAATTACTTAACCAACTTTCAAATCTAGTCTAATGAATCCGAACCTGGCTAACCCAAGTTGGGTCCAACAGAGGATCTATTCAAAGTTAACATCTCTTTATTAAACACAAGTCAACCTAATGCCTTGTTAACTTTCTTAATACAAACCAAACCCAATAGTGACTCACCGGAACATTAAACTATGCCCATATTTGGATCTAATTCCTCTCAGAATAGTAATAGTAACCTTATTACCCATTTAATTAACTTCCTCTTAAGTCATTAGCACCTTGATCTCTTGTTAATGCATCACTAGTAACACAGACCCTTTGGAACTCACACACACTATATCACACATCATCCAAAGATTATTACTTCTAATATTACTTCTGATCACTATCCAACGAGCAACTGAACATCCAAGTTAGAGGTCAAGAACCAAGTCCCATGTCCTCATCCATTACATAACATGACTGAGTTTTCTATAGGTTACTGACAAGACCTAAATAACTTCAAGCAAAGATTCAACAGCTACTCACTCATGAACATCAATAACCTCAAACAATCAATAAGGAATAAACATGTATACAACTGTGTTCTTGCTTGTATTCCATCCCATATGACCATCTGAAATTTACTCAGTTTCCCCAATATCTGTCAGCCCTTTAACAATGATCTAAACCCAATATAACCTATGCTCAAACATAGTAGAGGAACCTCAAAGACCTCACACATGATCATGTTATTAACCAAGTAAATCAAACCCATTCACAACACCTGAATAGACTCTCAACGTACCTAAAATCCTTTTCTAAAACTCTGATCAAGGCCATACTCAATGAACCTCAACTCCTTAATCAAATACACTCTAACAAATTCATCCAGACATTGCCAACCCATCTACTGAATCCCCAATGGAAAACAGGCCTACCCCACCTCAACGAGACACACACCCATCTGAGAATTCACATCAACATCACCAAGCCCTCTCTACTACTCTCATACAAATCTCCTGATAATAAGAAAAATCAGAACATATACCTACCCAAAAACATGGACTGTAATCCTCCCAAAACATCAACAAGGAATAGTGAACACCCATGCATATGTAGGTGATCATCAACAACTAATAGATCAGGTCTAACTCAATAGGTCCAAAGCTCCTGATACCTATAGACACATTCATGTATTTCCATCACTGTTATTGTATGTAAAACCAACTAAAAGTATGCATGCTTTTGTTCCACCGACCACCCATGCACCCATTCATCTTCATATGAAACAAACCCGTCAATCCTTAAACTTCATGCAATTAAATCAGTCCATCATACAACTGTTTCTCCACATACATACTATTAAAATCCTGGGAATAAAACCAACCTAACAGTGCATGTATGATCATCTTCATAGAGAGTTAGTGGCTCTTAACATGCTCCTATGTATGTAGGTACTATGTCACCAGTTTTCAGGGTTGTAAGGGAACCTACCGGAGACTACCGACAACTCAAGGCTTCCGGGAAGAGAAGTTCCGGTGGAGGCGGTGGCCCTTCATCTCACAGGCACGCTCCAGACTCCGCCGTTGACGTACGTCCACTCTTTCCCTTCCGGCCTCCAAGATCTGGCAGCGACGCAGTGTGGTGGCTCCTCTTCTCCAAACAGCGGCGACAGCGAAGAAGCTGAGATATTAGGGTTCCAAGCGAAGGTTTGGCTTTATAGTATTCATGAAAAGGATCTCTGAAGATAGTTTATCCTTTGATGGTGTTTAAACCTGATTCGAATCCTTACTTACCTTATATGCCCGGTGAGAAAAGATATAAGTTGTTGGAGGTCTCTCTCTCTACATCCCTCTATATCTCTCTCTATCCAAATATATATATTCCTTCCTATTTAAACACATATACAACCTTTCACTATGCAATAACCCACGCGAATCCCTTTTATCCTCTTATACTATATTATATTTAATATAATATACCATATATTATATACTATATAATATAAGTTATGATAATATATATATATATATATATATATATATATATATACAGCTTTGATTCTGTCCGGCCGGCCGGAAATTATAAATTTCCGGTCGCCGGCTGATTCTGGCCCCTGGAGCATGTTTGAACAATTTTCAACCGTACGGATGGAAAGATCATCGAAAAATAAGTTAAGCGCCAATTTTCATACAATTTGGAAACTTGTAGGGTCTTCATCTTAACGGATCAAAACTTGTAGGAATCAACGATCCAGGAATTTCAACCGTTAAGTGGGAGGGCCAAATCGGTTCTGCAAATTGTATGAAAAATTACAAACTTATTTTTAGCGGATCTTCCCATCCATGAAAAAAATCTCCAAGGGGAATTGGTGGCCAGGAAATGAGCGATGTCAAGACGTAGCGTATGATCCCTCTATATATATATATATATATATATATATTATCCTCCCTTTTTGCCCATTATCTATATATTATATAATATATTATACAGTATATACGTCTGACAAATCTATACATGATTTGTGAGAAAGATTCCCTTTTACAAAAGAAAACCATAAGTCCTTTAATTTCATATATAAGTCCTCCATTTCTCACTAAATTCTCACCTCGTCCTAGCAGTTTAAATTTGTGAGAGAAGGCATATTTCCATTTTAGTCCCCAACCTTTAATACATTTACATGCAAATCCTTCTTCTTGAGAGTGTGGCAATTGTCTGTAAGATCCTCAAACTTTATTTAATTACCAAGAAGTCCTCATAGACCCAATATTACTCCAATAAGGATTTATTCCAAATAAATCCCATTATTTCTAATTACACCAAGTTTAGGGAATTCTCCCGATTAATTAAAACAAATAAATACCAATAAGTCCAACTTGGGAGACTTCCTTTATTAACCACATAATTAAAGTAGATAACTAAAAAAAAAATTAACCCCTAAAATCCTTGGATTTTACAATCCTCCCCCCTTAAAAGAATTTCGTATCCAAAATTTACTCCTGATTCTCTATATCCAAACTTGGCTCTTCGCCAGTCTCAAGCAGCGCCTGTTCCTCCTCCGTAGTAAGATGGTAGACTCGCCCATGAGTCATCGGCCTTTGAGTGGAGGAGGACGGCTGACCTGTCCCGGTTGCCTTGCCTTTCCAATTCCTACCTTGTTGTCCTTGAGCTGGTTCAACAGACTATTTGGAGGCACCAGAAGATTGTTGGGGACCCTGTGCTCCTCCTCCTACACCCTGGCCCATCTGAGCATGTGGACATTGGGCCTTTCTATGTTCTAAACTGCCACACTTGAAGCACCCACCAGTAATCCTCGGGCACTGTGCCTTCCTGTGTGGTCCTCCACACTCAAAACATCGCATATTCTGTGACACTCCGCCAAAAGAACTTCCACCACCAGATGCGGCTGATGAACTGGAAGGCCTGCCATATGGCTGGAACTTATGCTCGGACCTCGATTTCCCTGAACTCTTCCCTCCAGACTGTCCTTGACTGTTCTGACCTTTATATTGCTTCTCCTTTGGTCGCCCCTGGGTGCTACCCTGTCTGATAGCCTCAATGAACTTTGCCCGGGACACCACATCGCTGTATGTGGAGCACATGTGTCCAACAACAATATCCCTCAGTGCTGGATGCAATCCCTCCACAAACCTCAGTACCTTGCTCTCCTCAGTGGAGACAAGGTTAGGTGCAAACCGGGCCAGCCTATCAAACTCTGCCTCATACTGCTCAACTGTCCGAGTGCCCTGAGTCAAATGCATCAACTGTCTCTCCATCTGTAGTAACCTCCCTCGTGAAAAGTATTTGGCGAGGAAGGCCTTCATAAACTCATCCCATGTCTGGAAACGGTTTCCATTCCTGAACCATACCTCCTCGAGGTACCAATCCTCAGCAGCACCCAACATCAAGTAGGCAACAGTCCTGATCCTCTCCGCATCGTCAGTTTGATGAATCTCAAAAGCCTTCTAAAGTTCTCTGATCCAAGCCTTTGCTGCCTGAGGGTCGGCAGTCCCCTCAAACGATCGAGGAGCAGGTCTCCTAATCTCACCTAGTATACCTCTGGTGGCTGGTGCTGCAGATGGTGAAGTAGGCGGAGGTGGCGGTGGCGGTGGTGGTGCCTGATGCTGTTGTCGCTGCTCCTGTATGTACTCCGCCATCTCTTGTATCAGACCCAACATAGTACTAGGGGGTACCTCCCCCCTCGGATCCGGCCCGCGGCTTGTGGCCCTATATTCCTTGAGTAAGCAGGCTGCTCCTACTCAACCTCCATCTCGGCTGGAGGTGGGGGAACCTCCTCCGCCTAGGGCATGTCCCACACTGGAGGCTGAAGCACATACCCACGTCTGGGTCGTCCTCGCCTACCTCCCCAACTCACCATAATGCTTGCCGAGCAAATCACATGTCAGTTACTTGATTCAAATCCTGGTCTACCCGACCCAACGCTCAATTAAACTTAATTGACTATGTCGCTAGGGCTAATAGGGTGTCAATTATCTGCTTTGCTCTGATACCACATTAATCTGTCACGCCCCGACCCGGATCCCGGGACCTCGGGCACGTGCACTGGCCGGCCGTACCCAAGTAGAGGCGCACCTCACTCGGATACAATGCCTAAGGAAATCATAGCATATAACAACTAACTCTAAATTTAATAATCATATAATATCAGAGTCACAGCGAAAAATAGAAAGTCAATTAGGGTTTATATGCCCTACAGATGATCAAGGCCCTATAAGGGTCCTACAATAGTACAATCTCACACTCAAGAAAAACCTGAGGTTCTCGAACCTCAACAAAGTCAGCCCAGCCCCTCGCACAACACCTAACTATGAGTCACCTACTCCTCGGGACCTGAAAAAGAAGGAAGCAAGTGCATGAGCTTTCGAATGGAAAGCCCAGTAAGTACCCTGCAAGGATCACAAAGCAACAAGATGAAACATGATATCAGAAATCAGAGAGTCATCAAACAAAAAGGGCTACACCCCACACAAGCAGATCCTAGGAGTCTACCACAAACATCAGCAACGGTACGACTCCTGTCCAGCGATAGCCCTCGGGGCTCTAGAAGAGATTTCCAAAAAAAAATAGCTCACCAAAGATCCCCCGGACAGCAACACAGCCTCGAGCCGCAAGCGACCAACCTGTCGCACCTCGGTAGCGCCACCTCTCTCACGTGTCGACACGGCCAGTGAACAAACCCTACTGACAGGCAGAACAACCAGAGTATCGTCCCTCTGGCATGGCAAGCTGAAACGCCAGGGTGTCCCGTCCTTGAACGTTCCATAGGACAACCAGAGTATTGTCCCTCTGGCATGGCAAGCCAAAACGCTAGGGTGTCCCGTCCCTGAACGTTCCCAAACCGGAGCCCCCCACGCTCCACTGAACCAGGAGGAAGAGTATACTCAGTGGGAGCACACCTACACGGCCAGCACAGAAGTACTGCGTATCCCTATGGTCTCACACCAGACAACAGGAGGCTATGCTCAGCGAGCCCGCTCACTCCACTAACGCATACCTACCTAGCTGCACACAAGCACCACGAGTGCCTACAGTCAAGTGTCAGTCACAGGAGGGCATGTCTAACGAGCATTCCAACAGACAAGTAGTAACAACACTATCACAACCACATCAATCATACACATACTAGGAAAGAGAACAAAACAAACATGAGTAGGAACGAGGCAAGAGTAACTTACCTCTAAACGCAACCAATCAAACACACTGTATTTGTCCCGACGAAGCTCCACGCTCCTCGTCGATATCTGGTAAACACAAACCGTTTCTCAATATACGAACACATGTTTATGAGTACTACATTTACGATGCAAGTCTAACTAAATGGGCTCGGCCCACTATCAAACCCAACCCAAATTACTTAACCAACTTTCAAATCCACTCTAATGAATCCGAACTTGGCTAACCAAAGTTGGGTCCAACAGAGGATCTATTCAAAGTTAACATATCTTTATTAAACACAAGTCAACCTAATGCCTTATTAACTTTCTTAATACAAACCAAACCCAACAGTGACTCCCCGGAACATTAAACTATGCCCATATTTGGATCTAATTCCTCTCAGAACAGTAATAGTAACCTTATTACACATTTAATTAACTTCCTCTTAAGTCATTAGCACCCTTTGGAACTCACACACACTATATCACACATCATCCAAAGATTATTACTTCTGATATTACTTCTGATAACTATCCAACGAGCAACTGAACATCCAAGTTAGAGGTCAAGAACCAAGTCCCATGTCCTCATCCATTCCATAACATGACTGAGTTTTCTATAGGTTACTGACCAGACCTAAATAACTTCAAGCAAAGATTCAACAGCTACTCACTCATGAACATCAATAACCTCAAATAATCAATAAGGAATAAACATGTATACAACTGTGTTCCTGCTTGTATTCCATCCCATATGATCATCAGAAATTTACTTAGTTTCCCCAATATCTGTCAGCCCTTTAACAGTGATCTAAACCCGATATAACCTATGCTCAAACATAGTAGAGGAACATCAAAGACCTCACACATGATCATGTTATTAACCAAGTAAATCAAACCCATTCTCAACACCTAAACAGACTCTCAACGTACCGAAATCCTTTTCTAAAACTCTGATTAAGGCCATACTCAATGAACCTCAACTCCTTAATCAAATATACTCTAACAAATTCATCCAGACACTGCCAACCCATCTACTAAATCCCCGATGGAAAACAGGCCTACCCAACCTCAACGAGACACACACCTATCTGAGAATTCACATCAACATCACCAAGCCCTCTCTACTACTCTCATACAAATCTCCTGATATTAAGAAAAATAAGAACATATACACACCCAAAAACATGGACTGTAATCCTCCCAAAACATCAACAAGGAACAGTGAACACCCATGCATATGTAGGTGATCATCAACAACTAATAGATCAGGTCTAACGCAATAGGTCCAAAGCTCATGATACCTATAGACACATTCATGTATTTCCATCACTGTTATTGTATGTAAAACCAACTAAAAGTATGCATACTTTTGATCCACCGACCACCCATGCACCCATTCATCTTCATATGAAACAAACCCGTCAATCCTTAAACTTCATGCAATTAAATCAGTCCATCATACAACTGTTTCTCCACATACATACTATTAAAATCCTGGGAATAAAACCAACCTAACAGTGCATGTATGATCATCTTCATAGAGAGTTAGTGGCTCTTAACATGCTCCTATGTATGCAGGTACTATGTCACAAGTTTTCAGGGTTGTGAGGGAACCTACCGGAGACTACTGACGACTCAAGGCTTCCGGGAAAAGAAGTTCAGGTGGAGGCTGGCGGTCCTTCGTCTCATAGGCACGCTCCAGACTCCGCCGTTGACGTACGTCCACTTTTTCCCTTCCGGCCTCCAAGATCTGGCAGCGACGCGATGTGGCGGCTCCTCTTCTCCAAACAGCGGCGGCGGCGAAGAAGATGAGATATTAGGGTTCCAAGCGAAGGTTTGGCTTTATAGTATTCGTGAAAGGATCTCTGAAGATAGTTTATCCTTTGATGGCGTTTAAACCTGATTTGAATCCTTACTTAGGTCTCTCTCTCTACATCCCTCTATATCTCTCTCTATCCAAATATATATATTCCTTCCTATTAAAACACATATACAAGCTTTCACCATGCAATAACCCACGTGAATCCCTTTTATCCTCTTATACTATATTATATTTAATATAATATACCATATATTATATACTATATAATATAAGTTATGATAATATATATGATAATATATATATATATATATATATATATATATATATTATCCTTCCTTTTTGCCCATTATCTATATATTATATAATATATTATACGATATATACGTCTGACAAATCTATACATGATTTGTGAGAAAGATTCCCTTTAACAAAAGAAAACCATTTGTCTTTTAATTTAACATATAAGTCCTCCATTTCTCACTAAATTCTCACCTCGTCCTACTGTTTAACTTTGTGAGAGAAGGCATAATTCCATTTTAGTCCCCCACCTTTAATACATTTACATGCAAATCCTTCTTCTTGAGAGTGTGGCAATTTTCTGTAAGATCCTCAAACTTTATTAAATTACCAAGAAGTCCTCATAGACCCAATATTACTCCACTAAGGATTTATTCATAATAAATCCCATTATTTCTAATTACACCAAGTTTAGGGAATTCTCCCGATTAATTAAAACAAATAAATACCAATAAGTCCAATTAGGGAGACTTCCTTTATTAACCACATAATTAAAGTAGTAAATAAAAAAATAAAAAATTAACCCCTAAAATCCTTGGATTTTACAACCATTGTGGGCTGGGAGCCGAGAGTGCTCCATTGCTGAGTTCCCAAGCTCTCTCTCTCTCTCTCTCTCTCTCTCTCTCTCTCTCTCTCTCTCTAGCTCAGTAGGCGCTATTGAAGCTCTTCTTAAGATAGGATGTGGGCAGGAGATGGGGGGGAGCACTTTTGGTTTCTTATTTTATCTTGCACAGTATATATATATATATATATATATATATATATATATATATATATATATGTGTGTGTGTGTGTGTGTGTGTGTGTGTGTGTGTGTGTGTTCATCTTTTTTATGGATAATGAACAATAGGTCTCTGAAATAGTGCCAATATCCCCATAGGTCCCTAGGGTAGGTGTTGGGGTGGGTGTAGCAAATAGTGTGTTGGGTAGGGACTTGGTTACTGTTTCAGGGACCTATAAATAATTTGCTCTCTTTTTTATCTCATTTTTTTTCCATCACTATATTTTTTTATTGATATTTTATTTTCCTTCTTTTTATGCCTTGCTCTCTTTATTTATTTTTTTTCCTTTTTTTGTCTCTCTAATGTTTCCTTTTTTTTCTTTCTCTTTTTTTATCACTCCTTTTTTTATCGGGCTTTCTTTCTCTCCTTTGTTTTTTTTTTTTGGTAGCAACGGATTGACGGCAACAGCATCAATAGCACTACCATGCCTTGGGCGGTGCTCCTCTTCCGACATAAGCAACGAGGTCTTCTTCTTCTTTAGTTTTTGTCTCCAGAGGCAATGGGGCTAATCTTCTGCGGTATTACGGGCTACGGACGGACAAGGACCCAAGCCTGTATCCTTCGGCAAAGCCATCAGAGATAGGGTCGTGTCCTCTTGTTTGACCGAGAATAACTATTTTCCTTTTTCTCTCTCACACTTTTTCTCTCTTTTTCTTCCTCTACTTATAACGCCCAGCCTCACTCTCCCTCAATACTATAGTTACTTATGTCCCCTGAATCTCCAAGATGAATAAGTGAGGGTTCTTAGGCTTCCTATCTAATATTGAAGATGATACCTCACTGTTGAAGATGGCGAAGAGGAGACGGGAAGAGGAAGCTTGATCTTTCTCCTTGGGCCGCAATCTTTTCTTCTCCTTCCCCTGCTTTTTTTTCCATCCTGAGCTTCTTTTTATTAACAGGAGGAGGAAAATAACACACCACGGAGCAGTTCGCGATCGTGGGGATCTCATCCATACACCGGGTCGTGGCAATGACAGGATAATATCAAAAAAATTTATATTTTATTTTAAATTTTAAACATCGGGATGAAGATAAACGTGTCCAATCAAATATATATTACCCTCTTATTTGTTTTTTTTTTTGAATTAACCCCCGGCTTGATCTTATCCTCAAGGGTTGGATAAAATCAAAAATCAAACATTTTTTTGTTTTATTTTTATTATTTTTATTTTTTATTTTGTCTTGGCTTGCCTCTGGATTGGTATCCTTGGCCCACCTCAGGATACAATTAAATAATATTATATATATTTTTTATTTAAATGAAAATCCTAATAAGAATTAATATTATAATCTAATTAGAATTTCAAATTCAGATTAGATTAGGACATATGCATTTATAGATTTTTTTTATATATATCAACAATAATCATAAACTTTATCTTCCCCTCAGGCGCAATTACCAAGTCACCTTTTCCTTGACTTGTATGACACTCCACTATCACTTCTCCTGCTTGTCAGACTTCATGTTCCCAAGGTTCAGCGTCTCAGGATAACAGCCTTGAACTTTCCAAGACCTCAGCTCATCCTCATCTTCACTCATACGGCTTCACAATGATCCATTTTCACTACAAGAAATTTGGAAAATAGCTACGGAAAATCCCTTGCTAAATCATGAATTTTCGTCTCTAAAATAATTCAGCGAGGGAATAGGGACGGATTATTTTCCGTTGCTATTTAGATCTAGCTATTTAGCTACGGCTTAGATATTAGCGAGAGATTAGTGAGGGATTATGTTCCTCGCTATTTATCGACGACCAATTATCCGTCGCTATTCCGTAGTTATATTGCGTCGCTAAATCTTACCTCTAGCGACGTATTAGCTAGGGATAATCGTAGCTATTTAGCGAGGGCAGTGTATTCCATCGCTAGTACACGCTAAATTCTCTCCCCAACATCCCCCTTAATTCGATAAGTTGCAAGGACTTTGCGAGGGATTTACTTTAGCTATTTAGCGATGGCCTATAGGTCATCACTAATTTGTAGCTATCTTCCTATTTTTTTAAAAAAATTAATTCCCTTGCTATTATGTAGCTATTCCCTCACTAATCATTTGCCACCAATATATATATATATATATATATATATATAATTTTTTGGTCCCTATAGTACAAAATTAGATATCCACTATAATTCATAAGCATCTGAAATAGAATTCAAGCTTCAACATAAGCATCTAGAAAGAAATTTCAATTAATGCAACAACTAAATTTTATATAATATCTAAAATTAAGATAGTAACTTGAGTGTTTCATAATTAATTAAGTAGTTGCTCTTGAACAAAAACCAATGTGAGCATTGTCATGTTAATACTGGTAAATTTTGCTGCTAAGTTCTGCAGCACAATACAAGAAACACTCACCCTTTCTAGTATATATTTTAAACCAAGATAAACTAGAGGCTACCAACAAACCTATGCTTGCAAGTGACTGAAAATAAGGGGCAGTAAAGTGCAGGTACAGTCCAGCTTTTCGTCTCAGAAAACATTGCAACATAGTAGTTAATCAGATAACTTTTACAGGGTACACAACTCTTTAAGAAGACAAAAGGATGTAATCTGCAAAGGGTATAGTAGGTTTTTCTTCAATGATGTTCACGATGAGGCTCCTGTTCCATTCCTTCAGCATCCTCAAACCGTTGATCATTGATTTGGAGCTGCAAAAGAGAGTATAGAGGAATTAGATAGGATTTGCAAGCATCTGGTTTGCAGTATTTCTTAATATAGCCAAGGTTGAGAAGCATGGTGTGAGAGTTAAATATTCTACATGAATTTGAAAGATACCTTCATTTAAATTGAAAAAACTCTTTCTAGAGAAAAACTCCATTGGGTCTATATGTTGGTTAGAGAGCAATATTTCCTTCAAACATTCTTTTCTGCAACATACCAGAGCAGTATGAGATCATATTACAATGTAGAATTGTTGGACAGAAAATAGTTCAAGGAAAAGAAATAAAATGAGGGTGGACTCTCAGCTCCATGAATTTAAACAAATAAAAATTTCAATAAAGAACATGAAAAGATTAGACATGGCTGAGTATCATTTGACACTAAATTAAGGAGAATACTTCTATCATATACTTACTGCAAGGAACCAAAACACAAATAGACTAGTAGTTCAAATAATAAACCGTCTCAATCGATCACTAAAGTTAAGAAGTTCAAATAACTTCTTAAAAAAAATGAAGTTCAAATAACAATACCTAAAAGAACATTATTTAAAAAGAGATATAACATGAGATTTAACAAAGCAAAGCAAAGAGTAAGTCATTAATTCTAAGGTATTCATATATTCACAGCAAAGCATAAAAAAAAGAGAAAATATGAAAAGAAGTTCAATTGGATGAACATGAAAATTGCATGTGGAATTTGAAAATTGGTAATAATTAAGTTCCTTCTTTCCTTTATTATATGTTGAAATAATAAAAAAAAAAAAACTAACCAAAGCTTGTATAAATATCTCCTTCCTCCTTGGCTTCAAATGAAACTTTGAAGCACTGTAGCTAAACTTCTCAAGTAAAGACCACCTGTGACACAATTAAACAAGGAAAAAATATTTTATCCTTCTAAAGTCAACAAGTAAAATGCTTAGAAAGGTGCTACAACTTATGGTACCAAATGATTATAAACTAGAGATGAAACAAATGAACATATTTTCTAAATGTTATTTTTAGGTGCACCTTTCCAATAGATGACACAGTTAATATTTTCATTAGCATACAATTAATATTATCAATAGATGACAAAAAAATCATAAATAGATGTTTCAATGAACAATAATTAGGTAAACATTGGCAAAGATATATGTTATCTTATGCTTCTATAGACAAGATGATTTAAAAGTTAAGAGATGTACTAAGGAAGCAAGACTAAAGCATAACCTGTTTAGTATTTGCTTCCTCTTCACCAAAACATAGAAAGTCCACTATAACGAAGCAAACACCTTTCTCGTGAGTTAAGACATAAGATCAACAAAACTAAATTTGACAAAAATTCCCTCCCCCTGCATTAAAACCATAGACAAAGATCAACCAAACTAAATTATAGAGTAATAGTCAAACGGGAATTAATTTAAGGCAATTGGCAACTTGATTGTGCAAAAGTTTAGCATATTTCATTTATTTAATAAAAGACTTAAATAAGAAAGCAATAAGCACTATGTGCATTGTAAAATAAACTACTGACCATAATTTATTTGGCAACACCATACACAAAACTCAGGTCCCAACAGACGGTGAGTGGACGACGCGGTTAGAAGGCTGAGATACTTGGCGGCTACCTAACATCTGCTGCATTTGTTCTTGCATCTTCTGCTGCATCTCCCGCATTTCCTCAGTAACAGATGTCTGAATCTCCTTTGTAACAAATGCTCGGACGTCCGCTGTAACAGATGCCAGAATCTCCTCTGTAAGAGTTGCCCGAATCTCCATCTCTTGCCGCTGAATCCTCTCATCAACAATCTCATCCATCCTTCACTCCATGGATGAGATAGCAACTTGCACCTGCTAGTTAACCTCTCTAACATTGTGTGCATTAGATGCATGACATGTCGAAGAAGATGCATCATCATAGTAGAAGCTAGCCCGTGTTCCCGTACCATAGACCCGCTTTTTCTTTGTCCCACCTGCAGCCTCATAATATAAGCTATTTTCATCTACTGTGCCCCCCCCCCCCGAACTGTTCCTCTCCTCCACCAAAGCGATGTATCGATCCTAAGAAAAGAATGTAATAATTTACTCAATCTGACACAACCATACACTTAAACACAAGTCAATCATCGATAAGAAATAACAACTCACATGAGCAGTACGAGCTTTGTCGCTCGTAAATGTTTCACCATCCCCATTCTTTGTGTGTGTACGCCTAAAGACCTCAAAGGCAGTTGGTGGACGATTATATTGTTCCTCCTGCATTACAACATTTATTTAGGTCAACTGAACAAAATATACTCAAATAAGAAGTATACACAACTTAAGATGCGTTTATAAAACTTTAACCCATATAAAAAAAACTTACCAATCTCCTCCCATGCTCAATGTAGGAGATGGAGCCTCCATTGTGGGTAGAGGGACACGGGCCATCATCAACTCCACCACGTCGATTTTTTGCATTTTGCTGGGACATGCGCACAATTTCAGGTTCCCTCCATGCCTCTTTCCACTTCGTCCACACTGATTCAGGAACATATGTTGGTCGGTTAGGCTTCAGCTTTAATTTATAGATCATATCTGAATATCTTGTCAATGTCTCGTCAGCCAAGCCTCTTTGACAAGATGGTCAATTGGTGGATCCCAGTAAAAGAATTTCTGCATCATAGCAAATATTGTTATATGATACTACCAAGTTCACACATAAGACATACATAATTTGCTAATAGAAACTTAGGCTTACCTTAAACTCGTCGATGTAAAACTCTTTGGTCTCATTGGAGACCAAAACCCACCTAGCCCCCTCTTAATCAAATCTCTCCTGAAATATGGATCAAATTCGGCGAGAACATTCGGCTGATGGAGCCAAACTGAAAAAAAAGGATGTTTATCAACAAGTACACAAAAATATAATGTGAAAGATAATATTTACCAATAAAGAAATAAAATTATTTTTGTATACTCACATCCAGTGATCCACTATGATCTGCCTACGATTTGTTCCTAGAGGGTCAGCAGGTACTGGATGTTCTTCCCCATTAACACTTTCTTGTGCTTGAGAATCACTACGCTGGGATAATCTAATAATCGGTGCATCCTCAGACGGTAAAGAATGAACATTTGCTGATGCAATTGATTGAACTTGTACCGAACGCATCACCTCTAGTTGTTGTTGTTCTAGTGGTGTAATACTAGGAAGACGTGGTGATGCTCTAGGAATGGGTGGTAGTGGATCAAATAAAACACAATCTCAAATATCAACAAATGTTATATATTGTTATTAGCTATGGACAAATCCGTCCCTAAACTTGTTAGGTAATTTCTTAATTTTTGTCCTTAAATTAGCTAGGGATAATTCCGTGGCTAATTAGCTAGGAATAAATCCTTCGCAAACGCCACGCTAATGTGCACACCAACGTCTTCACATGCAACTTTAGCAATGGATGGTTTTTATCCCTCGCTATTCCGTAGCTATATATAACACTTTGCAGTGCAACTTTAGCAACAGAGTTGTTCCCTCGCTATTCCCTAGCCAATTATAAATCCATCACAAAGTTCTAGCTGATTTGCAATGGATTTTGTCCCTCGCTAATATCCGTCGCTATTTGATTGTTTTCTTGTAGTATTTGCTAACCATCTCGGGAAGAGTATCTCCCCAAGCTCAGCAGCTCACCTCCATACAACTTCTGGGCAGTACCTCGGTAGTTCGGCCCATTATGCTTAGTCGCTCACTAGCATGCTCGATCACTCGGCCAACATCTTAGATCGGTCATTCCTTCAGTCAACACTGTGGTTGATTGCCTGACTCCTCGACATTAGACGGATCACTCAGCCGATACCTTTGCTACTTCTTGGTAAGGTCAGAAAAGTTCTTTATTCCGCAATGAAGCTCCAATAGCTCCATTCCTCATAGCTCGATAGTGAAGCTCGTCAAGCTCCATTCCTCACACACTAATCCTCTCCTCCAGGATTAGCCTCTATGGTATTGGGTAGAGTTCCTGCAGGCCTGTTATTCGTAGCTTCAACCAACTGTTCCATTTGCACCATCAAGGTCTTCAATGTGGAAGCATGAGTTTGCATTATAGCATTGTTCTACTCTATATTTTTTTATATAGTATCCTCAGCCTGATCAACTTTTGCTTCTAGCCCCTGTTTCTTATCTCCTTGTAGTGGTGGCCTATTGTAAGATTGTTGATAGTAGGGCTGGTGCTGTTTGAAATTGCTCCGAGTGATGTTCTGTTGATTCTGTCGTTTGTTATGGTTGTATTCATTGTTGTAAGAATATCCTTGACCTTGCCATAAATTGTATTGACTCTTGAGAAATTAACAGCCCCTCTTGAAACATCTCCACCAGTTTGTTCAAAGGAAGGGGCAAACTTGATGAGCTAACGCCAGAATTCATGGTGCAGTTGTCCACCTTCCTTGAGAGCTTTGAAAGTTGGGATTGGATTGATGCTATGGCTTCACTTTCTTGCATTCTCACAACTCTTTTGCAAGTATTATGCTCTGAAGGCCATTGATAATTATTTGTAGCCATTTTTTTCGAAAAGTTCATAACTTTCATCCAAAAATTTACTCATCAAGGCTCCTCCCGCTGCAACATCAGTTATAGTGCAGGTAGGTCCTTGAAGGCCATTATAAACTGTTTGCACTTGTAGCCACTTGAGTAAACCGTGATGTAAGAAATAGCTCACCAACTCCTTGAATCTCTCCAAGGCCTCATATAAAGGTTTTGAGTTGTGCTGAGTGAACACCATGATATCATTAATTAGTCTTATAGTCCTTGCTGGTGGGAAAACTTCATAAGGAATTTCTGTTGTTGATCATCCCAAGTGAGAATGGACCCAATTGGAGGGGATACAACCAATTAGACTCATCCCGCACAGAAAATGGGGACAACCTCATCCTCACTACATCTTTTGATACCCCCGCTATATTTGAAGATGTCACAGATCTCTAGAAAGTTTCTGATGTGTGCATTTGGATCATTATATGGATAACCTTTGAATTGCCTTGCATTCTGCAACATCTAAATGGTGGCTTCTTGATCTCAAAATTATTTACATGTATAACTGGCCTTTGGATGTTAGAGCGGAGCCCTTGAGTGTACGAGATTGCATACTCATTCATGGGCCTCAATGCATCACCTTCTGCCATGGTAGCTACTTCTGATACTTCAGATGAACTTGAATGAAAATATTTTTGAGGAACTAGAGTGATAATTCCTTTCTCTTTGGGCCCTTCTCAAGGTTCTTCCTATCTCTGGATCGTACAACTCCAACCCAGGGTCACGCATGCACCCTATGGAAAAGGTAGAAAAAGAAGCCAAGAAAATCTATACACAATGTATCAAAATAAAAAGTAAAAAATAAACAAAATAAAAACTATGTATATACACAAAAGTGATTGAAGTGAGCTAGACATTATTTTGCCAATATCAACTAGTAAACCATCCTAGTCCCCTGAAATAACGTATAAATTGTTTCAGGGCGCGGAGACCACGCTCTCACGCAAGTGTGCACGCTATTACAGTAATAATTTTGGTGAGTACCGAATTGAATCCATAGTGACTAGTGAGTGCTCTAACTAAGTACCAACTACTTTTAAGCTTTACTTAATCCAATAAGTTTATAAAAGGGTTGACTTACGCTAAGCCTAAACTAGAAGGCAACTAAAGATAAGTAGGTGGTTTCAAGAAGAATAAAGCACTAAAACTAGGTTTTGTATGTCCTCCATAACACTATACAAATTATCAATCTTGACTCTCTCGATCTCTCTCTCTCTCTCTGAACTGTTACTATTATGAATGTGTGTGTACGATGAGTAGGATTTGGGATCTTAATGCCAGGCATGAATTATGATTCATGTCTTCACATGAATACCCCTAATGTCATAATATCTCTATTAATGGCACTAAGGGTTAAAGGACATTACTTCCTACTTCTACCATGGATTTCTACACTTGTCACCCCATATGCCTAGATCAGCCCCATTCCCATTGTTATGCAGCCAGAGGCTAGAATTGCGACCTCCTCTTGGTCTGAGGGTTAAAATACTCAAGCACATGAGTCGTAGAATCCACTTTGTGAACTCGCATCAGCTTCTCTCCTATTTTTACACAAAGAAAAGTAAGATATGCCACTACCTTACAGTTCAGTAGTTTATAGGATACTCGCTCACAAACACATTCACACTAACAACAATTCATAAGAGTCAAGACATCAATTAATTCTCATGCTAAGGAGTCCATACAAACCTAGAAGTAGGGGGTTTTCCTACAAGCATGGTGCTAAACAATAAGTAGAACATTAATACCCAAGCATCCATGATCAATTCAAAGCACAAATAAGAGAGGGTAATAAATGTAGAAATAAATGAGAACACACCTTCGCTTGATGGCCACACACCCTTCTCTAGGGGCTTGTTGCTCCCTTCCACCTTAGTGACTCAAGGATGACCCTTGGTGAGGTCCCATGAGCCTCCAAACTCATTGGGATACTCTGGAGGTCTTCCTAACTAATGCCCAAAGTCCAGTCTGAGACTCAAGTTAACAAAATCCTAAAACTCAATGGCTTTTTATAGATAGAATGAAGTGTCACGACGCTATTGAGTGCGGCGTCGTGATGTCGAAGCCCAGTTCTTCATGTCGCAATATCTGTCGCGACGTTGCTTTACTGTTGCTCTACTCCTGGGGTTTTGTCCCATCGCAGCGCAACATTTAAGTTGTAGTTTTTTATAGAGAGTATTCATAATGCTCATTTGTTTTCAGAGTTCCAACTCTCCTGTACAATAAACTATAACTTGAATTAGTGACTGAATGAACATAACAGATACTACATATGCACTAAAACAAGCGAAGCTACTTTAACACATGAATTATCATAAAATAGAACCACAAAGCATAATATATATTCAAATAATACACCCTTTTGGTGTTAATATATCATGTTTATATCCCTTAGTTAGCTCTCTTCCAAGAGCTAATAGGAGCTCCTTTTCTCGTCAAACCCTGATCATGACTAGGGCATCAACGACTTATAAGACTCCTCGTTCATCCGCGAAGATGAGTTCACCAATTAGCTTTAGTAGCCGGCCAATAGTATCCCGGTATGATAAAAATAGGGGTAGTCCCATGATGAGCAACCATCTCCTTTCTTTGTCTACCTTCTCCGATTGCCATAAGTTCGGTGTCTACAGCTCAAAGGATAGGGAGAAATGGGTGAGGTGAATGGTGCCTGCCCTCTCTAGCTCCCGCGCTTCCTCCGAAGATGGACATGCCACTATGAAGCAACCATATGGAAGGGTTTGGAACTTCACTCCAGTGTTATCCGAGAGCAGCTCATAGCGCCAGCATTAGGAAATTTTGATCTACCACCATCTCTTCTCAGAGCTCAACCATTGATGCAATTTTGTATTTGCGAAGGTGCTCCTTCCACTAGATCATCTCGCTATCCAAGGATGGCTTGGATAGCGAGATGTGGTATATATTCGGCTTTTCTACCTTCGTCGGGGAAGTCATATATTGCTCTGTATGGTGAGCCTATTCATCCTTGTTATCTCTCTCCCTTCAGTTTTGTTTCTGAGCACCACACTCCCTAAAGGGTCTATTTTCATGCTCCCTGTTTCTTTCTCGCCTCCTCGATGGCTCTACCCTACACTTCACAGCGCAGTGACCGGTCCCTCCGCATCGGCGAAAGGTGATATCACATCAACACTCATCTGCTTGATGCCCCCCCTGAGACATTGTACATATACTTGTATTGGTCCAGTCGGCTTGTGAATTATAGGAGGGGAGCACCTTGGTTGGGCTGCGTCCTCCGTCAATGATCTTCTCCTTGGCGCCTGTTCTATCACCCCCTGGTGTCGCTTGAAGTGGACTTTCGTCCACTCTCCATCGTTAGTGTCCTCCATTATGGGTTTGTAGGGCGTCATAATTACGTTGCTGATGAAATTGGAGTTGCCATCGCCTCTGAGAGCTCCGACTTATGTGAGCCCTTCTTGGTGAGGACTACCAGTCCCCCTGCGTTCATCTCTGCCTTGTTCAGTGGAAGGGTAGGCATGGCAACAAATTCCATGCCTCACCGGGGATGGTTTGCACTTTCAGATATGGTCATGCTACCATCCATTCCTTACCAGTAGTGTCGCTATCGTGACCTCCATCATGTCCTCCGCAATAGCTCCTTTGTAGCGCCGCTTAAGAGAGAAAATTCTATAAACTAAACTTATTATACAGGACAAACCTTTTTTTAAAAAAAAATAAAAGTTGGGATTTGATAGAGAAGTTGATGATATCTATGAATAGAATAAGATTTGCCAATAATAATTAGCATAGTTGGTGATGTTGAAGGCCATTTGGAAAGAAGTTGGGAGGTTAGGATAGGGGATTTTTTTCCAAAAATTTAATATCCTTATGTACTTTTTTATTTTTTTACTTTTAAATTTTACCATATTTTTGAATAAATAATTTGGAGAGTAATTGCACATGAAAACAACATATATAAATATTTGGGAAAATTACATGTATACCTGTCAAAACTATGCTAATTGCATATACATCTCATGAAAAAACATAATTGCATGTGTACCCAAGTATCTGGTTATATTGCATATATACCCCTACTATCAAGATCTATTGTACCTTAACTAAACTTAAATTTAACCTATGAGGTAAGGAAATACCTGTTATAATCTTTCTATCTTTTCTTTAAATATAATTAGAATACCTCCTCAATTGGACCAACTTCAATGGAATGCCTGCGTCGTGTGACCTTTGATGCTAGATTGATCTTTCTGGTTTATTATCTTTGTTTATTATAATTTGATTTGTACATGATACTTGGAGTTTGGTGTTTTTTGGAGTAAGTTTTTGTTTTGGAGATGATTATTAAGAAAAAAATCAAATTTTTTCATTTAGGCCGGGAGTTAAAAGCTGTAGAATGATACTTAGATTTTGAGTAACTGATGTGAAATTATGCATGTTTTGAAGGTTTTTTTTTTATAGGATCTCCATGCTCTCCTTGGTCTATTGATCATTTTATAAACATGTTGATGTGAACATATAGACATGTAATAGAGTTCAATTTGAATTCTTCATTCTGATGTTATGGAATGTTTATGTTATATGATTTCAAAGACATGTTATAGGTTTAATGTGATTTCTGATATGGTGATAAGGTTTTGTATTTATATGGTGATAAGGTTTATGTGATGGAATAGTATTGTTTAAGTGGGTGCATGTGATAAGGTTTTTCTAATTTTGATTTCCTTATGCATAAAACTGTACAATTTTGAATGTATATACGTTGATTCAATGTATTTATAATTTAAGTTTTTATGAAAATTAAATTTTGTTTATGTTCTTCAATTGCTTTTATTTTCTATAAATAAGTTTTATGAAAATTAAAATTTTGGTGTATATTTGCAAGCACAAATGGTAATTTCTCGTATTCTCTTATAGCACAACTGCAAATATGAGACATATTTCAAATATTTTAAATTTTATATTTTTAAGTGAGTATTTATAAATTTATAATCAAATGAAGTTTTCAGGGGTATATATGCAAAGGGTATAGGGGCATTTCACATAACTACCATTTTTTAACTTACAGTTGACCAGCTAATTTTAACCCAGGGGTATATATGTAATATAACTAGATATCCGGGGGTATAGAAGCAATTTTATTTTTTTCAAACGTATATACCTATTTCGATATTTTTCTGGGATACACCTGTAAAAACCCTTAAATATTTTTGCTAGTGCCATTGGTAAATCTTAATTTGTGGATCTTAACCCGAATTTGCACTTAAAAATTTACATACCTCATAGAAAATACTTGAGATATGATTTGTACTCGATGACATACATCCTTGTATTTCCAACAAAAGATTGTTGAAACCTAGAATCAATTTGCAACCTAATTGCTGCATCAACTTGTAAATTAACCTTTGGACCAATTATCAATGAGTCAATACTTGGTTTTCTAGTAAAGATGTCTCTCCTACAAAGCCTTATTAAAAGGCATGATATACATCTAGAAGTGTTGGTGGCCAAGACAATTAAGACTATAACCATATACAACCTCAAAGTGGTTTATGAGTCAGCTTCTCATTATACCTTGCACCACTTCATTGTTCCAATTACAAAAAGGATGACTTGAAAACCACACACCCAAATACTCAATTCATTCTCCTCTTTGGGATGAGAAAAGTCAAAGAAAAACACAAGTATAAATATATATATATGTGTTATGTGTATAACATGTGTATATATAATAAGGATCATGGGTAACCATGAGCTAAACAAGCTTCCCAAAAGAGTCTATTGTTGCTATTTTAACTTTGATGGAGATGAGAAGACAGAGGAATGAGGTGCTGGTGATGATTGAAGATGTGTTTTGATTGTATGTGGAAAAGGACAAGAAGACACTTTTGTATTAAAGACAGGGAAACATTACAATGCTAATGATCATACTACACTTTTAATCAAAGCAATCTAAGAAAACTAAATACATATACTGACACATTACTGAAAACAAAGAACAGAGCACAACTAGATAACTTCCACGTGCTATCGTGGAGACACATTCACCTACTAATTAGCACTAACATAACCAGTCAAGACCAAGTCTTATGACCATAATTGGTCACTTCATCAAACTTAATTTGCCGGTCAGTGACACAATTTTAACTTCAACACCTTCCCTAAATTGGTACATTCCCATTCTCAAGTAATTGAACTTACGAATATGTAGAGGCTTCTTTGTAAAAATGTCTGCTATCTCGCTCTTCGCCGCAATATTTCACATCTATGAGACCATCGAGATTAAGCTTCCGATGAAGTGAAATCTAACTTCAATGTGCTTGGTTCTCCCATTTGCAAAATCGGTTCGACAAATTGAATTGTAGACTTGTTGTCACAAAACAAATCGTGGCACCTTTGTTGTTCTTCTCCAATGCTTGCTAACAATCTTCTCGATAAATACCCCGACAAGCTTTAAAGTGGTAGCCGCTATATACCTAAATGGTTGAAAGTCTGCAATAATCTCTTGCTTCTTGGAGCTCCATGTCACAAATTGGCCGATCCAAGTGTAAAGGCCGATCACTCCAAGTACTCTTTCCGTCTTCATTTGAACCTCAGCCTTGATCACTATCGGTGAACCCATATAATTTGTGATCATGTACCTTCTTGTATTGAAGCCCAAAGTCTATGGTCCCGATATATATCTGAGAATCCTTCTAGCTGCCCCAAGGTCTTTGTTTTGTTAGCTTTTGCATAAACCTTGACACAATACTAAGCTGTGTATTGAATGTCGGTGCCTTGTGTGAGTGAGGTAGATGAGTCCTCCCACCACCTCTCCTATACAATGTTGCATCCGAAAACCAGAAAGTTATCAATTTGAAAAAACTTTTCACCGTAATTCATTGGAGTGGTTGTCTTGTTACATCCTTGCATATTGAACTTCTTCAAGAAAGATTGAAAGCATAATTCTTCCGAGACGAGATGAATTCCTTCTTCAAATTTGATGAACTTCTAATCCAAGGAAGTAGTGTAACAATGCCAAGGTCGGACATTTCAAACGCATTCATCATTTGTACCTTGAATTCATCCATCATTGCTTTGGAGGAGCCCATGTATATGATATCATCCACATAGATGCAAAACTATCAATCAGGCTCATCTTGCCTCTTGATATAGAGTGTAGCCTCATGCTCACATCTGTCAAACCCCTCGGCCAATAAAATGCCTTGATCAATCTTCTTGTACTAAGCTCTTGGAGCTTGCTTGAGAGCCCATACAATGCCTTGTTCAACCTCGATTTACTTTATCTTCCTTCCCCTGCAGTTATGAATCCTTCCTGGGTCGATTCACATACACTTCTTCATCCAATTCTCCATTGAGAAAAGCTGTTTTTAACATCGCGAAGATAACCCATTGATGTTGTACCAAAGCAAGTAGAACTCTTACTCGTTTCAAATCTAGCTACCGTGAGTATGTCTCTTCATAGTCCACCCCATATTCTTGTGTGAAGCCCCTTGCAACCAAATTTCTGCCTTGTGTCTTTGAATTGTGCCATCCGCTCCAATCTTGCTCTTGTAAATCCACTTCAAGGATCTGCTTTGCTTGTCACTTGGTAAATGTGAGGTACCAAGTATTGTTCTTTGTATGGTACGCAATTTCCTCACATTGCTTGTCTCCATTCTTCCTTCATTCAATGCTTCTTCAAAGTACACTGTGGTCGAGAGGCATGTGAAGGCAAAGCTACATCTTTCATAGATGTCCCTCGCTGATTTGACTCCCCCCGGCCAACTTTTATTTGGTGATGATGAATGCGTGGAGGAACCTTGATGCTTCGCAGAAAGTACAAAATCACGGAGAGTTAAAAAGTATGTGGAGAGCTACTTGTACTTCTTGTACGTGAGCAAATTGATTAGCTTCAACTTGACTCCTTCCATCAGAGGATGCATGAGCAGCTTCATTGTTTGATGGTGCTTGATTTGCTTCATTTTCACTCCTTCCTCCAGTTGTTGAACTCCTTGTGAAGGTTTCTGGCAGTTGGTCAGATTCACTGGATGACAGTGAGAGTTGCAACTTGGATTGTTGCTGAGATTCTTCACTCCACTTCCACTTAGCTTCTTCATTAAATATTACATCTCTACTCACTGACACTTTACAAGACATAGGATCATATAGTTTATAAGCCTTAGATTCAGGGCTATATCCTATGAAGATACATTTGTTAGATTTGTTATCTAACTTCTTGTGCTGTTGAGATGGAATCAGAGAATAAGCAACACAGCCAAATGTTTTCAAATGACTTACAGAAGGTTTTCTGTTGCTCCAGGCTTCAAGAGGTGTACGATTGAATACTGCTTTGGTTGGAGAAAGGTTCTCAAGAGATATTGCCAAGCAGCTTTCTGACCTCTCCCCAGAATTGATTTGGTAGCTCAGCTTCTTTGAGCAGACTCCTGGCCATCTCTACAACAGTACGGTTCTTTCTCTCCACCACTCCATTCTGCTGAGGAGTATAAGGTGCTGATAACTCTCTTCTGATCCCATTGTCTTCACAGAAATCAGTGAATTCTTTGGACAAGAATTCTCCTCCTCTGTCAGTGCGCAGACACTTGACAGATTTGCCACATTGCTTCTCTACTAAAATCTTGAAGTGCTTGAAATTCTCTAAAGCTTGAGACTTGTATTTAATGAAGAAAACCCAATTCATTCTACTGTAATCATCAGTGAGCAAGAAGAAATACTTGTTACCTCCTAATGATTCAGTGTTCATAGGGCCACAGAGGTCTGCATGTATTAGCTCCAGTGCGGTTGCTCTCCAAGACTTCCCTGATTGAAATGGTTTTCTGAACTGCTTCCCAATCACACAACTTTCACAGAATGCTATGTCTTCAATTTGTGGAAGTCCCTGCACCATTCTTCTTTGACTCAATGTCTTCAATCCTTCAATGTGAAGATGCCCATATCTTTTATGCCACAAGGTAGAGTCATTGCTGTCACTGACCATCAAGCCAAGATGTTCCATGCCAGTGATCTCAAGAGGAAACATTCTGCTTTGTGTCATCTGGATGTTAGCAAGAATTTGTCCAGTGCTTTGGTCTTTGATTTGGCATGACTCCTTGTCAAAGAGTACTGAGTACCCTCCAGAGATCAGTTGGCCTACACTCAAAAGGTTATGTGCCAACTTTGGAACATACTGAACATTGGGTAAAAGTTTTACCTTCCCACTTGCAGTTTTGATGGCCACTGTGCCCTTCCCTTCAACCTCAACTTGTTTATTGTCACCAAGTCTCACTGTGTGCTTATGTGATTCGTCCAAGTCTCTGAATAGCTGCTTCATACTTGTCATGTGGTTAGAACAACCACTGTCCACAACCCAGATGCTGCTTGAGCTGTGATCAGATGCTTCACCAATGGCCATGAAGAGTGCATCTTCTTCTTGTGTTTGTGTTTACAATATTGGTTTTTCTCTCTCAACCAAAGACTCTCGGCCTTTTACATGGCCATACTTCTTACAATTTGTGGTATCAGGCTGTTTCCTTTTGTACGCTTTTGATCATCAAGCTGTTGTGTTGCGGATATTTGTTGCCATCTCACTTTGAAGCTTCTTCCACATCCTCGCCCCTCGCCTCTTCCTCTAAAAGAGTGTCCGCCACGCACCTCTTCCTCACGTGTTGTCTCCATTTCTTCACTCCGGATCCTTCTCCTTCCGCTTGAAAAGCCTTGGGTTCGTGCACCCCCGATTGGGCCGGATGAGTCTGCCTTCATGGGATTTTAGTGAACCACTAAAGCTCTTCTATGGATAGCTTAGTGCATCTCTTGCTTCCTCTATGGCGGCAACCGCGTAGTTGAAAGCGTGGATGGAGGCTTCTCGTAACCTTTGCGTACTTCCTCGCCGCTGATGGAGTCTCCATAGACTGCATCGCGGTTCACAAGATTGAGACTCTTCTTGTGAGGTAGGCTTCAACATCCTCACCGCCTTCATCTCTTTAGAGTTTCAAACTCTCTTTTCGTGTGCTGACGCTTGATAGATCGCACCTTGGAAGAACCTCTCGAACTCGGTCACGGAGCTTGGTCCAGCCCGTTTGTCAAGCTGTAGCGGTACAATTTTGGGGAAGACATCGCGGACATATAGGATTGGATAAGGGAAGAGAGCTTTTGGAGTCCCTCTTCGTTTCCTTCCTTCATTCTCACTTTCGCCTCCGATTGGATAGCCAAACTCCACTAATTCCCGAAGATCTCGAGAAATAAAATGTAGTCTTCATCATAAGACTCCGATCTGTTGCCGCCGGTGAAGATGGGTGATCGAAGGTGAGGGTCACTTACCCGCACAAGAAATTCGTTGGTCGCCATGAGCGGGCTCGATACCAGTTACATTTGCTTTTTTAACTTTGATGGAGATGAGAAGACAGAGGAATGAGGTGCTGGTGATGATTGAAGATGTGTTTTGATTGTATGTGGAAAAGGACAAGAAGACACTTTTGTATTAAAGACAGGGAAACATTACAATGCTAATGATCATACTACACTTTTAATCAAAGCAATCTAAGAAAACTAAATACATATACTGACACATTACTGAAAACAAAGAACAGAGCACAACTAGATAACTTCCACGTGCTATCGTGGAGACACATTCACCTACTAATTAGCCACTAACATAACCAGTCAAGACCAAGTCTTATGACCAGTTACAATTGGTCACTTCATCAGCTTAATTTGCCAGATCAGCAGCCTGAATTTTAACTTCAACATCTATTGCTCTCCTTATCATCCACCAACTCCAACTCCTCCATTGTTGACATCCCATCACCTTCACCTTCTTCACAGGTATTGCACTCATACTTAGAATTCATCTCCATCAACCAAGACTTCCAACTCAACAGCCTCTGGTCATCTCCCATGGCATGATCAGCTCCTCCACTGCATGACTCTGCATCATCTTCATCCTCAACGATGATGCCCGGAGCTCCGAAAGTGGTCCCCGGGCAACCGGAGTCTGCCTCGGAGTCAGCACTCACCTCGGAGTTGGCCAGAGGAAGCTCGTTCATGGAGCTCCACCGGTCCATCCCCTTGGAGGTGATCCTCCTCCCTGGCGCATTGCATGTGTTTGTTTATATAGGGAAAGATGGTGGCACGTGCGGGGTGGTAGGTGGCACGTGCGATTGAAATGGAAGTCCAAATTGGTGGCATAGGTGTTAGGGTGGCCTTCTAGAAAGAAAGTAAATGAATATTTAAGATATTTATTTTTTAAAAATTAAAACAAAAAACATTATTTCATGTTTTGCTCTCCCAAATATTTGGAAATTTTTAAATTAATATGAGAAGTCTAAATAAATAGTTAGTTTACTTAAAAAAAGAGAGCGTACAAATTAAATATATGAAATTTTAATATATCGTATGCCACCAACAAGCAACAGTTTCAGGAAATGCACACACTTATCATACAAAGCCTAGCTCTCACGAGGGAGGAACGAGCATAGCAGCCCTCGGTCATGGATTTTCAAGAAGATAAGGGGCTGAGGACCTGAGCACGTAAAGGTCAAGAAGGGCACTGGATCGCTAGCACCCTGCCTTCCCTTCTTATATTTTGTAACATCGGTTCGACTATAAACACCTTGTAATTTTTATGTTTTTTTTTTTAAATAAAAAAATAAATATGGTTTATCTATTTTTTCAAAAAAAAAAATAATATATACCAAACCTCATAGTATATATATGTATATAAACTCATAATGTTGTATGTTTTTTAAAATTGAATTAAGAAATAACAAATTTTTTAGTTTACAAGTAAAAGTAAAGAAGATGGACTAACCAATTGCCAAAGATTCTCATAGAAATTGACATGAAAGTTTGTTTTTACCATCTTTGATTGAATTTATTAGTCTAAACAATCAAGTCTAAAGGTGACTTTACTAGGGTGTTTTTTTTTCCTACAAGACCATTAGAACGTGAGGAATACTTTTATAAGTAATTATTTTCTTTATTAGATCCACTATATATGATAGTTAACAGTATATTCATAGCGCAAAGATTAATTAATTAATGGAAAACGTATTAAATTACTACTTTGTCTAAGCTAAATTTAATCCCTTAAACAATAACTATTGGCCACTTGATCTATTAATATTGGGTTCCTTGTGTAGGGTTTTGTGAGTTGGAACAATCTCAAGTTTAAACCCCCATGATCACAAGATGAGGGTATGCGCGTGCGCACAAATGTCGCATTATCCATGCAAAAAAAAAATCTCTTAAATAATATATCTTATGGATTATATTTTATAAAAAAAAATTGACTACGTTATTCTTTTTTATAAAAAAAGATTGGGGTTCGAAACGTGGACACCATGTGTTTCTATGGCTTATCCTCATTTTAAAAAAAAAACATATATTATGAATTTATTACTTCGAAATGCATCACCTTGATGAATGGTGAGCAATCAAAATTAATTCCCTCATTAAAATGACATTCCAATGTGTTCCATCGTTCTCAATTAATTCATGACTAAGACACAAGAGTATTAATTATGTTCAAATTAACCCTATTGTATTCAAATTCAAACTGTATCGTTTTGTTTTAATATTTCATCAGAGAAAGAGAGAATTTTAGGGATATCAATCGAAGGTAGAGTTAGGTTTTGGCTGCTCTTGATGGGTTGTGCTTAGCATGGCTCACCCTCCTCACCCTACTACGTCGAATTTGGGCGCTTTTAGGGTGACCTATAGACTGACATCATTTGTAACTAAGCAGTACAACAATGCATCGAGAGCCAAATACTTTTTGATCTAGCAACATAGGTCTCTTGTATAAGAGATTCAGCCTACAAAAGTTTTGGGGTCGAATCCCCGTTAGACTAAGGTGAGGGTGCAGAGCATGAGTCACTCAGTGGGGTAGCCCACGCAAGCACACGAGTTTTATTTGTGTTGACTCATAGTACATTGGGCTGTAAAATAAGTGCATATTATATAAAACTTTGAGGCAATAAAATAAGCCACGCTGTGTGTAATCCCGGATGAATCAAGCCCCTATATATGTCCTATTTAACTGATTCTTCGGGGGAGGCGCTTGTTGCCCATGCATGTCAAAAAAAAAAAGAAAAGAAAAAAATGCATCGAGACGACATTGTGCTAGTGGCGTTGCTCGTTTGGCTGCACTGTTGTATAGGCAACAATATAATTTTAACCCAACGACCATATATATGATGATTATAATCGTGGGGCTATTTTTCTTTTTTAATTTTAATAATATTTATTATATATAAAAAGACAATTTATTCTTTATAACATTTATAAGATGTTGAGTTTTGAGGGTATAATTGTTATTTGTTAAAAATCACATTTTTCCCATTTTCAACAACTATACTTATATCTGGAAAAAAAAAATTAGGTAGGTATCGTACTTTTTTTTTTGTTTTCAAAATTGACTATCAAATTTTAATTTGTATTAAAATGCATACTAAACTTTGATTTGATTTCAATGGTTTGGTACTTGGGGTATTCCGGTGAGAATTTGATGATGTGGACGCCGGAATATACGCTTGAACAATTGGGGGTGATGGCTCGATCATAGTGGAGAATTAGGGCACTTTTGTAGCGAGAGAGAATGGGGGAGCAAGGGGGAGAATAAGTGCTCACATGGCGTCCTATGTAGTGTTAGTAAATGCCACGCGTATAAGTTGCTAATGTTGCATTGTCCACATGAGTAGATGACGTGGACTGTTGGCATCCACTCATGCATTCTAACATCCATGTCACCACATTCTCACCTGAGTACCCCAAGTATCCTATCGGTGCAATCAAATCAAAGCTTAGTATCCATTTTGATACAAATTAAAATTTGATAGTCAATTTTAAACAAGAGTAAAATACGGTACGCACCCAAGAAATTTACCCATAAGTTTTCTTTTAATCCATCTGATGAGTCATGGTACCGTTTTGGTTCTTCAATTGTTAAACTATTCTTTCACAACATATGTTTGAGTGGACTAATCTTCTTTTTCTGAAAATAGGCAATAAGTACCCCACAAGGGATCTCAAGGACGTGCGTAGCTGCACGAAACACCCGAAGGCTCACGTGCTACACGGAACAACTGCAGGCTCACGCTTTGTGCCCTTACCCGGCGCGGAGGGGGATTCGAACGTGGGATTGTCCCCGAACGAATCCCACCTCATAGCAAAGGACTTAGGTGCTACCTTATGCGAGTGGAGGCTCTATTCTGAGACCACTCGTCTAATGCAAGGGAATGGTACCGCTAGGCCAAGAGGCCTTTGCTGAGTGGACTAACTTTCTTGTTCATCACGTCTTGCATTTAATCCCCAACAACAACAACAACAACTAAGCCTTAATCCCATACTAGAGGGGGTCAGCAATATGAATTCTCTGTCTCTATGTAGCTCTGTCAAAGACAAGATATGGATCAACATCTAATAAACATAAGTCCTTAGACACTACCTCTCTCCATGTAATCCTCGGTTCACCTCTACCCCTCCTTTTACCTTCTATTACCAAACTATCACATATTCGAACCGAGGCACCAAGGGTCTACGACACACGTGTCCAAACCATCTTAAACGCCCTTATCTTACTTTATCTTCAATTGGTGCAACTGTAAGACACCGATATTTTTTTTAAACAAAATTATTTTTTTTTATAAATAAAACTCTCCACTTAAAGCCTTAGTATAATTATATATTCTTAGAGGGGGTTTTATGCAAATTGACCTTATAATATTATTCAAATAGAATGACAACCCTAGCCGCCTCTGTTTTATTTTTGTTTCATCGGTGGTCGTGCTCTCTTTTTCTCCTTCTCTCTCTCTCTCTCTCTCTCTCTCTCTCTCTCTCTCTCCCTCTCTCTCTCTTGTGGATCTCTCCCTTTGTTGCCCAGACCCTGAGCGGAAGGCCATCAAAGTGAGCCCTCGATTGATTCCCATGTATGCTAGTTGGTTCTAGATGAAATTTTTATTGGAATCAGGGTTAGAAGGGTAGATCTAAGGTTTCTCTCATTTGATGGTAGAGATTTATGTTTGATTAAGGTTTAATGGATCTGTATATTGGTGTTGCTTTTCTTTTATATATTGATATATTTATTAGGTTTTGATTTACGATTGATTTCAATTAGTTCATATTTCTTGTTTTGATTTCATTGTATTTTAAATTGTCATATTCTTTCAATTTATCAGAAGAGAAGAGATTTGGTGTTTCCACCATGTCTTGGATATCTCTAGATGCCCTGTTTTATGAATGAGATAATGTTTTTGTTTGAGTTACTATCATCTGTGTTTTGAAATCAAATGTTTGTAAAGATGTTTAATTAAATTAAACATTGATTTAATGATCCATTTTTTTTAATTTCATTGATTTAATTGGATATAAATTTATACCTATAGTTTTCAAATTTATAATGGTTTTGTATTTAAATTGATTTAGATATTTTTAATTTTAATTATAGTGTTTTATAAGTTGGAGCTATTTTGAGTTATGATAATTATTGTAATTAGTTATCTACTTAGATATTTACTTGTTTAAAAATTTAAAAATATCTATTTGTTTCTTTTTGTCTGCTCAATTATTTATTTTTGGTTTTTTATTTATTTGTTTTTAAATTAATAATTTATTTAGTGATTTTTGTATTTTATATTATTCTTTATTTATTTACTCGGTTTTAGTCTTTTGAACTCTAGTGCTTTGGGTTGGTTTGTAGGAATTCTCGTATTTTAGAAATTTTAGTTAGAGTGTCCAAATCTTATAGGATTGATTCTCTATTCTTTTAGGACCTTTTGAGGAAGCTTGAAATTTTCGTGGAAACTAGGAAATTTGTTTTGGAACTTAGTCAGGTAAGTATTCCACCTAAATTAAGCAAAGTATTCTTTATCTTACCTATTTACAGAAATTACTTTCATTAAAATTTAAATTATTTATTGATTGTATTTGATATTTCAAAGAAACCGTAATCGATCTATTTTCTGTACGAAACTGAACCATGCATGTATGTTTGGATTTAGAACTATTGACATCTGTTTGCCTGAAACACCTTCTGACATAGATGTTATGTTTGCTATGGTTTATTATTTCGCAAGAATCATTTTGATTTTCATGTACGTCTCCAAACGGTCTATGTTTTGACCCATGTCAATGGGGGTTATACATTGACCGTGTCGACACCTTTTGTTTGTGAACTAGTTCAACCCGTGCTGTTGGTTATAATAGCAGCCTTTTGTTTTACTGTGCTGTCGATCACAATAGTAGTCTTCTGTTTCCCGTGCTGTAGGTTATAATAACAGCCTTCTGTTTCTGACCCGTACCACTCGGGTTATTAGTGGTCATAGAAAGTTTGGGAGACTCTAGTATTTTGTTATAAAACAAACTTTCTGATAATATGATTTTATGATACTTTTGGAGATTGTATTTCTTATGAATTTATTGAGTTATTTCTAAATTGTTTCTTTTACTATTTTATTCTACCATAAATCAGCTTAATTTATGATATAAAACACTGTGTGCTTCATTATTTTTAGTGGATGCTTACTGAGCTCCCAAGCTCATTAATCTCTGAACTTTTTTTTTCAGATCCCGAGGAGTAGGTAGTTGTGGGTAGATAGAGCGTCGGAACCCTACCTCAGTTATTAGTGCTTTTCATTTGATATTTTGAACTTGAACTTGAATATGTGGAATAAGTTCAAAGTATTTTGTAGGACCTTTCCGTGTGTTATGTGGCCTTCGAATGATGTACTTAGAATTTGACTTTTATTATTATTTTAATAAAATTTATATTATTCAGGCATTTGTAGAAGGTGTGAACAGGTTATGAGGCCCTGCATACACAGTGGGGCCCATCCCCACACGTATGCGGCCGGTCTGCCGACGTCCCATCTAGGTTCGGGGCGTGACAGCAACATGCACCTTTCGTCAGATGTGTTCATTTCTAATCTTATCCAATCTTGTATGGCATTACATCCATCTTAACATTCTCATTTCTTCCACATTCATCTTCATGATATGTTGAACTTTAGTTGCCCAATACTCTCTCCCGTATAACATGGCTGGTCTAAGTGTCATTCTATAAAACTTTCCATTCACTTTGTTAAGCATCTTTTTATCACATAAGACGCCCGTAGCACTTTTCCATTTCAGCCATCTTGTTTTGATTCTATGGGATACATCTTCATCGATCATCCCATCCTCTTGGAAAATGAAACCTAGATACTTAAAATGGTTACACTTAGGCACTACCACTCCACCTAGTATCACTTCCCCTCCATCCCTCCTACTTTGACTAAAATTACAATGCATATATTCAGTTGTACTTCTATTGAACCTAAAGCCTCTACTCTTAAGGATGTTCCTCCACAATTCTAACTTTTGATTAATTCCATCTCTAGTCTCATCAACTAGAACAATATCATTTGGGAATAACATACACCATGGGATGTCATCTTGGATATAACTAGTTAAGTCATTCATTACTAGTGTAAACGCATTTAATCCCCAACATTGAACCAAATTTCGAGTATATGTACATTTGTAGAGATTTATGAGGGTAAAGTTTTTTAGGTGGGTACCGTACTATGACCTTATTTTAGTACTTTGAACATCAAATTTCAATTTGTATCTTTTTGGATACCCTAAATTAATTTTATTTCAACGGACGGGTATCAAAGGGTTTCCAACAATTAGATGCTTACGTTTATGCCGGAATTGCAACGTAATCCAAGGACCAAAGGGAAACCTAATTTCACCTTTTTATTGTGCTATATATCAAACATATTCCGACATAAATGTGTGACGGCATTGCATAATCCACGCGGACTAACGTGTCACTGCAGTGATTACGTGCATATTAGACATATTTCAGCGTAATCCATAGGGATTAACGTGTCACGCCAACAATTACGCGACAATTCCGGCGTAAATGTCAGCATCTAATTACCGAAAATCCTCAGGTACTCGCCCGATGAAAGAAAATTAATTCAGGGTACCTAAAAAGATACAAATTAAAAGTTGAAGCTCAAAGTGAAATTCGGCTATATTACGGTACCCATCTTAAAAATTTATAACAAAAATCATCTGCAGCAACACACCTATTTTCTACTTAGAATGTAATTGATATAATTTATATTTTTTTAATTTTGTAATGCAATTTTTCACATATGATATATAATTGTTAATTTGCACCAATTTATATGAATACCAAAAAACCTGCTAGTGGAGGAAGACTTCCTAGGAATAAAATTTTTCATGTACAATGTCTAGTAATCGAAATTAATGAAATTGTTAATTTTTTAAATATTTTCTAAATTTTTTATAAGTTTTTATAGTTTTTAATATTTATTAATTTTTAACAAATTTTTTAATAGTTAAGTGGGATTGTGAGCTGACACGACCCATCCAGGCCCACGGCTTGTGCCAAATGTTGTGTTGAGCCTCGGCCTATATACATCCAGGCTACCACTAAACCCACCTCTACTGAATAATGATATATAGGTCGACTGAGTTTCACAAATTGCTTTCATGAATCTATCTCCGCTAGCTTGGTGTCTAACCCCGGTAGCAGGATTTGTTGTGTTGATGACACCGAGCTAGCGGCGTTAGTTTTGTAAAAGCAATTCGTGAAACTCAGTCGACCTATATATCATTACTCACCTCTACTTAGATAGAGTAATGAATAGACTGATTGAGTTTCACGAATTGTTTTTACCAATCTAACCCTGCTAGCTCGGTGTCTACCCAATTCAGCGTCAACAGTTTAATTTTTTTGATTTGGAGATCAAGATTATGAAGAAATTAAGAAGATTATCCAAGCATATGAGAAAAGGAAAGACTTACGTGGAAAACCCTGGAAATGGAGAAAAACCACGATGCTCAATGAATTGAGCGAATTTACTAGGTAGCCCTTGATTTTACAAATGATCTTGGGAAAGAGAAAGAGGGATTAAAAGGAGAGAGAGAAGGATTCTCAGAACAATAGGCCATGGAGAATTCTCCCAAAGATTGAAATTGTGCAAATGTTCATCTCCTTCCATATTTATAGCCTTCGGTTGCTTTGCGCACAAGATTCTCGATGTGCCAAATTGACGCCAGCTAAGTGCCAGTTAAATGCTAATTGGATTGATATTAGGATTCCAGCTAGTTCGTCAGCTGGATTCCTTCTAAAAGGTTCACGAGGCTTCTTTAGGCTTTTTCTCTATTCTTAGTCGAGAATTCCTAACATTTCTAGATATTTTCCATCTTCCTTGTGTTCGGTTGATAATATTGGATGCCTCCGAGCGTTCTCTATTTATTCCAGGTTCGGTTGGTTAGCAGAACATTCAGAAAAACATTCAGTAGACTGTTTAAGGATAATACTCAAATGACGATCTAGATTGAATATTCGGTTGAGTACTTTAGGTGGAATGTTCTGTAGGATAGCCGTATGATTGATAGAATAGTTGTGTATAACCTTAGGAAGAACCTCAGAATCTTCGGTAGGGCGTCTCAGGCAGTACATTAGGCATAATAGGTGTAAAATCCAAGATTTTATTGGAATAAAGGATTTTAAATTTTCTTTAATTGGTTTGATAATTAAAGTAATTTCCCAAACCTAGATTTGATTGGAAATGAATAAATTAAATTGGATAATACCCAACTAGGGTAAAATGGGGCTACCAAGGACTTGTTTGTAATTTTATAAAAGTCTGGGGACTTAACAGAAACTTGTCTCTCTCTGGTGGAAGGACCCACGTGAAACCTGGAAAAGATTTAAGGGGTTAGTTGCAAAAATCACAATGAAATTCATGCAAAAGAGTGTATTAAAAGGGACTGACGGCTGAGATTAAAAGATCTTGAGATGGAGTGTAAATTCGAGGTAACAAGGGAGAGATCTGGCCACCCATCCAAGTCTATAGAGATGAACTGATCTGAGCCATTAATCTCAATGGGTGGGATAAGTTCTAGGCAGCAGATGGAGATCCATCCATCCGTTTTATTTTAGAGATAACCGTAGGAGAGCACCTACCGTGCATACAAATCTGGGCCGATCATCCTAAATCTTCGGTTAAGTTCTAGGCGAAGGAAGACCATCCAACCGCGCATCATCAAACCAGTTTAGCCCTCCATCTGGATGAAGCAATGGATCACGAGGCACGAGTTGTGCCTTCTTCTCCACGCGCGCGCCACCGCGTGGACGGTCTGCTCTTTCGCGATCACCACCTGCCAAGGATGGAATATTTCTCACACCAGCCAACTTGTTTAGGAACCGAAGCAATCCGCGCGTTGATGCCATACTTACGAGATCACATCTCGTTGTAATATCCCCTATCAAAGGCATGAGGAATCATCCTTGATTCTCCAAGGACTGCTATAAGAGAATGGAGGGGGTGCAGACCCTAGCAGCGACTGTGAATCGTCCCTCCGTCGCCATTGATGTTGTAACGCCCCGACCCGGATCCAGGGACCTCGGGCACGTCCACAGATCGGCCGTATCCAAGTGGAGACGGGCCCCACTCGAATACAAGGCCTAAGTAATCAAAGCAGATAACATAATAATAATCAAATATCTCAAATGATGAAATAATATCCTCAGGATAGTCACAGCGGAAATAAAATAAATCCTAAAGGGACCACAAGCCCTACACAAGTCCAGGCCCTACAAGGGTCCTAGTAAAATAAAATGTCCTCACACACAATCGAATCCTAGAGAGATCCTCCGACCTCAACAAGTATCCCCCTAACTCTCGTGACGTCCCCTCGAAGCCTCGAGTCAACTTACTCCTCAAGACCTAAAATGAGAGAGAAAAATGTAAGAGAAATTTCGAAAGGAAAGCCCAGTAAGTACCCTGCAAGGATCTCAAAACGGTAAGATGAAACAAGATATCAACAATCAACGAATCATCAAGCAAAGGGGCTACACCCCACACAATCAGATCCTAGAATCCAGCTACGGCCCTCAGAGCCCTGGATAGGAATTTCAAACAACGGCTCCACAAAGATCCCCCGGGACAGCCAACCATCCGGTTGTAAGTAATGATGCAGCCTCAGACTGCCAATAACAAAGATTTGTGGCGAAGCCGAACCCGTCAGCGCGGCCGGTAGGGCCACGTCTCTCTCATGTCGGCATGGTGATCACGCACCGACTAGCGGGGATGACCAGTATCGTCCCTTCCGCCGGGGAGTCTTAACGCCGTCGGTGTCCCGCCCCTAACGCCTTCGCCAAAATCCTAGCTTACCCGCTCCATCGCATAATCGGGCGGAAGAATGTAACTTCGGTTGGGCACATACCTTCCGGCCAAAGACACTGACCATGGCCTATGATCATTGTCCTACCACCGGGTAGGCATGTCCAAAAGAGCATTCAACAAACAAGTAATGAAACCTTACACTCGAATCCGGATGAGGGCTCCACGTTTCCACGCCAATGCGCGAGTCAACGGATCCTCGTGATCAGTGAACACTACCTTTAACACTCAACCATACACACACAAAGAAGGAAGACAACAAAAGCAAGTATGTGTATGCACCAAATAAATAGATATCACAAATAAAGAAAAATATGCCAAAAACAGCACATGTCAAATCAAAGAAAACCCATACAAGAGTGGGAACAAGGCAAGAGTAACTTACAAGAAACATGAATCAACAAATTCAAGAAAGCCCACACTGGGCGGGTACTAGGCAAGAGTACTTACCTCCTCGATCAGAATCCAACCAAGTAAATCAGAATCGGACAATTCGCAAATCTTAGAATTCTCCACAATATCCTGTAAACACGGATCCATATTCAATATGCATTCGCTGCATTCTTAAAATTGAACATCCCTAAGATGCATGCCTACTTAATGGATTCGGCCCACTAATAACTTTCTCACTAACCATCACCTTAAAAACACCTTAAGCCTCTTAAACTCGACTCATAAAACTGGATGGGCCAAGGCCCAATTCACCTTCAAGCTAGTGGGGCCACCTGGCCCTGGGCTCAACTGATCAACTCAATCCAATTTCTAAGGCTCATTAAACCCAGGCCCAATCCCATAATTGGTCTGGCCCAACATAAGCCAACTTGATAAGACCCTTTGTTTTAAAGTAACCAAACCTAAGTCTAATTCCCACCGATCAACTACACTTCGTTAACTTCACAAATATCAAACTTTGTTAACTTTAGCCAAATGAATTAATCTTTTAAATAAATTCAATTAAAGGTATTCTAATTAATCAGGCAGCCATTTACTCTCAAAGAAATCAATCATAATTATTTTAATACTATACTAGAGTTCTTGTAGCATTGTAACTAAATTCATTAATCAGACTATACTAAGCTTATAATCAAACTTTGGTAACATTACAATGAAATTTTCTGACTACTATGGCATAGATCATTGTCACATAATTGAAATAACACTCATTAATGTTTAAAAAGAAATCAATTCGCTAACGGGTCTGGCCTACTAACGGATCCAATCTGTTAAGCTATACCCACTAAGCCTCATCATCTTCAACCTCCATCTTGTCCAACCCTATGAAGACTCTACATCCAATACTTAGCATTAACTAAGATCCCTAAACTCTAACAGGGAAACCACCCCCTCCTTCTAGCCCTGGCTAGCCTCTGAGAGGCAGTTATCCTCCATTCAAGTTGAAGTGGTACTGTCCGGAGATCAGGACCTCATGCAACTCAGAGCCCATCCCCCCAACAGCTCCCGGTTTGGAGAACCCTCATGAACCAAGAACCGGTCTCTCCCTGACTGTCCTCCATACCTTGTCTAGACCTTCCCCAAGTCTCCCGAGACCCTATCTAGTACCCTCTGTTAACTTCTAGACAACCAAAGTAAGGGAGACAACAACCTAAACTATCATGTTTTTCTTGAAGCTTAATTCTATTCCAGGATAAATCATTGAGATCAGTGAGTACTCACCCGGCCTCGCGGTTCCTTGGTGCCCCCTAATCCTTCTCCCCTCCTTGCTCTCCTGTCTTCACTCGCGAGCAAGCGTGTCGCCGTTTGAAGAGGATCTTTGTTAGTGCTAGGAGGTCATAGTGGTATGTATTTATATAGGTTTCATGGGCTGTGTCATCTTGGAATAGGATTTCTTCTCCTAATCATATTATGTTTTATCCTTCACGATTAGATAAACTCATAATTTGAGTTTATCTCAAACTTCTAACTCTTTTTATCCTCTGTTCTGCAGGTTTTTGGCTAATCCTCGGCGTTGCGCGGCTGACGGTGGCGGCGTCTGCGGACGAGCGTCTCCAGAACCCGTCTTCAAGTCGCAGCCGTCCGATGTCTAGATGATACCGCCATCGCGAGATTTCGTCCGTCCGATCGAAGCATCCCATGCACGTGCATGGTTATTTAAAGTATTATGTTAAATAGCCCCTGGACTTTTGTTAAACTATTTATTCAAATACCTTTTAATCTAAAACTAAGAAATTTCGTAAATAAATATTTATCCATATTTTCTCTCTATGTCTATCTATTATTATAGTGAGATACCAATTAGTAATACATATTTACACTCATATCTTATCATGTAATTTATAATATATTTATTTATATGACTTAACTCACCATACTTTATCACATGTTTAAATCCAAAACAATCCATGAAATCATGCATGACCGTTTTTCTTCTTTTCATGGTGTTGAATTCAAAACTATCTCATCCAATCATTAACATATAAAAATTTCAATATACTAATATTGAATGTCATCTATCAAATCTCCATTAAGATATATTCCATTTCTTAAATTATCCTCTTATCTTATTTAATTTTGAAAATCGATTGTACGGCTATCATTATTTCTCTAGAGTACGTGTACAAATCTCTATTTCCTATTTAAACACCAATAAAAAAGAAATCTACAAAAATCCTTGAATTTAAAATATATGATTTATGAGTACTCATTCTCAATCAAGTCCTTGATTTCTCCCGAAATTACAAATAGGTCCCTAACAACCTCAATTAACCCTAATTAAGTTATCCACCAAAAATGTAAAATACTTTTATATCAATTTTAATTATCTCCATATTTGATAACCTTCTTTAATCATCAATTATATTAAAGGGTAATTAGGAAAATTTTATTCCCAAACCAACTTCAATTACACCCAAATCTTGAGACCTTTTTTTTCTTAATCTAATAACTAGGAAATTTTATTTTTCCGAAAATTTCCTGTCTCACAATCCTCCCCTTAAAAGAATTTCGTCCCCGAAATTACACTCAGTCCCTAGTGTCTAAATTAGATTCCGCGACGATCATGAGTGACGTCCGTGCCTCCTCCGTAGCCAGATGATAGACCCATCATCCTCCGTACAATTTTATCTTTGTAATGGGGCACCTCCCCCCTTAAGTTTGGGCCCACTAGTTGCGGCCCTGCAACATCCCACTGAACAGGCAGTTCCTGCTTGTCCTCCATGTCTGCCACTCCCACGCACCATGGTAGCTTTACCAAACAAACAACATGTCGGGTGTTCGTTCAACGTCCTGGTCTACCCGACCCAACACTCAATCTATCCTACTTGACTAAGTCACTAAGGCAACTAGGGTGTCCGTTATCTGCATTGCTCTGATACCATATTAATCTGTAACGCCCCGACCCGGATCCAGGGACCTCGGGCACGTCCACAGATCGGCCGTATCCAAGTGGAGACGGGCCCCACTCGAATACAAGGCCTAAGTAATCAAAGCAGATAACATAATAATAATCAAATATCTCAAATGACAGTAAATAATATCCTCAGGATAGTCACAGCGGAAATAAAATAAATCCTAAAGGGACCACAAGCCCTACACAAGTCCAGGCCCTACAAGGGTCCTAGTAAAATAAAATGTCCTCACACACAATCGAATCCTAGAGAGATCCTCCGACCTCAACAAGTATCCCCCTAACTCTCGCACGTCCCTGAGCTCGAGTCAACCTACTCCTCAGGACCTGAAATGAGAGAAAGAAAAATGTCGTGAGCTTTCGAAAGGAAAGCCCAGTAAGTACCCTGCAAGGATCTCAAAACGGTAAGATGAAACAAGATATCAACAATCAACGAATCATCAAGCAAAGGGGCTACACCCCACACAATCAGATCCTAGAATCCAGCTACGGCCCTCAGAGCCCTGGATAGGAATTTCAAACAACGGCTCCACAAAGATCCCCCGGGACAGCCAACCATCCGGTTGTAAGAAATGATGCGTACCTCGGGCGCTAATAATAAAGACGGTACGTGGCATTTAACACATGCCGGTCGGTAGCGCCACCTCTCTCTCTCATGTCGACATGGTCAGTGATCGCCCCACTGACTAGCGGGGGAATGACCAGTATCGTCCCTTCGGCCGGAGCGCCGAAGCGTCGAGGTGTCCGTCCCCAACGCTCTCGCAGAAAATCCGAGCTTACCTCCCCATCACACCGGCGGAAGAATGTAACTTCGGTTGGCACATACCTCCGGCCAAAGGCCCGACTCATGGCCTATGATCAAGTGTCGGCCCACGGGTGGGCATGTCCAAAAGAGCATTCAACAAACAAGTAATGAAACCTTACACTCGAATCCGGACGGGGCACAGGCTCACGCGTTTCCACGGCCACGTGCAGGTCAACGGATCCTCGTGATCAGTGAACACTACCTTTAACACTCAACCATACACACACAAAGAAGGAAGACAACAAAAGCAAGTATGTGTATGCACCAAATAAATAGATATCACAAATAAAGAAAAATATGCCAAAAACAGCACATGTCAAATCAAAGAAAACCCATACAAGGGTGGGAACAAGGCAAGAGTAACTTACAAGAAACATGAATCAACAAAGTCAAGAGTTCCACACCTGCAGTCTTGAAGCAGTAAGACTTACTCTCCTCGATCGTAACCAACCGAATTGTGAATCGAATTCGACGCAAATCTTAGAATTCTCCACAATATCTGGTAAACACAGATCCATATTCAATATGCATTCGCGTACTTAAAATTGAACATCCCTAAGATGCATGCCTACTTAATGGATTCGGCCCACTAATAACTTTCTCACTAACCATCACCTTAAAAACACCTTAAGCCTCTTAAACTCGACTCATAAAACTGGATGGGCCAAGGCCCAATTCACCTTCAAGCTAGTCGGGCCACTCGTCTGGGCTCAACTGATCAACTCAATCCAATTTCTAAGGCTCATTAAACCCAGGCCCAATCCCATAATTGGTCTGGCCCAACATAAGCCAACTTGATAAGACCCTTTGTTTTAAAGTAACCAAACCTAAGTCTAATTCCCACCGATCAACTACACTTCGTTAACTTCACAAATATCAAACTTTGTTAACTTTAGCCAAATGAATTAATCTTTTAAATAAATTCAATTAAAGGTATTCTAATTAATCAGGCAGCCATTTACTCTCAAAGAAATCAATCATAATTATTTTAATACTATACTAGAGTTCTTGTAGCATTGTAACTAAATTCATTAATCAGACTATACTAAGCTTATAATCAAACTTTGGTAACATTACAATGAAATTTTCTGACTACTATGGCATAGATCATTGTCACATAATTGAAATAACACTCATTAATGTTTAAAAAGAAATCAATTCGCTAACGGGTCTGGCCTACTAACGGATCCAATCTGTTAAGCTATACCCACTAAGCCTCATCATCTTCAACCTCCATCTTGTCCAACCCTATGAAGACTCTACATCCAATACTTAGCATTAACTAAGATCCCTAAACTCTAACAGGGAAACCACCCCCTCCTTCTAGCCCTGGCTAGCCTCTGAGAGGCAGTTATCCTCCATTCAAGTTGAAGTGGTACTGTCCGGAGATCAGGACCTCATGCAACTCAGAGCCCATCCCCCAAACAGCTCCCGGTTTGGAGAACCCTCATGAACCAAGAACCGGTCTCTCCCTGACTGTCCTCCATACCTTGTCTAGACCTTCCCCAAGTCTCCCGAGACCCTATCTAGTACCCTCTGTTAACTTCTAGACAACCAAAGTAAGGGAGACAACAACCTAAACTATCATGTTTTTCTTGAAGCTTAATTCTATTCCAGGATAAATCATTGAGATCAGTGAGTACTCACCCGGCCTCGCGGTTCCTTGGTGCCCCCTAATCCTTCTCCCCTCCTTGCTCTCCTGTCTTCACTCACTCGCGAGCAAGCGTGTCGCCGTTTGAAGAGGATCTTTGTTAGTGCTAGGGAGGTCATAGTGGTATGTATTTATATAGGTTTCATGGGCTGTGTCATCTTGGAATAGGATTTCTTCTCCTAATCATATTATGTTTTATCCTTCACGATTAGATAAACTCATAATTTGAGTTTATCTCAAACTTCTAACTCTTTTATCCTCTGTTCTGCAGGTTTTTGGCTAATCCTCGGCGTTGCGCGGCTGACGGTGGCGGCGTCTGCGGACGAGCGTCTCCAGAACCCGTCTTCAAGTCGCAGCCGTCCGATGTCTAGATGATACCGCCATCGCGAGATTTCGTCCGTCCGATCGAAGCATCCCATGCACGTGCATGGTTATTTAAAGTATTATGTTAAATAGCCCCTGGACTTTTGTTAAACTATTTATTCAAATACCTTTTAATCTAAAACTAAGAAATTTCGTAAATAAATATTTATCCATATTTTCTCTCTATGTCTATCTATTATTATAGTGAGATACCAATTAGTAATACATATTTACACTCATATCTTATCATGTAATTTATAATATATTTATTTATATGACTTAACTCACCATACTTTATCACATGTTTAAATCCAAAACAATCCATGAAATCATGCATGACCGTTTTTCTTCTTTTCATGGTGTTGAATTCAAAACTATCTCATCCAATCATTAACATATAAAAATTTCAATATACTAATATTGAATGTCATCTATCAAATCTCCATTAAGATATATTCCATTTCTTAAATTATCCTCTTATCTTATTTAATTTTGAAAATCGATTGTACGGCTATCATTATTTCTCTAGAGTACGTGTACAAATCTCTATTTCCTATTTAAACACCAATAAAAAAGAAATCTACAAAAATCCTTGAATTTAAAATATATGATTTATGAGTACTCATTCTCAATCAAGTCCTTGATTTCTCCTGAAATTACAAATAGGTCCCTAACAACCTCAATTAACCCTAATTAAGTTATCCACCAAAACAGAAAATACTTTTATATCAATTTTAATTATCTCCATATTTGATAACCTTCTTTAATCATCAATTATATTAAAGGGTAATTAGGAAAATTTTATTCCCAAACCAACTTCAATTACACCCAAATCTTGAGACCTTTTTTTTCTTAATCTAATAACTAGGAAATTTTATTTTTCCGAAAATTTCCGGGTCTCACAATCCTCCCCCCTTAAAAGAATTTCGTCCCCGAAATTACACTCAGTCCCTAGTGTCTAAATTAGATTCCGCGACGATCATGAGTGACGTCCGTGCCTCCTCCGTAGCCAGATGATAGACCCATCATCCTCCGTACAATTTTATCTTTGTAATGGGGCACCTCCCCCCTTAAGTTTGGGCCGCTACTGCTGCGCCCCGCAACATCCCATTTGAGCAAGTGCAGCCGCTTGTCCTCCATGTCCGCCACTCCACGCACCATGGTAGCTTTACTCAAACAAACAACATGTCGGTGTTAGATTCAACGCCCCGGTCTACCCGTAACCCAACACTCCAATCTATCCTACTTGACTAAGTCAATTAAGGCAATCTAGGGTGTCGTTATCTGCGTTGCCTCGATACCATATTAATTGTCATAATTCAGGCCTCAGGATCCGGGGACCTGCATCGCGTCCACAGATTCGGCCGTATCCAAGTGGAGACGGGCCCCACTCAATACAAGGCCTAAGTAATCAAAGCGTATAACATAATAATAATCAAATATCTCAAATGACAAGTAGAATAATATCCCTCGTGGATAGTCACAAATGAAATAAAATAAATCCTAAAGGGACCACAAGCCCTACACAAGTCCAGGCCCTACAAGGGTCCTAGTAAAATAAAATGTCCTCACACACAATCGAATCCTAGAGAGATCCTCCGACCTCAACAAGTATCCCCCTAACTCTCGCACGTCCCCTCGAAGCTCGAAGCCAACCTACTCCTCGGGACACGAAATGAGAGAAAGAAAAATATTAAGTGAGCTTTTGAGAAAGGAAAGCCCGGTAAAGTACCACTGCAAGGATCTCAAAACGGTAAGATGAAACAAGATATCAACAATCAACGAATCATCAAGCAAAGGGGCTACACCCACACAATCGATCCTAGAATCCAAATTTACGGCCCTCGAGGCCACGGATAGGAATTTCAAACAACGGCTCCACAAACATCCCCCGGGACAGCCAACCATCCGGTTGTAAGTAATGATCGACCTCGATCGCCAATAATAGACTCGTGAAGCACGAACCTGTCATGGCCGGTAGCGCCCACCTCTCTCTCTATGCCGACATGGTGCTGATCGCCCGACTAGCGAGGATGACAGTGTATCGTCCCTCTGGCGAGTCGCCAGGAACGCCGTGGTGTCCTGGTCCCCACGCTCGCAAAATCAGACTTACGCTCGCCCATCGCATAATCGCGGAAGAACAGAACTCAGTTGGCACATACCTCCCGGCCAGCACACCTGACCATGGCCTATGATCAAGTGTCGGCCCACGGGTGGGCATGTCCAAAAGAGCATTCAACAAACAAGTAGTGAAACCTTACACTCGAATCCGGACGGGGCACAGGCTCACGCTGCGTTTCCACCACGTCGCGTCAATCTGATCCTCGTGATCAGTGAACACTACCTTTAACACTCAACCATACACACACAAAGAAGGAAGACAACAAAAGCAAGTATGTGTATGCACCAAATAAATAGATATCACAAATAAAGAAAAATATGCCAAAAACAGCACATGTCAAATCAAAGAAAACCCATACAAGGGTGGGAACAAGGCAAGAGTAACTTACCTCTGATCGTAACCAACCAGTAAATCTGTAAATCGACCCGACGCAAATCTTAGAATTCTCCGTCAATATCTGGTAAACACAGATCCATATTCAATATGCATTCGCGTACTTAAAATTGAACATCCCTAAGATGCATGCCTACTTAATGGATTCGGCCCACTAATAACTTTCTCACTAACCATCACCTTAAAAACACCTTAAGCCTCTTAAAGCTTCGACTCATAAAAGCTGGATGGGCCAAGGCCCAATTCACCTTCAAGCTAGTCGGGCCACTCGTCTGGGCTCAACTGATCAACTCAATCCAATTTCTAAGGCTCATTAAACCCAGGCCCAATCCCATAATTGGTCTGGCCCAACATAAGCCAACTTGATAAGACCCTTTGTTTTAAAGTAACCAAACCTAAGTCTAATTCCCACCGATCAACTACACTTCGTTAACTTCACAAATATCAAACTTTGTTAACTTTAGCCAAATGAATTAATCTTTTAAATAAATTCAATTAAAGGTATTCTAATTAATCAGGCAGCCATTTTACTCTCAAAGAAATCAATCATAATTATTTTAATACTATACTAGAGTTCTTGTAGCATTGTAACTAAATTCATTAATCAGACTATACTAAGCTTATAATCAAACTTTGGTAACATTACAATGAAATTTTTCTGACTACTATGGCATAGATCATTGTCACATAATTGAAATAACACTCATTAATGTTTAAAAAGAAATCAATTCGCTAACGGGTCTGGCCTACTAACGGATCCAATCTGTTAAGCTATACCCACTAAGCCTCATCATCTTCAACCTCCATCTTGTCCAACCCTATGAAGACTCTACATCCAATACTTAGCATTAACTAAGATCCCTAAACTCTAACAGGGAAACCACCCCTCCTTCTAGCCCTGGCTAGCCTCTGAGAGGCAGTTATCCTCCATTCAAGTTGAAGTGGTACTGTCCGGAGATCAGGACCTCATGCAACTCAGAGCCCATCCCCAAACAGCTCCCGGTTTGGAGAACCCTCATGAACCAAGAACCGGTCTCTCCTGACTGTCCTCCATACCTTGTCTAGACCTTCCCCAAGTCTCCCGAGACCCTATCTAGTACCCTCTGTTAACTTCTAGACAACCAAAGTAAGGGAGACAACAACCTAAACTATCATGTTTTTCTTGAAGCTTAATTCTATTCCAGGATAAATCATTGAGATCAGTGAGTACTCACCCGGCCTCAAGCGGTTCCTTGGTGCCCCTAATCCTTCTCCCCTCCTTGCTCTCCTGTCTTCACTCACTTGAGCAAGCGTGTCATCCAGTTTGAAGAGGATCTTTGTTAGTGCTAGGAGGTCATAGTGGTATGTATTTATATAGGTTTCATGGGCTGTGTCATCTTGGAATAGGATTTCTTCTCCTAATCATATTATGTTTTATCCTTCACGATTAGATAAACTCATAATTTGAGTTTATCTCAAACTTCTAACTCTTTTATCCTCTGTTCTGCAGGTTTTGGCTAATCCTCGGCGTTGCGCGGCTGACGGTGGCGGCGTCTGCGGACGAAAGCGTCTCCAGAACCCGTCTTCAAGTCGCAGCCGTCCGATGTCTAGATGATACCGCCATCAGCGAGATTTCGTCCGTCCGATCGAAGCATCCCATGCACGTGCATGGTTATTTAAAGTATTATGTTAAATAGCCCCTGGACTTTTGTTAAACTATTTATTCAAATACCTTTTAATCTAAAACTAAGAAATTTCGTAAATAAATATTTATCCATATTTTCTCTCTATGTCTATCTATTATTATAGTGAGATACCAATTAGTAATACATATTTACACTCATATCTTATCATGTAATTTATAATATATTTATTTATATGACTTAACTCACCATACTTTATCACATGTTTAAATCCAAAACAATCCATGAAATCATGCATGACCGTTTTTCTTCTTTTCATGGTGTTGAATTCAAAACTATCTCATCCAATCATTAACATATAAAAATTTCAATATACTAATATTGAATGTCATCTATCAAATCTCCATTAAGATATATTCCATTTCTTAAATTATCCTCTTATCTTATTTAATTTTGAAAATCGATTGTACGGCTATCATTATTTCTCTAGAGTACGTGTACAAATCTCTATTTCCTATTTAAACACCAATAAAAAAGAAATCTACAAAAATCCTTGAATTTAAAATATATGATTTATGAGTACTCATTCTCAATCAAGTCCTTGATTTCTCCTGAAATTACAAATAGGTCCCTAACAACCTCAATTAACCCTAATTAAGTTATCCACCAAAACAGAAAATACTTTTATATCAATTTTAATTATCTCCATATTTGATAACCTTCTTTAATCATCAATTATATTAAAGGGTAATTAGGAAAATTTTATTCCCAAACCAACTTCAATTACACCCAAATCTTGAGACCTTTTTTTTCTTAATCTAATAACTAGGAAATTTTATTTTTCCGAAAATTTCCGGGTCTCACAATCCTCCCCCCTTAAAAGAATTTCGTCCCCGAAATTACACTCAGTCCCTAGTGTCTAAATTAGATTCCGCGACGATCATGAGTGACGTCCGTGCCTCCTCCGTAGCCAGATGATAGACCCATCATCCTCCGTACAATTTTATCTTTGTAATGGGGCACCTCCCCCCTTAAGTTTGGGCCCACTAGTTGCGGCCCTGCAACATCCCACTGAACAGGCAGTTCCTGCTTGTCCTCCATGTCTGCCACTCCCACGCACCATGGTAGCTTTACCAAACAAACAACATGTCGGGTGTTCGTTCAACGTCCTGGTCTACCCGACCCAACACTCAATCTATCCTACTTGACTAAGTCACTAAGGCAACTAGGGTGTCCGTTATCTGCATTGCTCTGATACCATATTAATCTGTAACGCCCCGACCCGGATCCCGGGACCTCGCATCGCCCATCAGATCGGCCAGATCCAAGTGGAGGCGGGGCCCACTCGAAGGCAAGGCCTAAGTAATCAAGGCAGATAACGTAATAATAATTAGATATCCGAAGTGGCAGTAATTGATGTGCTGAGGATAGTCACAGCGGAAATAAAATAAATCCTAAAGGGACCACAAGCCCTACACAAGTCCAGGCCCTACAAGGGTCCTAGTAAAATAAAATGTCCTCACACACAATCGAATCCTAGAGATCCTCCAGGCCTCAACAAGTATCCCCTAACTCTCGTGACGCCCCTCGAAGCTCGAGTCAACCTACTCCTCAGGACCTGAAATGAGAAAGAAAATGTCGTGAGCTTTCGAAAGGAAAGCCCAGTAAGTACCCTGCAAGGATCTCAAAACGGTAAGATGAAACAAGATATCAACAATCAACGAATCATCAAGCAAAGGGGCTACACCCCACAATCAGATCCTAGAATCATTTTTCGAGGCCACGGATAGGAATTTCAAACAACGGCTCACAAAGATCCCGACGTACCAACCATCCAGGTTGTAAGTAATGATCGCGACCTCGGGCCCGATACTTGGCCTCCGGTTTGTGGCGACGAACCTGTCGCGGTCGGTAGCGCCACCTCTCTCTCGTATGCGACATGGTCGGGTGATCGCCCCATGACTAGCGGATGACAGTATCGTCCCTCGCCGGGAGTCGCCGAACGCCGTCGAGGTGTCCCGATCCCAACGCTCTCGCAAAATCCAGAGCTTACTGCTCCACCGCATACCGGAAGAAATGTAACTTCGGTTGGCACATACCTCCGGCCACGACCATGGCCTATGATCAGTGTCCACGCGGGTGGGCATGTCCAAAAGAGCATTCAACAAACAAGTAATGAAACCTTACACCGAATCAGGACGGGGCCGCGGGCTCACGCGTTTCCACGGCCACGTGCAGGTCAACGGATCCTCGTGATCAGTGAACACTACCTTTAACACTCAACCATACACACACAAAGAAGGAAGACAACAAAAGCAAGTATGTGTATGCACCAAATAAATAGATATCACAAATAAAGAAAAATATGCCAAAAACAGCACATGTCAAATCAAAGAAAACCCATACAAGGGTGGGAACAAGGCAAGAGTAACTTACAAGAAACATGAATCAACAAATTCAAGAAAGCCCACATGCAGGGTACTAGGCAAGAGTACTTACCTCTGATCGTAACCAACCAGTAAATCTGTAAATCGACCCGACGCAAATCTTAGAATTCTCCGTCAATATCTGGTAAACACAGATCCATATTCAATATGCATTCGCGTACTTAAAATTGAACATCCCTAAGATGCATGCCTACTTAATGGATTCGCCCACTAATAACTTTCTCTACTAACCATCACCTTAAAACACCTTAAGCCTCTTAAACTTCGACTCATAAAACTGGATGGGCCAAGGCCCAATTCACCTTCAAGCTAGTCAGGGCCACTCGTCACCTGGGCTCAACTGATCAACTCAATCCAATTTCTAAGGCTCATTAAACCCAGGCCCAATCCCATAATTGGTCTGGCCCAACATAAGCCAACTTGATAAGACCCTTTGTTTTAAAGTAACCAAACCTAAGTCTAATTCCCACCGATCAACTACACTTCGTTAACTTCACAAATATCAAACTTTGTTAACTTTAGCCAAATGAATTAATCTTTTAAATAAATTCAATTAAAGGTATTCTAATTAATCAGGCAGCCATTTACTCTCAAAGAAATCAATCATAATTATTTTAATACTATACTAGAGTTCTTGTAGCATTGTAACTAAATTCATTAATCAGACTATACTAAGCTTATAATCAAACTTTGGTAACATTACAATGAAATTTTCTGACTACTATGGCATAGATCATTGTCACATAATTGAAATAACACTCATTAATGTTTAAAAAGAAATCAATTCGCTAACGGGTCTGGCCTACTAACGGATCCAATCTGTTAAGCTATACCCACTAAGCCTCATCATCTTCAACCTCCATCTTGTCCAACCCTATGAAGACTCTACATCCAATACTTAGCATTAACTAAGATCCCTAAACTCTAACAGGGAAACCACCCCTCCTTCTAGCCCTGGCTAGCCTCTGAGAGGCAGTTATCCTCCATTCAAGTTGAAGTGGTACTGTCCGGAGATCAGGACCTCATGCAACTCAGAGCCCATCCCCAAACAGCTCCCGGTTTGGAGAACCCTCATGAACCAAGAACCGGTCTCTCCTGACTGTCCTCCATACCTTGTCTAGACCTTCCCCAAGTCTCCCGAGACCCTATCTAGTACCCTCTGTTAACTTCTAGACAACCAAAGTAAGGGAGACAACAACCCTAAACTATCATGTTTTTCTTGGAAGCTTAATTCTATTCCAGGATAAATCATTGAGATCAGTGAGTACTCACCCGGCCTCGCGGTTCCTTGGTGCCCCCTAATCCTTCTCCCCTCCTTGCTCTCCTGTCTTCACTCGCGAGCAAGCGTGTCGCCGTTTGAAGAGGATCTTTGTTAGTGCTAGGAGGTCATAGTGGTATGTATTTATATAGGTTTCATGGGCTGTGTCATCTTGGAATAGGATTTCTTCTCCTAATCATATTATGTTTTATCCTTCACGATTAGATAAACTCATAATTTGAGTTTATCTCAAACTTCTAACTCTTTTTATCCTCTGTTCTGCAGGTTTTTGGCTAATCCTCGGCGTTTGCGCGGCTGACGGTGGCGGCGTCTGCGGACGAGCGTCTCCAGAACCCGTCTTCAAGTCACCGCAGCCGTCCGATGTCTAGATGATACCGCCATCGCGAGATTTCGTCCGTCCGATCGAAGCATCCCATGCACGTGCATGGTTATTTAAAGTATTATGTTAAATAGCCCCTGGACTTTTGTTAAACTATTTATTCAAATACCTTTTAATCTAAAACTAAGAAATTTCGTAAATAAATATTTATCCATATTTTCTCTCTATGTCTATCTATTATTATAGTGAGATACCAATTAGTAATACATATTTACACTCATATCTTATCATGTAATTTATAATATATTTATTTATATGACTTAACTCACCATACTTTATCACATGTTTAAATCCAAAACAATCCATGAAATCATGCATGACCGTTTTTCTTCTTTTCATGGTGTTGAATTCAAAACTATCTCATCCAATCATTAACATATAAAAATTTCAATATACTAATATTGAATGTCATCTATCAAATCTCCATTAAGATATATTCCATTTCTTAAATTATCCTCTTATCTTATTTAATTTTGAAAATCGATTGTACGGCTATCATTATTTCTCTAGAGTACGTGTACAAATCTCTATTTCCTATTTAAACACCAATAAAAAAAAATCTACAAAAATCCTTGAATTTAAAATATATGATTTATGAGTACTCATTCTCAATCAAGTCCTTGATTTCTCCTGAAATTACAAATAGGTCCCTAACAACCTCAATTAACCCTAATTAAGTTATCCACCAAAACAGAAAATACTTTTATATCAATTTTAATTATCTCCATATTTGATAACCTTCTTTAATCATCAATTATATTAAAGGGTAATTAGGAAAATTTTATTCCCAAACCAACTTCAATTACACCCAAATCTTGAGACCTTTTTTCTTAATCTAATAACTAGGAAATTTTATTTTTCCGAAAATTTCCTGGAGTCTCTCACAATCCTCCCCTTAAAAGAATTTCGTCCCCAAATTACACTCAGTCCCTAGTGTCTAAATTAGATTCCGCGACGATCATGAGTGACGTCAGTGCCTCCTCCGTAGCCAGATGATAGACCCATCATCCTCCGTACAATTTTATCTTTGTAATGGGGCACCTCCCCCCTTAAGTTTGGGCCCACTAGTTGCGGCCCTGCAACATCCTGAGCGAATGCGGTTCTCGCTTGACCTCTATGTTTGCCACTTCCACGCATCATGGTAGCTCTACCAAACAAGCAACACGTCAGGTGTTCGTTCAACGTCCTGGTCTACCCGACCCAACACTCAATCTATCCTACTTGACTAAGTCACTAGGGCAACTAGGGTGTCTGTTATCTGCATTTTCTCTGATACCATATTAATCAGCGCCCGACCGGATCCGGGGACCTCGACGCGTCCACGGTCGGTAGTATCCAAGTGGAGACGGGCCCCACTCGAATACAAGGCCTAAGTAATCAAAGCGAGATAACATAATAATAATCAAATATCTCAAATGACAAGTAAATAATATCCTCGGGATAGTCGCAATGAAATAAAATAAATCCTAAAGGGACCACAAGCCCTACACAAGTCCAGGCCCCTACAAGGGTCCTAGTAAAATAAAATGTCCTCACACACAATGAATCCTAGAGATCCTCCGAGCCTCAACAACAAGTATCCCCTAACTCTCGCACGCCCCACGAGCTCGAGTCAACCTACTCCTCGGGACACAGAAATGAGAGAAAGAAAAATGTCGTGAGCTTTTCGAGAAGGAAAGCCCGGTAGTACCACTACTGAGGATCTCAAAGCGGTAAGATGAAACAAGATATCAACAATCAACGAATCATCAAGCAAAGGGGCTACACCCCACACAATCGAGATCCTAGAATCCATTTCACGGCCCTCGAGGCCACGGATAGGAATTTCAAACAACGGCTCCACAAAGATCCCCCGGGACAGCCAACCATCCTGCTGTAAGTAATGATGCGACCTCGATCGCCAATAACAAAGACACTTCCGTACAGTGGTTTAAACACAAGGCGGTCGGTAGCGCCAGCTCTCTCTCTCATGTCGACATGGTCGGTCGCCCACCGACTAGTGGGATGACCAGTGTATCGTCCCTCGCCGGGGAGTCTTGAACGTCGTGGGTGTCCGTCCCCCAACGCCTCATAAAATCCGAGACTTACCGCTCCGCAGTACACGGCGGAAGAAACGAACTCGATTTGGCACATACCTCCGGCCACGGCCACACCTACCTACGGCCTATGATCAAATTAATAGCCGTACGGGTGGGCATGTCCAAAAGAGCATTCAACAAACAAGTAATGAAACCTTACACTTTCCGAATCGATGGGCCGGAGGGCTCCGCTGCGTTTACTGGCCACGCGTCGCGAGTCAACGGATCCTCGTGATCAGTAAACACTACCTTTAACACTCAACCATACACACACAAAGAAGGAAGACAACAAAAGCAAGTATGTGTATGCACCAAATAAATAGATATCACAAATAAAGAAAAATATGCCAAAAACAGCACATGTCAAATCAAAGAAAACCCATACAAGGGTGGGAACAAGGCAAGAGTAACTTACAAGAAACATGAATCAACAAAGTCAAGAAAGCCCACTTGCAGTCTACTAGGCGAAGAGTACTTACCTCATTCGTAACCAACCGGTAAATCAGAATCAATCGACCGCCAAATCTTAGAATTCTCCGTCAATATCTGGTAAACACAGATCCATATTCAATATGCATTCGCGTACTTAAAATTGAACATCCCTAAGATGCATGCCTACTTAATGGATTCGGCCCACTAATAACTTTCTCACTAACCATCACCTTAAAAACACCTTAAGCCTCTTAAACTCGACTCATAAAACTGGATGGGCCAAGGCCCAATTCACCTTCAAGCTAGTCGGGCCACTCGTCTGGGCTCAACTGATCAACTCAATCCAATTTCTAAGGCTCATTAAACCCAGGCCCAATCCCATAATTGGTCTGGCCCAACATAAGCCAACTTGATAAGACCCTTTGTTTTAAAGTAACCAAACCTAAGTCTAATTCCCACCGATCAACTACACTTCGTTAACTTCACAAATATCAAACTTTGTTAACTTTAGCCAAATGAATTAATCTTTTAAATAAATTCAATTAAAGGTATTCTAATTAATCAGGCAGCCATTTACTCTCAAAGAAATCAATCATAATTATTTTAATACTATACTAGAGTTCTTGTAGCATTGTAACTAAATTCATTAATCAGACTATACTAAGCTTATAATCAAACTTTGGTAACATTACAATGAAATTTTCTGACTACTATGGCATAGATCATTGTCACATAATTGAAATAACACTCATTAATGTTTAAAAAGAAATCAATTCGCTAACGGGTCTGGCCTACTAACGGATCCAATCTGTTAAGCTATACCCACTAAGCCTCATCATCTTCAACCTCCATCTTGTCCAACCCTATGAAGACTCTACATCCAATACTTAGCATTAACTAAGATCCCTAAACTCTAACAGGGAAACCACCCCTCCTTCTAGCCCTGGCTAGCCTCTGAGAGGCAGTTATCCTCCATTCAAGTTGAAGTGGTACTGTCCGGAGATCAGGACCTCATGCAACTCAGAGCCCATCCCCCAAACAGCTCCCGGTTTGGAGAACCCTCATGAACCAAGAACCGGTCTCTCCTGGACTGTCCTCCATACCTTGTCTAGACCTTCCCCAAGTCTCCCGAGACCCTATCTAGTACCCTCTGTTAACTTCTAGACAACCAAAGTAAGGGAGACAACAACCTAAACTATCATGTTTTTCTTGAAGCTTAATTCTATTCCAGGATAAATCATTGAGATCAGTGAGTACTCACCCGGCCTCGCAGGTTCCTTGGTGCCCCCCTAATCCTTCTCCCCTCCTTGCTCTCCTGTCTTCACTCACTTGAGCAAGCGTGTCGCCGTTTGAAGAGGATCTTTGTTAGTGCTAGGAGGTCATAGTGGTATGTATTTATATAGGTTTCATGGGCTGTGTCATCTTGGAATAGGATTTCTTCTCCTAATCATATTATGTTTTATCCTTCACGATTAGATAAACTCATAATTTGAGTTTATCTCAAACTTCTAACTCTTTTTATCCTCTGTTCTGCAGGTTTTGGCTAATCCTCGGCGTTGCGCGGCTGACGGTGGCGGCGTCTGCGGACGAGCGTCTCCAGAACCAAATCTTCAAGTCGCAGCCGTCCGATGTCTAGATGATACCGCCATCGCGAGATTTCGTCCGTCCGATCAAGCATCCCATGCACGTGCATGGTTATTTAAAGTATTATGTTAAATAGCCCCTGGACTTTTGTTAAACTATTTATACAAATACCTTTTAATCTAAAACTAAGAAATTTCGCAAATAAATATTTATCCATATTTTCTCTCTATGTCTATCTATTTATAGTGAGATACCAATTAGTAATACATATTTATACTCATATTTTATCATGTAATTTATAATATATTTATTTATATGATTTAACTCACCATACTTTATCACATGTTTAAATCCAAAACAATCCATGTAATCATGCATGACCGTTTTTCTTCTTTTCATGGTGTTGAATTCAAAACTATCTCATCCAATCATTATCATATAAAAATTTCAACATACTAATATTGAATGTCATCTATCAAATCTCCGTTAAGATATATTCCATTTCTCAAATTATCCTCTTATCTTATTTAATTTGAAATTCGATTGTATGGCTATCATTATTTCTCAAGAGTATGTGTACAAATCTCTATTTCCTATTTAAACACCAATAAAAAAAAATCTACAAAAATCCTTGAATTTAAAATATATGATTTATGAGTACTCATTCTCAATCAAGTCCTTGATTTCTCCTGAAATTACAAATAGGTCCCTAACAACCTCAATTAACCCTAATTAAGTTATCCACCAAAACAGAAAATACTTTTATATCAATTTTAATTATCTCCATATTTGATAACCTTCTTTAATCATCAATTATATTAAAGGGTAATTAGGAAAATTTTATTCCCAAACCAACTTCAATTACACCCAAATCTTGAGACCTTTTTTTTTCTTAATCTAATAACTAGGAAATTTTATTTTTCCGAAATTTCCGGTCTCACAATCCTCCCCTTAAAAGAATTTCGTCCCAGAAATTACACTTTCGATCCCTAGTGTCTAAATTAGATTCATGACGATCATGAGTGGCGTCAGGTGCCTCCCTCCAGTAGCGGATGATAGACCCATCATCCTCCATACAATTTTATTCTTTGTAATGGGGCACCTCCCCTTAAGTTTGGGCCCCACTAGTTGCGGCATATGCAACATCCAGCTGAGCAGGCGGTTCACGCTTGTCCTCCATGTCTGCCACTCCCACGCACCATGGTAGCTTTACCAAACAAACAACATGTGGTGTTCGTTTCAGCGTCTCCGGTCTGCAGGCCCAACACTCAATCTATCCTACTTGACTAAGTCACTAAGGCAAGCCCCAGGGTAATAAGATTATCTGCGTTGCTTTCACGATACCATAATGTCACATAGCGCCCGTGACGGATCCGGGGACCTCGCATCGCGTCCACGGATCGGTATTATCCAAGTGGAGGCGGGCCCCACTCGAATACAAGGCCTAAGTAATCAAAGCGGATAACATAATAATAATCAAATATCTCAAATGGCGATGAAAATAATATCCTCGGGATAGTCGCGGTAGGAAATAAAATAAATCCTAAAGGGACCACAAGCCCTACACAAGTCCAGGCCCTACAAGGGTCCTAGTAAAATAAAATGTCCTCACACACAATCGAATCCTAGAGAGATCCTCCGACCTCAACAAGTATCCCCCTAACTCTCGCACGTCCCTGAGCTCGAGTCAACCTACTCCTCAGGACCTGAAATGAGAGAAAGAAAAATGTCGTGAGCTTTCGAAAGGAAAGCCCAGTAAGTACCCTGCAAGGATCTCAAAACGGTAAGATGAAACAAGATATCAACAATCAACGAATCATCAAGCAAAGGGGCTACACCCCACACAATCAGATCCTAGAATCCAGCTACGGCCCTCAGAGCCCTGGATAGGAATTTCAAACAACGGCTCCACAAAGATCCCCCGGGACAGCCAACCATCCGGTTGTAAGTAATGATGCAGCCTCGGTTGCCGATAGCGGCTTACTCCATTTTGTGGCGGCAGAACCTGTCGCGGTCGGTAGCGCCACCTCTCTCTCATGTCGACATGGTGATGGTCGCCCCATTGACTAGGGGCGAGGAATGCAGTATCGTCCCTCTGGCCGTGGGAGTCGCGGAGCGTCGAGGTGTCCGTCCCCACGGCCTTCGCCAAAATCCGAGACTTTACGCTCAGCATGCATAGGCGGAAGAACAGAACTCAGTTGGCACATACCTCCCGGCCAGCACACCTGACCATGGCCTATGATCAAGTGTCGGCCCACGGGTGGGCATGTCCAAAAGAGCATTCAACAAACAAGTAATGAAACCTTACACTCGAATCCGGACGGGGCACAGGCTCACGCGTTTCCACGGCCACGTGCAGGTCAACGGATCCTCGTGATCAGTGAACACTACCTTTAACACTCAACCATACACACACAAAGAAGGAAGACAACAAAAGCAAGTATGTGTATGCACCAAATAAATAGATATCACGTATAAAGAGGAGTATGCCAAAAACAGCACATGTCAAATCAAAGAAAACCCATACAAGGGTGGGAACAAGGCAAGAGTAACTTACAAGAAACATGAATCAACAAATTCAAGAAAGCCCACACTGGGCGGGTACTAGGCAAGAGTACTTACCTCTGATCGTAACCAACCAGTAAATCTGTAAATCGACCCGACGCAAATCTTAGAATTCTCCGTCAATATCTGGTAAACACAGATCCATATTCAATATGCATTCGCGTACTTAAAATTGAACATCCCTAAGATGCATGCCTACTTAATGGATTCGGCCCACTAATAACTTTCTCACTAACCATCACCTTAAAAACACCTTAAGCCTCTTAAACTCGACTCATAAAACTGGATGGGCCAAGGCCCAATTCACCTTCAAGCTAGTCGGGCCACTCGTCTGGGCTCAACTGATCAACTCAATCCAATTTCTAAGGCTCATTAAACCCAGGCCCAATCCCATAATTGGTCTGGCCCAACATAAGCCAACTTGATAAGACCCTTTGTTTTAAAGTAACCAAACCTAAGTCTAATTCCCACCGATCAACTACACTTCGTTAACTTCACAAATATCAAACTTTGTTAACTTTAGCCAAATGAATTAATCTTTTAAATAAATTCAATTAAAGGTATTCTAATTAATCAGGCAGCCATTTTACTCTCAAAGAAATCAATCATAATTATTTTAATACTATACTAGAGTTCTTGTAGCATTGTAACTAAATTCATTAATCAGACTATACTAAACTTATAATCAAACTTTGGTAACATTACAATGAAATTTTCTGACTACTATGGCATAGATCATTGTCACATAATTGAAATAACACTCATTAATGTTTAAAAAGAAATCAATTCGCTAACGGGTCTGGCCTACTAACGGATCCAATCTGTTAAGCTATACCCACTAAGCCTCATCATCTTCAACCTCCATCTTGTCCAACCCTATGAAGACTCTACATCCAATACTTAGCATTAACTAAGATCCCTAAACTCTAACAGGAAACCACCCCCTCCTTCTAGCCCTGGCTAGCCTCTGAGAGAGCAGTTATCCTCCATTCAAGTTGGAAGTGGTACTGTCCGGAGATCAGGACCTCATGCAACTCAGAGCCCATCCCCAAACAGCTCCCGGTTTGGAGAACCCTCATGAACCAAGAACCGGTCTCTCCCTGACTGTCCTCCATACCTTGTCTAGACCTTCCCCAAGTCTCCCGAGACCCTATCTAGTACCCTCTGTTAACTTCTAGACAACCAAAGTAAGGAGACAACAACCTAAACTATCATGTTTTCTTGAAGCTTAATTCTATTCCAGGATAAATCATTGAGATCAGTGAGTACTCACCCGGCCTCGCTTGGTTCCTTGGTGCCCCCTAATCCTTCTCCCCTCCTTGCTCTCCTGTCTTCACTCGCGAGCAAGCGTGTCGCATCGTTGAAGAGGATCTTTGTTAGTGCTAGGAGGTCATGTAGTGGTATGTATTTATATAGGTTTCATGGGCTGTGTCATCTTGGAATAGGATTTCTTCTCCTAATCATATTATGTTTTATCCTTCACGATTAGATAAACTCATAATTTGAGTTTATCTCAAACTTCTAACTCTTTTTATCCTCTGTTCTGCAGGTTTTGGCTAATCCTCGGCGTTGCGCGGCTGACGGTGGCGGCGTCTGCGGACGAGCGTCTCCAGAACCCGTCTTCAAGTCGCAGCCGTCCGATGTCTAGATGATACCGCCATCGCGAGATTTCGTCCGTCCGATCGAAGCATCCCATGCACGTGCATGGTTATTTAAAATATTATGTTAAATAGCCCCTGGACTTTTGTTAAACTATTTATTCAAATACCTTTTTAATCTAAAACTAAGAAATTTCGTAAATAAATATTTATCCATATTTTCTCTCTATGTCTATCTATTATTATAGTGAGATACCAATTAGTAATACATATTTACACTCATATCTTATCATGTAATTTTATAATATATTTATTTATATGACTTAACTCACCATACTTTATCACATGTTTAAATCCAAAACAATCCATGAAATCATGCATGACCGTTTTTCTTCTTTTCATGGTGTTGAATTCAAAACTATCTCATCCAATCATTAACATATAAAAATTTCAATATACTAATATTGAATGTCATCTATCAAATCTCCATTAAGATATATTCCATTTCTTAAATTATCCTCTTATCTTATTTAATTTTGAAAATCGATTGTACGGCTATCATTATTTCTCTAGAGTACGTGTACAAATCTCTATTTCCTATTTAAACACCAATAAAAAAGAAATCTACAAAATCCTTGAATTTAAAATATATGATTTATGAGTACTCATTCTCAATCAAGTCCTTGATTTCTCCTGAAATTACAAATAGGTCCCTAACAACCTCAATTAACCCTAATTAAAGTTATCCACCAAAACAGAAAATACTTTTATATCAATTTTAATTATCTCCATATTTGATAACCTTCTTTAATCATCAATTATATTAAAGGGTAATTAGGAAAATTTTATTCCCAAACCAACTTCAATTACACCCAAATCTTGAGACCTTTTTCTTAATCTAATAACTAGGAAATTTTATTTTTCCGAAAATTTCCGGGTCTCACAATCCTCCCCTTAAAAGAATTTAGATTCCCGAAATTACACTCGATCCCCTAGTGTCTAAATTAGATTCGCTGACGATCATGAGTGGCGTCAGGTGCCTCCTCCGTAGCGGATGATAGACCCATCATCCTCCTCAGGTACAATTTTATCTTTGTAATGGGGCACCTCCCCTTAAGTTTGGGCCCACTAGTTGCGGCCTGCAGCATCCATTTGAGCAGGCGGTTCACCTTGTCCTCCATGTCTGCCACTCCCACGCACCATGGTAGCTTTACCAAACAAACAACATGGCCGGTGTTAGATTTCAACGTCACGGTCTACGACCCAACACTTTCAATCTATCCCTGCCCGGCTAAGTCACTAAGGCAACTAGGGTGTCAGATTATACTGCATTGCTCACGATACCATATTAATGCATGCGCCCGACCCGGATCCAGGGACCTCGGGCACGTCCACAGATCGGCCGTATCCAAGTGGAGACGGGCCCCACTCGAATACAAGGCCTAAGTAATCAAAGCAGATAACATAATAATAATCAAATATCTCAAATGACAGTAAATAATATCCTCAGGATAGTCACAGCGGAAATAAAATAAATCCTAAAGGGACCACAAGCCCTACACAAGTCCAGGCCCTACAAGGGTCCTAGTAAAATAAAATGTCCTCACACACAATCGAATCCTAGAGATCCTCCGAGCCTCAACAAGTATCCCCTAACTCTCGCGTCCACGAGCTCGAAGTCAACCTACTCCTCGGGACACGAAATGAGAGAAAGAAAAATGTCGTGAGCTTTCGAAAGGAAAGCCCGGTAAGTACCGAGGATCTCAAAGCGGTAAGATGAAACAAGATATCAACAATCGGCGAATCATCAAGCAAAGGGGCTACACCCCACACAATCGAGATCCTAGAATCCATTTCACGACCTCAGGCCACGGATAGGAATTTCAAACAACGGCTCCACAAAGATCCCGGGGATGACCAACCATCCGGTTGTAAGTAATGATGCGACCTCGGTGCGCCAATACAAAGACTCGGCCGTGGAGCGAATTTAACTGCCAGCGGTCGGTAGCGCCACCTCTCTCTCTCGACATGGTCGGTGATGATGCTTGCTAGCGGGGCGATGCTCAGTATCGCCCCTCTGGCCGGGAGTCGCCAACGTCGAGGTGTCCTGGCCCCAACGCTCTCATAAAATCAGGAGCTTACACCTTCCCATCAGCAATGCAAGCGGAAGAAACGAGAACTTCGATTGGCACATACCTCCCGGCCAAAGACACGGCCCATGGCCTATGATCAAGTGTGCCAAAGCGGGTATATGTCCAAAAGAGCATTCAACAAACAAGTAATGAAACCTTACACTCGAATCCGGAGCCGGGGCTCCCGCAGCGTTTCCACGCGGCCGCGTGCGAGGTCCAGCGGATCCCGCCGTGATGCGTGAACACTACCTTTAACACTCAACCATACACACACAAAGAAGGAAGACAACAAAAGCAAGTATGTGTATGCACCCAAATAAATAGATATCACAAATAAAGAAAAATATGCCAAAAGCGACATGTCAAATCAAAGAAAACCCATACAAAGGGTGGGAACAAGGCAAGAGTAACTTACAAGAAACGCGAATCAACAAATTCAAGAAAGCCCACCTTTGAAGTGCTGGCGAGAGTACTACCCTCGATCAGTAACCAACCAATGCATCGTAAATCGACCCGGCGCAAATCTTAGAATTCTCCTAGTCAATATCCGGTAAACACGGATCCATATTCAATATGCATTACGTGCATTAAAATTGAACATCCCTAAGATGCATGCCTACTTAATGGATTCGCCCACTAATAACTTTCTCTACTAACCATCACCTTAAAACACCTTAAGCCTCTTAAACTCGACTCCATAAATTGGATGGGCCAAGGCCCAATTCACCTTCAAGCTAGTCGGGCCGCCACCTTTCGTGCAGGCTCAACTGATCAACTCAATCCAATTTCTAAGGCTCATTAAACCCAGGCCCAATCCCATAATTGGTCTGGCCCAACATAAGCCAACTTGATAAGACCCTTTGTTTTAAAGTAACCAAACCTAAGTCTAATTCCCACCGATCAACTACACTTCTGTTAACTTCACAAATATCAAACTTTGTTAACTTTAGCCAAATGAATTAATCTTTTAAATAAATTCAATTAAAGGTATTCTAATTAATCAGGCAGCCATTTACTCTCAAAGAAATCAATCATAATTATTTTAATACTATACTAGAGTTCTTGTAGCATTGTAACTAAATTCATTAATCAGACTATACTAAGCTTATAATCAAACTTTGGTAACATTACAATGAAATTTTCTGACTACTATGGCATAGATCATTTGTCACATAATTGAAATAACACTCATTAATGTTTAAAAGAAATCAATTCGCTAACGGGTCTGGCCTACTAACGGATCCAATCTGTTAAGCTATACCCACTAAGCCTCATCATCTTCAACCTCCATCTTGTCCAACCCTATGAAGACTCTACATCCAATACTTAGCATTAACTAAGATCCTAAACTCTAACAGGAAACCACCCCTCCTTCTAGCCCTGGCTAGCCTCTGAGAGGCAGTTATCCTCCATTCAAGTTGAAGTGGTACTGTCCGGAGATCAGGACCTCATGCAACTCAGAGCCCATCCCCAAACAGCTCCCGGTTTGGAGAACCCTCATGAACCAAGAACCGGTCTCTCCTGACTGTCCTCCATACCTTGTCTAGACCTTCCCCAAGTCTCCTGAGACCCTATCTAGTACCCTCTGTTAACTTCTAGACAACCAAAGTAAGGGAGACAACAACCTAAACTATCATGTTTTTCTTGAAGCTTAATTCTATTCCAGGATAAATCATTGAGATCAGTGAGTACTCACCCGGCCTCACTTGGTTCCTTGGTGCCCCTAATCCTTCTCCCCTCCTTGCTCTCCTGTCTTCACTCGCGAGCAAGCGTGTCGCCGTTTGAAGAGGATCTTTGTTAGTGCTAGGAGGTCATAGTGGTATGTATTTATATAGGTTTCATGGGCTGTGTCATCTTGGAATAGGATTTCTTCTCCTAATCATATTATGTTTTATCCTTCACGATTAGATAAACTCATAATTTGAGTTTATCTCAAACTTCTAACTCTTATTCTCCTCTGTTCTGCAGGTTTTTGGCTAATCCTCGGCGTTGCGCGGCTGACGGTGGAGGCGTCTGCGGACGATCGTCTCCAGAACCCGTCTTCCAGTCGCAGCCGTCCGATGTCTAGATGATACCGCCATCGCGAGATTTCGTCCGTCCGATCGAAGCATCCCATGCACGTGCATGGTTATTTAAAGTATTATGTTAAATAGCCCCTGGACTTTTGTTAAACTATTTATTCAAATACCTTTTAATCTAAAACTAAGAAATTTCGTAAATAAATATTTATCCATATTTTCTCTCTATGTCTATCTATTATTATAGTGAGATACCAATTAGTAATACATATTTACACTCATATCTTATCATGTAATTTATAATATATTTATTTATATGACTTAACTCACCATACTTTATCACATGTTTAAATCCAAAACAATCCATGAAATCATGCATGACCGTTTTTCTTCTTTTCATGGTGTTGAATTCAAAACTATCTCATCCAATCATTATCATATAAAAATTTCAACATACTAATATTGAATGTCATCTATCAAATCTCCGTTAAGATATATTCCATTTCTCAAATTATCCTCTTATCTTATTTAATTTGAAATTCGATTGTATGGCTATCATTATTTCTCAAGAGTATGTGTACAAATCTCTATGTCCTCTTTAAACACCAATAAAAAAATTCTACAAAAATCCTTGAATTTAAAATATATGATTTATGAATACTCATTCTCAATCAAATCCTTGATTTCTCCTGAAATTACAAATAGGTCCCTAACAACCTCAATTAACCCTAATTAAGTTATCTACCAAAACAGAAAATACTTTTATATCAATTTTAATTATCTCCATATTTGATAACCTTCTTTAATCATCAATTATATTAAAGGGTAATTAGGAAAATTTTATTCCCAAACCAACTTCAATTATACCCAAATCTTGAGGCCTTTTTCTTAATCTAATAACTAGGAAATTTTATTTTTCGAAAATTTCCTAGTCTCACAATCCTCCCCTTAAAGAATTTAGATCCTCAAATTACACTCAGTCCCTAGTGTCTAAATTAGATTCCTTGACGATCATGGTGGCGTCAGGTGCCTCCTCAAGTGAGCGGATGATAGGACCCATCATCCTCCTCCGTACAATTTTATCTTTGTAATGGGGCACCTCCCCCCTTAAGTTTGGGCCCACTAGTTGCGGCCCTGCAACATCCCACTGAACAGGCAGTTCCTGCTTGTCCTCCATGTCTGCCACTCCCACGCACCATGGTAGCTTTACCAAACAAACAACATGTCGGGTGTTCGTTCAACGTCCTGGTCTACCCGAGCCCAACACTCAATCTATCCTACTTGACTAAGTCACTAAGGCAACTAGGGTGTCCATCTCTGCATTGCTCGTCTACCATATGTGTCACATGCATGGACAGGCCGGATCGGGGACCTGCATCGTCCGCATCGATGGTATCAGACCAAGTGGAGCGGGCCCACTTTCGAATACTGAGGCCTAAGTAATCCAAAAGCAGTATAACATAATAATAATCAAATATCTCTAAATGACAAAGTAAATAATATCCTCGGGATAGTCCATGTGAAATAAAATAAATCCTAAAGGGACCACAAGCCCTACAAGTGTCCAGGGCCTACAAGGGTCCTAGTAAAAATAAAATGTCCTCACACACAATCAATCCTAGGAGATCCTCCCAGGCCTCAACAAGTATCCCCTAACTCTCGTGACGCCCCACGAGCTCGAGTCAACCTACTCCTCAGACTAAATGAGAGAAAGAAAATGTGAAGTGAGCTTTCGAAAGGAAAGCCCAAAGTAGTACCCTACCGAGGATCTCAAAGCGGTAAGATTTGAAACAAGATATCAACAATCAACAGATCATCAAGCAAAGGGCTACACCGCTGTCGGATCCTAGAATCCATTTCTACTACCGAGCCACGGATAGGAATTTCAAACAACGGCTCCACAAAGATCCTCGGGATGACCAACCATCCTGGTTGTAAGTAATGATGCGACCTCGACGCTAATAAAGACTCCTACCGCGAAGCGATTTAACTGTATCGCGGCCGGGTAGCGCCAGCCTCTCTCTCTTGCACGACATGGTGGTGACGCCCACCCATTGCTGAGGGATGCCTGGAGTATCGCCCCTCCGCCAGAGCGCCGGAACGTCGTGGTGTCCCGTCCCTAACGCTCGCGAAAATCAGAGCTTACTCGCTCCAATCGCATAATCGGAGCGCGGAAGAACGAACTTCGGCTTGGCACATACCTCCCGGCGGCGTACACCACTCCATGGCCTATGATCAAGTGTCATTCACGGGTGAGCATGTCCAAAAGAGCATTCAACAAACAAGTAATGAAACCTTACACCTCGAATCGGACGGGGCACAGCGGCTCACGCGTTTCCACGGCCACGCAAGTCGCAGTCAACTGGATCCTCGTGATCAAATGAACACTACCTTTAACACTCAACCATACACACACAAAGAAGGGAAGACAACAAAAGCAAGTATGTGTATGCACCAAATAAATAGATATCACAAATAAGAAAGAAAAATATGCCAAAACAAGACATGTCAAATCAAAGAAAACCCATACAAGGAGGGAAGTAAGCAAGAGTAACTTCTACAAGAAACATGAATCAACAAATTCAAGAAAGCTCCACATCAAGGGTACTAGGTAAGAGTACTTACTCTGATCGTAACCAACGATAAAATGCAGAATCGACCGACGCAAATCTTAGAATTCTCTCCGTCAATGTCGGTAAACACAGTATCCATATTCAATATGCATTCGCCAGACTTAAAATTGAACATCCCTAAGATGCATGCCTACTTAATGGATTCGCCCACTAATAACTTTCTCTACTAACCATCACCTTAAAACACCTTAAGCCTCTTAAACTTCGACTCATAAACTGGATGGGCCAAGGCCCAATTCACCTTCAAGCTAGTCGGGCCACTCGTCTGCAGGCTCAACTGATCAACTCAATCCAATTTCTAAGGCTCATTAAACCTAGGCCCAATCCCATAATTGGTCTGGCCCAACATAAGCCAACTTGATAAGACCCTTTGTTTTAAAGTAACCAAACCTAAAGTCTAATTCCCACCGATCAACTACACTTCGTTAACTTCACAAATATCAAACTTTGTTAACTTTAGCCAAATGAATTAATCTTTTAAATAAATTCAATTAAAAGGTATTCTAATTAATCAGGCAGCCATTTACTCTCAAAGAAATCAATCATAATTATTTTAATACTATACTAGAGTTCTTGTAGCATTGTAACTAAATTCATTAATCAGACTATACTAAGCTTATAATCAAACTTTGGTAACATTACAATGAAATTTTCCTGACTACTATGGCATAGATCATTTGTCACATAATTGAAATAACACTCATTAATGTTTAAAAGAAATCAATTCGCTAACGGGTCTGGCCTACTAACGGATCCAATCTGTTAAGCTATACCCACTAAGCCTCATCATCTTCAACCTCCATCTTGTCCAACCCTATGAAGACTCTACATCCAATACTTAGCATTAACTAAGATCCCTAAACTCTAACAGGGAAACCACCCCCTCCTTCCTAGCCCTGGCTAGCCTCTGAGAGGCAGTTATCCTCCATTCAAGTTGAAGTGGTACTGTCCGAGATCAGGACCTCATGCAACTCAGAGCCCATCCCCCAAACAGCTCCCGGTTTTGGAGAACCCTCATGAACCAAGAACCGGTCTCTCCCTGACTGTCCCTCCATACCTTGTCTAGACCTTCCCCAAGTCTCCCGAGACCCTATCTAGTACCCTCTGTTAACTTCTAGACAACCAAAGTAAGGGAGACAACAACCTAAACTATCATGTTTTTCTTTGAAGCTTAATTCTATTCCAGGATAAATCATTGAGATCAGTGAGTACTCACTCCGGCCTCATGAGTTCCTTGGTGCCCCCTAATCCTTCTCCCCTCCTTGCTCTCCTGTCTTCACTCGCGAGCAAGCGTGTCGCCGTTTGAAGAGGATCTTTGTTAGTGCTAGGAGGTCATAGTGGTATGTATTTATATAGGTTTCATGGGCTGTGTCATCTTGGAATAGGATTTCTTCTCCTAATCATATTATGTTTTATCCTTCACGATTAGATAAACTCATAATTTGAGTTTATCTCAAACTTCTAACTCTTTTTATCCTCTGTTCTGCAGGTTTTTGGCTAATCCTCGGCGTTGCGCGGCTGACGGTGGCGGCGTCTGCGGACGAGCGTCTCCAGAACCCGTCTTCAAGTCGCAGCCGTCCGATGTCTAGATGATACCGCCATCGCGAGATTTCGTCCGTCCGATCGAAGCATCCCATGCACGTGCATGGTTATTTAAAGTATTATGTTAAATAGCCCTGGACTTTTGTTAAACTATTTATTCAAATACCTTTTAATCTAAAACTAAGAAATTTCGTAAATAAATATTTATCCATATTTTCTCTCTATGTCTATCTATTATTATAGTGAGATACCAATTAGTAATACATATTTACACTCATATCTAATCATGTAATTTATAATATATTTATTATATATGACTTAACTCACCATACTTTTATCACATGTTTAAATCCAAAACAATCCATGAAATCATGCATGACCGTTTTCTTCTTTTCATGGTGTTGAATTCAAAACTATCTCATCCAATCATTAACATATAAAAATTTCAATATACTAATATTGAATGTCATCTATCAAATCTCCATTAAGATATATATTCCATTTCTTAAATTATCCTCTTATCTTATTTAATTTTGAAAATCGATTGTACGGCTATCATTATTTCTCTAGAGTACGTGTACAAATCTCTATTTCCTATTTAAACACCAATAAAAAGAAATCTACAAAAATCCTTGAATTTAAAAAAATATATGATTTATGAGTACTCATTCTCAATCAAGTCCTTGATTTCTCCTGAAATTACAAATAGGTCCCTAACAACCTCAATTAACCCTAATTAAGTTATCCACCAAAAGCAGAGAAAATACTTTTATATCAATTTTAATTATCTCCATATTTGATAACCTTCTTTAATCATCAATAATTATATTAAAGGGTAATTAGGAAAATTTTATTCCCAAACCAACTTCAATTACACCCAAATCTTGAGACCTTTTTTTTCTTAATCTAATAACTAGGAAATTTTATTTTTCCGAAAATTTCCGGGTCTCACAATCCTCCCCCCTTAAAAGAATTTCGTCCCCGAAATTACACTTTCAGATCCTAGTGTCTAAATTAGATTCCGCGACGATCATGAGTGACGTCCGTGCCTCCTCCGTAGCCAGATGATAGACCCATCATCCTCCGTACAATTTTATCTTTGTAATGGGGCACCTCCCCCCTTAAGTTTGGGCCCACTAGTTGCGGCCACTCGGCAGCGTCCAGCTGAGCAGTTCACCTCGCTTGTCCTCCATGTTCCGCCACTCCCACGCACCATGGTAGCTTTACCAAACAAACAACATATGCGGTGTTAGATTTCAACGTCCCACAGTCTGCACCCGACTAACACTCAATCTATCCTACTTGACTAAGTCAGCCTGGGCAAGCCAGGGTGTCAGATTGCTCCCATTTGTACTCACGTACCATATTACACGCATGCGCCCCCAGATCCAGGACCTCGGCGCGTCCATCGGGATCGGCCAGATCAAGTGGGAGACGGGCCCGGCACTCGAATACAAGGCCTTGAAAGTAATCCAAAGCAGGATAACATAATAATAATCAAATATCTCAAATGATAGAAATAATATCCTCGGGATAGTCTACAAATGAAATAAAATAAATCCTAAAGGGACGCTTGAAGCCCTACATAAGTCCAGGGCCCTACAAAGGGTCCTAGTAAAATAAAATGTCCTCACACACAATGAATCCTAGAGAGATCCTCCGACCTCAACAAGTATCCCCTAACTCGCATCGTCCCCGAGCTCGAGTCAACCTACTCCTCGGGACACGAAATGAGAGAAAGAAAAATGTCGTGTGAGCTTTGAAGGAAAGCCCGATGTAAGTACCCTGCGCAAAGGATCTGAAAGCGTAGTAAGATGAAACAAGATATCAACAATCAGCAGAATCATCAAGCAAGGGCTACACCCCACTGAATCCCAGATCCTAGAATCCAAATTTCTGACGGCCTCAGAGCCCTGGATAGGAATTTCAAACAACGGCTCCACTGGATCCCGGGGACGACCAACCATCCGGTTGGCAAGTAGTAATGATACCTCTGATTTGCGCTAATAACAAACGGCCCTCCATTTTGTGGCAGCCGAACATGTCCTCAGCGGTGGTATTCCAGCCTACTCTCTCTCAGTGTCGGTAGCCGACATGGTCGTGATCGCCCCATTTACTACTTGAGGGACTTAACGAATGTATCGATCCCTACTGGCCGAGTCACGGAACGTCGAGTGTCCAGGCCCCAGCCGCTCTCGTAATCCGAGACTTACCTCCGCCCAGCAGCACGGCGGAAGAAACGAGGAACTTCGGTTGGCTCTGCTCCGGCCGGCGCTGACCGTGGCCTATGATCAAGTGTACCATTTTACGGGTGGGCATGTCCAAAAGAGCATTCAACAAACAAGTAATGAAACCTTACACTCGAATCCCGGACGGGCACGAGCTCACGCAGCGTTTCCACGGCCACGCAGCAGTCAAGCGGATCCCTCGTGGATCAGTGAACACTACCTTTAACACTCAACCATACACACACAAAGAAGGAAGACAACAAAAGCAAGTATGTGTATGCACCAAATAAATAGATATCACAAATAAAGAAAAATATGCCAAAAACAGCACATGTCAAATCAAAGAAAACCCATACAAGGGTGGGAACAAGGCAAGAGTAACTTACAAGAAACATGAATCAACAAATTCAAGAAAGCCCACACTGGGCGGGTACTAGGCAAGAGTACTTACCTCTGATCGTAACCAACCAAGAATCAGAATCGACCAATGCGAAATCTTAGAATTCTCCTCACAATATCACGGTAAACACGGATCCATATTCAATATGCATTCGCGTACTTAAAATTGAACATCCCTAAGATGCATGCCTACTTAATGGATTTAGGCCCCACTAATAACTTTCTACTAACCATCACCTTAAAAACACCTTAAGCCTCTTAAACTCGACTCATAAAACTGGATGGGCCAAGGCCCAATTCACCTTCAAGCTAGTCGGCCACTCGTCTGGCTCAACTGATCCAACTCAATCCAATTTCTAAGGCTCATTAAAACCTGTGCCCAATCCCAATTGGTCTGGCCCAACATAAGCCAACTTGATAAGACCCTTTGTTTTAAAGTAACCAAACCTAAGTCTAATTCCCACCGATCAACTACACTTCGTTAACTTCACAAATATCAAACTTTGTTAACTTTAGCCAAATGAATTAATCTTTTAAATAAATTCAATTAAAGGTATTCTAATTAATCAGGCAGCCATTTACTCTCAAAGAAATCAATCATAATTATTTTAATACTATACTAGAGTTCTTGTAGCATTGTAACTAAATTCATTAATCAGACTATACTAAGCTTATAATCAAACTTTGGTAACATTACAATGAAATTTTCTGACTACTATGGCATAGATCATTGTCACATAATTGAAATAACACTCATTAATGCTTAAAAGAAATCAATTCGCTAACGGGTCTGGCCTACTAACGGATCCAATCTGTTAAGCTATACCCACTAAGCCTCACATCATCTTCAACCTCCATCTTGTCCAACCCTATGAAGACTCTACATCCAATACTTAGCATTAACTAAGATCCCTAAACTCTAACAGGGAAACCACCCCTCCTTCTAGCCCTGGCTACAGCCTCCTCTGAGAGGCAGTTATCCTCCATTCAAGTTGAAGTGGTACTGTCCGGAGATCAGGACCTCATGCAACTCAGAGCCCATCCCCAAACAGCTCCCGGTTTGGAGAACCCTCATGAACCAAGAACTCGGTCTCTCCCTGACTGTCCCTCCATACCTTGTCTAGACCTTCCCCAAGTCTCCCGAGACCCTATCTAGTACCCTCTGTTAACTTCTAGACAACCAAAGTAAGGGAGACAACAACCTAAACTATCATGTTTTTCTTGAAGCTTAATTCTATTCCAGGATAAATCATTGAGATCAGTGAGTACTCACCCGGCCTCGCGGTTCCTTGGTGCCCCCTAATCCTTCTCCCCTCCTTGCTCTCCTGTCTTCACTCGCGAGCAAGCGTGTCGCCGTTTGAAGAGGATCTTTGTTAGTGCTAGGAGGTCATAGTGGTATGTATTTATATAGGTTTCATGGGCTGTGTCATCTTGGAATAGGATTTCTTCTCCTAATCATATTATGTTTTATCCTTCACGATTAGATAAACTCATAATTTGAGTTTATCTCAAACTTCTAACTCTTTTTATCCTCTGTTCTGCAGGTTTTTGGCTAATCCTCGGCGTTGCGCGGCTGACGGTGGCGGCGTCTGCGGACGAGCGTCTCCAGAACCCGTCTTCAAGTCGCAGCCGTCCGATGTCTAGATGATACCGCCATCGCGAGATTTCGTCCGTCCGATCGAAGCATCCCATGCACGTGCATGGTTATTTAAAGTATTATGTTAAATAGCCCCTGGACTTTTGTTAAACTATTTATTCAAATACCTTTTAATCTAAAACTAAGAAATTTCGTAAATAAATATTTATCCATATTTTCTCTCTATGTCTATCTATTATTATAGTGAGATACCAATTAGTAATACATATTTACACTCATATCTTATCATGTAATTTATAATATATTTATTTATATGACTTAACTCACCATACTTTTATCACATGTTTAAATCCAAAACAATCCATGAAATCATGCATGACCGTTTTTCTTCTTTTCATGGTGTTGAATTCAAAACTATCTCATCCAATCATTAACATATAAAATTTCAATATACTAATATTGAATGTCATCTATCAAATCTCCATTAAGATATATTCCATTTCTTAAATTATCCTCTTTATCTTATTTAATTTTGAAAATCGATTGTACGGCTATCATTATTTCTCTAGAGTACGTGTACAAATCTCTATTTCCTATTTAAACACCAATAAAAAAAAATCTACAAAAATCCTTGAATTTAAAATATATGATTTATGAGTACTCATCCTCAATCAAGTCCTTGATTTCTCCTGAAATTACAAATAGGTCCCTAACAACCTCAATTAACCCTAATTAAGTTATCCACCAAAACAGAAAATACTTTTATATCAATTTTAATTATCTCCATATTTGATAACCTTCTTTAATCATCAATTATATTAAAGGGTAATTAGGAAAATTTTATTCCCAAACCAACTTCAATTACACCCAAATCTTGAGACCTTTTTTTTCTTAATCTAATAACTAGGAAATTTTATTTTTCCGAAAATTTCCTGTCTCACAATCCTCCCCTTTAAAAGCAATTTCGTCACCCAAATTACACTTACCCCCCAGCTGCCTAAATTAGATTCCGCTGATCATGAGTGACGCCCAGGCTCTCCTCCGTAGAGCCCATGATAGACCCATCATTTTTCGTATAATCTTATCTTTGTAATGGGGCACCTCCCCCCTTAAGTATGGGCCCACTAGTTGCGCCCTGCAATATCCCATCAAGCAGTGCCTCGCTTGTCCTCCATGTCTCGCCACTCCCACGCACCATGGTAGCTTTACCAAACAAACAACATGTCGGGTGTTCGTTCAACGTCCTGGTCTACCCGACCCAACACTCAATCTATCCTACTTGACTAAGTCACTAGGGCAACTAGGGTGTCCGTTATCTGCATTGCTCTGATACCATATTAATCTGTAACGCCCCGACCCGGATCCCGGGACCTCGGGCACGTTCACAGACCGGCCGTACCCAAGTGGAAACGGGTCCCACTCGGATACAAGGCCTAAGTAATCAAAGCGGAATAACATAATAATAATCAAATATCTCAAATGACAGTAAATAATATCCTCAGGATAGTCACAGCGGAAATAAAATAAATCCTAAAGGGACCACAAGCCCTACACAAGTCCAGGCCCTACAAGGGTCCTAGTAAAATGAAATGTCCTCACACACAATCGAATCCTAGAGAGATCCTCCGACCTCAGCAAATGACCCGCCCAACTCTCGCACGTCACTGAGCTCAAGTCAACCTACTCCTCAGGACCTGAAATGAGAGAAGAAAAATGTTGTGAGCTTTCGAAAGGAAAGCCCAGTAAGTACCCTGCAAGGACCTCAAACGATAAGACAAAACAAGATATCAACAATCAATGAATCATCAAGCAAGGGGGCTACACCCCACGCAATCAAATCCTAGAATCCGGCCACGGCCCTCAGAGCCCTGGATAGGAATTTCAAACAACGGCTCCACAAAGATCCCCTCGACAACGCAACCATCCGGTCAGAGTAATGATGCGTCAGATCGCAATAACAAAGATCTCGGCCACATTTGTAATTTAACCCTGTCAAGTCGGTAGCGCCACCTCTCTCTCTCATGTCGGCGTAGTCACGATGGATCCTTGACTAGCGAGGGATGTACCGGCAGTATCGCCCCTCCGCCGTGAGCCGGAACGCTGTGGTGTCCGTGCCCCAACGCCTCGCGAAAATCCTGAGCTTACCCGCCCACCGCATACACCGGCGGAAGAACAGAACTCGGTTGGCACATACCTTCCTGGCCAAAGACACCTTCACTCATGGCCTATGATCAAGTGTCGGCCCACGGGTGGGCATGTCCAAAAGAGCATTCAACAAATAGGTCCCTAACAGCCTAGGTTGCAAGAGTGGCGGAGATTGAGACGAACTAGTTAACGTATGTGGTGAGGCTTAGTCAAATAGAACCGATTTAAGTAATGGGTTGGATCAATGTGTTAGTTGTTTAGATTCAACTGGATGAGGTTGGGTTAGCCCAAAATTTAATCCAAACCAAGACTGGTCCGGTCTATAATAGTTGGAAATGTTAATAAGTCGGGTCTGGGTCCATTTCAACACTAATATGGTTTAATCAAATCAGAAACAAACAAAATAGACTAGATCAAGTAAATAGTTGATGGTGTTGATCAAGTCCAAATTAAACATGTTTGGTTCAATCGAGATCAATGGCTCGGTTTGATTAAATTGATTTGAGATTAATCAACTAAATAGACTTAGGTCCTAGCCAGAAAGATGAATTGGGTTTAGTCACATTCAAAGGATTGGGTTCAACCTTATTGTTGAATCAGGTTAATATAAAAAAAAAGGAAAGGGGAGGGGGGTTGTAGAAGAGGGGAATGGAGCCCATAACCACCAACTCTAGATGATGGGCCTTAACCACAAGGGCTTTGTTGCCTTTTTGGTTGAATGAATCAGCTTTATTAATTTAAGCTTGTCTAGCCAAATTAAGAAATAAGAAGAAAAATGGTGGGAGAGGGGATTTGAAACCAAAATCTCCCCAGTAGTATAATGGGCCTTAACCACTAGGTCATTACATGTTGTTTTATTTAACATAGGGTGTTAAATAAATAAGGGCAAACAAAATATAAATTGGCAAGTAAAGATAATAGAACCCATGACCTCTAAAGCATGGTAGTGGACCTTAGCCACCAGGCCACCATGGTTTATCTGTGAAAACAAACAGGTTTAGTTATTTAAGGTAAATGATGTAGGAAATAAGGGAAGGGCCACACGGTTTGACTTGGGCCCATTTAGAACATCTTGCATGTACAGCTAAGGGTTTTAAGATCTTACCGGTACTGATATAGTTTTCCGTTATCATATTTTAGCACAGAGACGACGGGAGGGACTCCCGAGTGTTCCAGACACTGTTAGTAAAGGTGAGTACACTTGGCTTGTACCCACTCTTTGGAGTTTTATTTGGCTTATTTACTATCATGTTTTATGATATTACTGCCTTGAGTTCATTCATGCTTTCATGATTGTTTGGATTCCTGTTGAGCATGTTTGATTGTTTTGGGATGTTGGTATCCCTGATTTGTTGTTGGTCTTCCGCCCGGATTCATTGGAGCATGGGGGCTCCGCTTGGGAAACGTTCAGGGATGGGACACCCTGGCGTTTCGGCTTGCCAATATGCCAGAGAGACGATACTCTGGTTGTCCTACCCATCAGTAGGGATAATTCACTGGCCGTGTCGACATGTACGAGAAGAGGAGCTACCAACATACGACCTGAAGGCCGTTCAACCGGAGGGTCGAGTTCCAGCAAGTTGCTGATGATGCTGGCCGGGGGAGACGTTTATTGAGGTTTCCTTTGGAACTCGTTGCAGAGCTTGAGAGCTACTATTGTTACGGGTCGTACCGTTGTGCTTGTTTGTGGTAGACTCCTAGAGATAGTTTTTGAGGGGCGTATCCCCGTTGTTTGACTTGATGATCATTTTTATTGATATTATGATAATTTTATGAACCCCGTAGGGGTACTTACTTGGCTTTCCACTCTAAATCTCATGCACTTGTTCTTTCTTTTTCAGATCCTAAGGAGTAGGAGACTTGAGCTCAGGTGTCGATCGAGGGTCAAGTTTATCTTACAGAGGTCCGAGGACCTCTTTTTATTTTCATTATGTATGAGAGACTTTTATTGTAGGTGTAACAACCCGGGTTTTCATAGCATATATAATTGACTTTTTATTAAACTGATTATTAAATTACACATGCCACATGATCTTTAGTTTAATGTTCAGAGATTAGGTACATTCCAATACTTGAAGCTGAAAATGAAATAGTTTTATTCATCAATTTTATAGTCCACATCTACTCAGAACCAGCTATACACTTAACCGTCACGTCAATCTCCAGATCCGTACCACTCCAAGTCAATTAGGTCAACCACCCTGATTTGTTCCTATACACTGAAATGGTGGGAGTTGTGAGCTAAAACTAGCCTAGTGAGAGACTGACATCGCACCAGGGTTTATTACAAAAATAATAGCTTATGTAACATATATATTTGTCAAAACATAACAAAATTCATACAGGATATACGTTCATAAATCTTAACATAATCATGTCACAAACTCGTGTGAATCACAAATATATCAATCGTACCTAGTCCGTATGCACCCAATCTCAACAGCACTACCCTTGCTCAGTATTCCATTCACATAACCAGCCTCCCGGGCTGCATACATTAAACATGGTGGTCCCACGGACCTAAGCCCCGACATAGGCATGTTTCAACCGGTGCACACGTGACATAGACAGAGATTAATATACGAAACATAAAACGTTGGCTCTATTAGGAGCAAATACACGTACATATCAAAAATACCACTTTTCATAATTCATCGATAAAAACATCGATAAAACACCCGACAAACAAGTCAAAATATTGGAGTTCATCTGCTGCCAACTCACCTGATAATCCTTCCTATTTTGGTTGAATTTTCCTGACTATTATAGATGCTGCAGTTAAATGGGCAGAATTTTCTCTAAATTAATTACTCCGAATTGCTAAACAAGATTAAAAAAATATATAAAACTTATTTTCTCTCTATCTCTATCTCTCTCTGTCCCACCTCTCCTTTTTTTTTCTCTCTCTTTCTCTCTTTTTTTACTGCAAACTCTCTTTCTCTCTCTTGTCTTGTTCTTGTCTCACTTCTCTCTCTCCTCTCTCTTTCTTTTCTCTCTTCTCTGGCTTCTCTCTCTCTCTCCTTTCCCTTCTCTCTTTTCTCTCTTTCCAATCTCTGCCGCCCCCTCCCTTCTTTCTTTTCTGCCTCTCTCTATCTTCTCAATTTCTTGGTGTGTGGGCTGACGAAGCTAAGGGTTTAAATAGAAAAAATAATAATATTTATTTAAAGTTCCTTGGAATCAACCGAAGTCGGTGGATAAAATTGATTAATTTTATTTTTTATCAAAAATTAGGAGAATGAAGCTTCCTTGCAACATCATAATATTTTTTTTCTTTTATAATTAATCTTTTTATTAACCCCTAACTTTTTTACGATTACTCCAACTTTAATTTTTTTTATTATAAAAAAAATATGGGTATTACAGTAGGACCCTTATAGGGCCCAACATTTGATAGGGCATCTGGACCCTTTTATTTTATTTTCGCTGAGACTCTGTTAATTTGATATTTGAGATTTATTATCTTGTTATTTTATTATTTGCTTTTGATTATACAGGCCTTGTAGCCGAGTGAGGTGCGCCTTACTTGGTTACGGCCGGTCTGCTCCCTTGCCCAAGGTCCTGGAATCCGTGTCGGGGCGTGACAATAGCAAAGTATTCAAGGGATATTCCCCCCTAAATTGAAGGAATAATGGCTTATGGTTCTGCCACATGCTCGATTAATAGAAGGCCACGTGTCATCCCAATTTCATCCTTGTCATATTACTTACTGGGATAGTCTAATGGAAGAACATCGTCACTAAACCATCTCACCGGTGATAAAGTTGCGAAATGCTCCTATATTAAAATATGAAATATAGGAAATTAGAATAGTAAAAATTATATGTACACGTAACAAAATCCTGATGAATTAACATCTGTCTAAGCAAGAAATGTTCACCTGTATTAATATGAAGAATCCGGGACACTAATCTCTACTAGGAGATATAGCCCTCGACATTTGACCGTATAAATAAGATAAAATTGTTGCGTCCAATGCAAATCTTTCAAATCGTCCGAGGTATGCTAGGAATGTCAACCATTTTAGTGAGACCTCATTTCCGGAACTGTCTTGAAATAAACGTGCACCAATTGTATATAGTATAAATGCACGGGCGCACTGCTAGTAATCTTCAGCATCCTCATAAGTCTCTCGGATGATGTCTAGCTTAACCTTACTGGTCTCTGCATCAAGAGGTAGTGCACCAATTGTCTCCAAACATAACTAGGAATAGTCATCAGGGTCCTCAGAAATGATTGGGTCTCCATCAATACGCAACCCAGTCAATATGGCAACATCTGCAAGGGTGATAGTCATTTCCCCAGCCTGTAAATGAAATGTATTTGTCTCAAGACGCCAACACTCTATAAAAGAAGTCAACAGAGTGTGGTCTAATCTCACGGCCAACACTTTTATAACCTAAAAGAATCTCGAGCATTATAATATGTTATGTATCCTAGTATGTGCACTAATGCTCCGGGATGTGTGGTCAATGATCTTAATTGCTCTAGGATCCTAACGAAGTGAAGAGAATAAATATAGCTAAGTTACATGTTCCAGAATTAAGGAGACAATATATGTTGAAAAAACACACACAACATTGAAATGAATACTTACATCTCCACTATAAATTTGCTCAAATCTGTGCTTACTCTGATTAGTAAGAGTAGAATCATCGGGACCCGATGGAGGAATCGTGGGAAACTCCATAGCTAAAATGACAAAAAGCAAGGGGTTAGTGAAGAAAAAACATACATATCAAATCTATATTCATTTGTGTTAAGCAGGTTCCTACTGTAAAATGCTGTAATATTATATCTCATGAACTATGAACCTAATGAAGTTGTTATTTCGTCGAAGCTGTAAATCACCCACTATCATTCTAAACTCATACTTTAAAGCCTGCTTACATGCATTTTTTAATCCTTTGAAATTTGTCTTCAACTTCATGCTAATGACAAGAATTAAGTACCTTTTATGGTAGTGAACTTGTGAGAATTTACTAAAACTTGCACTCTAGTGACTTGGTCCAAGTCACTAGAGTGCAAGTTTTAGTAAATTCTCACAAGTTCACTACCATAAAAGGTACTTAATCATCATTACAAAACATAATAGAAACAACAAAACAAAGACAAAGACTCCCAAGTCAACAAAACAAAACAAAGAGTACTAACTGCTAAGTCACTAACAACGTAACAAAACATAATAGAAACATTTTCATTTAATTTGTTGAAGGAGGTGAAAGCCAATCTTCTTCATCTAAATCATTGCTAGTATTTCCTTGGACACCAACCATTGCATTATCATCATTCTCAATTGCCACCATATCATCTTCATTACCACCTAAAAAAAACATATATAAATTAAGCATCAACAACATTAACTATTGTAACAATAATAGTTCAAGAAAATAAAAACAAGTAACCACTAGACAAGTTGGCTGATTCTACACCCATTTCTGGTTGCTCCTCTGACATAGATTCCAATTCATCATAGTTAAGTTCTCCTTTCGGTTCCTCTTCCACCACCCAAAATTCGATTTTATCAATACACTCATAATCAATTGGATCATAAGGTATATTTTTTGAAGCCAACCGAGGGAAAAAAAATTAAAAAGAATAAATCAATGATTCAATGTCATATAGAGTAATTTCAAAAGAAAAAAGCACAAAACTTCATACCTATGTTGCAAACGTAGGTTGTGGTGAACATACCCAGTCATTGAGCCTTAGGTGCTCCAATCTATTTCTTTTCTTGGTATGAATATGTTCAAACACACTCCAATTACGTTCACACCCCGAAGAAGAAGCGGTTTGACTAAGAATTCTAATTGCCAACTTTTGCAAATTAGGAACATCACAACAGAAGAATTTCCACAATTCATCTATGAAATTATATAATAATATTTAAGTATATTGAACAATTCAACAATCATAGAAATGTAAAAATTAATTATTATCATATAATTTAAAATAAAGTAATTTCATTCTTACCAGGAGTAGTAGTCTTGCAAGTACTTATAGCAAGTGGCCGAGCAAAAGTATTTTGTCTTTCTCTAAATACTTCCATCTCTTTCATTAATTCACTTTATTTAAACAATGTTTGTCACTCAATCACATCAAGTATGCCTCGTTGAACCTCCCATTTTTGGCACAAGTTATGCTCATCATATTGAAATGCAGGATTCAACTAATATGCCAAAACATGAACCCTTGTACGTAAAGTCCTACTCCACCGATCCTTGATAATGGAAGTATAAGGCTTGTACAAGTTCTTCTTTCTTTTGAACAATTTCTTAATGCCTTTAAGAGCCCTATATATCCCATCATACACCTAACCCATTGCTAGCTTCTTATCCGAATCACAAATCCGCAACAAACAAAACACTGGGCCTATTATCTTCACCACTATCAAACAATTCCTCCAAAAATTTTCACCCAAAATAATTTGCTAAACTTCTCTACCTTTTTTTATATTAAGAAACTTTTTGATGTTTGAAGAAACAACCAAAGATTGTAAGTAATCTTTATGGTCATACAAACTCATCGATGCAATAAAAGTGGTGGCAAAAAGAGTAGCTCCAGGACGAATAAATTCTGTCCAATTTGGTTATTTTCTCAACCAATTCAAACCCCATTTATGATTGTTGATGAAAACTGTTACCTTTGAAGCAAGAATCGCCAAACTCTTAACAATAGGCATTTCACCAATATCTTTGAAAATCAAGTTTATGCAATGTGCAGCACATGGAGACCAATAAATATCAACATATTTCTCTGTAATCATCCTTCCAGCAGCATTATAATTATCCTCATTATCTGTCACTGTATGAACTACATTTTTAGGACAAACCATTTCAATGATTTCAGAAAAAAAGATTGCATAATGTCTTTGCATTTGTGATAAAGCTTGAAGCATTAATTGACTTAATGAATGATATCCCTTTAGTAGAATACAACAAGAAATTGATCAAAGGTTTTTGTCTGATATTTGTCCATCCATCACCCATGATAGTGCATCCTGTTTCATCCCAAGTTCTTTGAAAACTATCAATAATCAACTTCATTTGTTGCTTGTAATCTCTTAACATCCTTGTTCTCAATGCATGATAACTAGAACTGATATACCCATGGCAGCTTGGAAAAAGGGAGAGTTGACAGTATTCAATGGAATACAAGCATGATAAAACCACATTAAAATTGACATATCAATATCATACCATTTCTCCTTGCTTTGCAGCGAAGCCTTTATACGAGATTGGGTAGGATCAGAAATTCCATGCTTGAAATATGATTCAATACCACAAGAAGCCTTTCTTTTTTTCCTTTGGAAGTTGCACTACTTTTGGCTACTTGACCAGAAATATCTTCAATATCATCACCTTAAAGTTCATGCATAGATTCACCATGACAAAGATGATTGAAATCATCAAAACAGCCTTTTGAGCATTCTCTTGCAATGATCCTTGCATTAAAAACCAAATATCTGAAGGAATTTTTTTGCATGGATCAACATTTCCTTTTGATCCAGCTAGATGTTGCTTCATTCGGTTGATCCCTCCGCCAGCATTTTGCTTACCATAAAAATTACACATCAAAATCCTCCTTCCTGGAGAATTTTGCGTCTCACTTACATATCTCCATGGAATATCCCTTTTCTGTCAAATATTTACACCAGTAGAACTAGATTGCATTTCATTTGATGGTTTTGATCCCGATTCAACAGTATCAATGATATGATAGTTTATATAAGAAAATAAATCAGAATAATTATTACTTTTAAAACCAAAATATAATTAGATTTTCACTAAAACCAGAAAATTATCAAAAAAAACACAAAGAGAGTATGAACCAACCCAAATCCCTAAATCCCAAGCTATCTTAGAAACTAACAGATATAGAAGATGGGCATCATCGATAGAACTCAGAACCAGAGATGCATACATATATATACACCGTCATTCTAAATAATTATTTATATTTTAGCGTTGATAGATGGGTAAAAGACTAAAAGAACCGAGACAATCTAGAAATTGTAAATGGAGAAACAAAAGAGGGTGAGAAATAACCAAGTCCACGATGTAAATCGGTTTTAGTCTTCACACAGCCGCCAAGTCTTCTTCGCTACGCTCTAAAATAAAAATAAAAAAAATAAAAAACCAAAGGAGGATATCTATTGAAAATTTGAGAATAGAGTCAATAGACGAACAAGTCAATTTTGCCTGTGGAGAGGGAAGGAGGATTCTGAGGCTGGGGCCGAATCTGGCCTTGTAGCCGCTAGGGTTTCTGAGTTTCTCTTTCAATTTCCAATTTTTGCTCGAGGGCATTATGAATTTATGACTTACGTTATGAGAAGTTAAAAAAATAATAAAAAAGAAGCAAAAAAACCTGGTTCTTTTGGTTCCGGTCTGACCGACCGACCCAGTCGAGTCATCTGGGTTTGACCGGTTTAACACCCGGTCAACTTTTGGTATAAACCAGGACCGGCCTGCTAACCGGTTCCTGATTCTGCCAATTCGAGTTTAAAAACATTAATAGATATAAGAAGGTTGATGAAGAAGAAAATAACCAAATTAATCGCATAGAAATTAGGATGGCCGATAAGTGCATGATGTACTCTTGACCTTAGCAATGTCATGCAAGACTTGAATAAAAATCTATAAGATTAAGATTCCAACTCCAAGCCCAAATTGACCAAAAATTGTTCGACCAAACTTGAGACTAAGTATGAAGGATTTTTGTTTCAATATATATTTTAAACATATAGGTCGAACTCTAAGTATTTTCTAAAGCTTGCTTTAGGTGAAACTGCGGCTAATTAGCATCAATTAAATCAGTGAATGTGTAGCAGAGAGAAATAAAAATGGAATGAGAGGTGCTCACCTGAGAGCTTCACCGAAGAGAATAAGAATAGAGAATGTGAAAAAGATGAGATGGGGAAAAGAAGCGGAAGGGGAACCAGCTAGGTCTTCAACAATTAGTTGAAACTACGGCTAATTGGCATCAATTGAAGCAGTGAATTTGCAGTAGAGAGAGGGGGAAAAAATGGAATGAGAGGTGCTCACCTGAGAGTTTTAACGGGGAGAATTGGAACGGAGAACATGAACTAGCTGAGAGAGAGAAGGAAAGAGGAAGGCGAACCAGCTTGGGCTTTAGCAATTAACTGAATCTATGGCAAATTGGCATCAATTGAATCAGTGAATTTGCAGTCGCGAGAGAGTAAAAGAAAATAACGAGAGGTGCTCACCTGAGAGGTTCACCAGAGAGTTTGAATGGAGAACGGAAAAGGGAACCGGCCAAGAGAGAGAAGAGATAGAAGAAGCATGTTATTTTTTAATCAAATTTGCACATACACCCTCCATGTTTTTAATTTTCTATTTAAGAGCCTAATTGATAAAACTAAAGCCTAGTCAAAATTCATATTTGCTGACTTGGCTGCCCTAGGGGCATTTATGCAAATATATTGGGCATGGGGCTAAAAGAATAAAAAAATTAAAAAATAAATAACATGACAAATTTCCCTATATTTAATAGTAAAATTTATGAATATTTATGTATTTTATGGTTGTGTACAATAACTTTGTGTCATATTAAAATAATATTTTAAATGGTTCTATCTTAATTTAAAAAAAAATATAATTAGGCAAAATACTTTTAATTATCTTCAAATAGACTAATTATATTCACAGTTGGGTTTTGTGCCCAATTCATGTCGTCTTAGCCCGGTACGCACAATGCTGAGACTCAATCTAATACGAGGCACAACTCGACTTAGCCATGTCAAGTCATACCGACCCCTAGGTCCGCCTACTTTTTAAAAGAATTATTATAAATTATTAAGAAATTATAAAAGTATTAAAAAGAGAAAATATTGAGAAAATTTTACATTTCATTAATTTCAACTCACACATTGTAGATGAAAATTTTAAATCATATAAAATGGCCAGAATTAACAATTATATATAATCAGTAAATTTTATTAAAAAATTTTAAAAGAAAACATAAATTGAATCAATGGAAAATTTGTATGTTGTTGTTGATGATTTTTGTTCTGATGCATCAAATAGATTGTCGTATCCTTTTGGATGTTCAATTGCATAACTAGTTCAACTATTTTTCTAATAGAAATGTTTAAGCGGACGAACCATAAACTGTAGAGCATGGGGCTCACATGAAAGTGAATTTTGAAAAGATTTTTTACATGACGGACTAGGAAATCTTATTAGAAATAATGGTTGCAAGGGGCTTCGATCCGAGATAGATAAGCTGGATATAATCAATTCTTCAGACATCCAATGCACGTTTTCATAACAATGGAATTCTCATGGTGTATGTTAGGCACCAAAGAGGGTTAAGATAGGGGGATCCTCCATCGCCGCTACTCTTTATCCTCTCAATAGATATATTCACAACAATACTATCTAGACTTCGCTGGCAAACTTATTTAAAGGTGTCACATGTGGTTAGGAAGGCGAAGGGGATATAATGACATTGCAGTATACTGATGACATTATTGTTCTTTCTTCGGGGGATGTCAACCACTTTAGAATACTAAAGCTAATTTTCTATCTCTTTGAGTGTCTCTCCGGCCTCAAGATCAACTACAACAAAAGTGTTATTATCCTAATCAACACATAAGAGAATAACCCAAAGGAACTAGCAATGGTCATGGCCTGCCAACTAGGGTCCCTACCAATTAACTACCTAGAGATAATGATAACGGGGAGTCGACCTAACAAGGAAGAGTGGATGAAACTCATCTATAAAATCAACAAAAACCTAGGAACATGGACACGAAAGCTACAATCAATAAGAGAGTAAATCACACGCTTCAACTCAGTACTCTTCTCCATTTCTAACTATGGGATGTCAATGTACTGACTCCCTCAATGGGTCATACACCACATTGACGATATCATAAGGGGTCGTTTGGTTCCAAATATGTGCTATGACCACGGTAATGTGATATGTTTGGGAATGGAGTCGGGAATGCTATATGTGTGGGAATGTTGTGGTAATATGTGATAACCATATTTGGTTCATGTTTGGTTGGTCATGATAATCAACTTAGTAATGTTCCAAATTTCCCAAAATGCCCTTTTATATAAAATTTTGAGCAAATTTAAATATAAATTAAAATAAAATTTTAATTAAAACTAATTAAATTTTAATACCAAAAATTAATTATGGCACATTTTCCCGAATTATCCATGCATCTAAAATTTTGATCAAATATCAAATAATAATAATAATAATAATAATAATAATAATAATAATAATAATAATAATAATAATAATGATGATAATAATAATAATGATGATAATGATAATGATAATAATAATAATAATAATTAAATAATAATAATAATAATTGTAAAAGTCACCCCTTGTAGTACTGTATCTGTTTAAAATTTCCTGGTTTAAATAGAGACTTATGTTTATTTGGTATCAATATGAGGGTTTATGTGCGAATTCTGGGAACAATTAAAGCATAATAAGAGTGATGGTTTGATTAGAAATAAAGTTGAGGGGTTGAATTGAATATTAGTTATGATAATTGGGTTATGGGATTAAAATCGATTAAGAGTTAATCAATTAAGTCTAACCCTAACCATGAAACACAAATGCTCAAAGTCAAATAATAATAATAATAATAATAATAATAATAATAATAATAAGGGAAAGGAAGCTATGCCCGTGATCGATAATTTAGGATCTCGGTCGGGCGATTGTTTCTCCTGTGAAGCTACAATGATGGAGCCCGCTCCCTCGTGATCCGCCAGTGGTTGATGAACTTTGCATAAGAAGGGAAAATGAGGATAGGTGAAACCCTTGCAACGTCTCCATCTTTTTCCTAGAAGAGACTCGCAGTGCGGTTAATAAGACGAGAGGGAAGGTTGACACTCGACTCGAGGCTGTGGTGACCATCTCGAGCCAAGGAATCGAAGGTAAGTGGAGGCGAATAATATCAATCTAATGTTGATGGAGAGCCTCCTAAGAAGGAGTTGATTTCCCTCTCTTCTTTAACAATCCTCTATATTATCTTTCATGGAGGCTGCGAAGCTACTTCTCGTTTTGTTGAGGCTGAGAAAGGACTCGGGCGACAGGGAGCACTAAGGAGTCATCGCGAATCAGGTGAGTAGCTCCTGTCTTTTATGAATCTTGTATGAAGGATTTAAGGAAAACCCCATGATATGAAATTCATGAATTATAAAGAAAAATAGTGATGTTGTATTGACTGATGATGTTAAGGGAATTAAATGGCTTACTGAATTAGAAGGGTGTAATCCCTTCATCTAAAGGCACAGTTGCATACTGAGAGAATAAAGGAATATCCTACTATGCAAAACTGATGAACTAGGACCTACAGATTAGATATTTGATATAATGCCCCAATGACTATGAATGCATGCGTGTCAAGAACATGTTATTAATGTGTTAATTGATGGGTTCCCTATGAGAAATGGAATGAGATTATGGAATAATTAAGTATGAATGACTTGTAATTTCAGGGATCTCAGACTGTTCTAGTAATAGATCTCTACTAGGTTTGATAATGCACATCTTGTGTATGACGAAATGCCAAAGAGAGGTATTGCCTAGTAGAACTCTACCATTTATGATTATTCTTAGGCTGGCTATGGTGAAGAATGCTTAGTAGTATTCTTGCTTGCTTAATAGTATATAATGGAATGTTTGGAGGAAATTTAACAGTATGAGGCCCCGTTATACTACTACTACCAGACAGTTGTATGCTGACTAGGTGTCAGCTTTAATAGCCAAGAAAAGCTATCGCTATAAGCAAATACAAAGTTAATGCTAGCGACTAGCCATTTGTTGGGTAATAGCAGAAGCAACAAGTAGCAGCCTTAAGGAGATTGTTCGGAGATTAAACTCCTTAGTCGAACTATTACATGTGCTGTACAAAGGGGGGTAGAGGTAGGTTGAACTTGATAATGTTAAGCACTTTAAATGTGTGCACTAGAAGTAAGTTACTAAGTGTACACGTGTTGTCTAGATACCGCCAAGGAGAATTAAAGCACGTCGAGGACTTATAGATAGCTTCAATAAGAGGGGTAATCATACGGAAAAAAACGCACGGTATGTGCATTCTATAAACCTTTCATATAAAGATCTTTCCCAAATGGTATGATTATATTCATATGTGAATGTATGCAAATGTATTTTCAATATACGTGGCTATCACATTCGTGTTTTGAAATCGCCCCATTACATGTGGGATTGGTGGTCGTGTCGGACACGGCCTACACGAGATTCGGGTGTCGATGTGAGTCCTAGTCTGAGTTGGTTCTGGGACAGACTCGATCCGAAGTGAGAGTTGAGAGTCGTGTAGACTCAGCCTAGTGTGGGTTCGGGGGTCAGGATGTGTAATGACACGTGCCAGTGAGCTCCACCCAACAGAGTGATTGACCTGGGGCGGCACTGGGGGCTTGAGCAAGCTTCGCGGGGGTGCTTTGTGGCACCGGGTGCTTGTTGGCATAGTTTTGATATTTGGACCGCGGGTCCGGTACTTATAGATATTTTGGGCCATAAGGCCAGTTGATATATATCTATATTGTTGATGTTTTGTGTTGTGGGCCCTATGTTCATATTTGCGGGCTACTTACTGCATTTACATTTCTTTTATGCATGTGATTTGTATGTGATGCCTACTGAGCCATAGTTAGTTGGCTCAGATACCCGGTTGTTACTCCTTACAGATCAAGAGGAGTAGAGGAGTGCCAAGCGCGGACTAGGAGGGATTCTCGTGCTGGCTTGGGATATTTCTGATACCCCGGCGAGGTTGGTAGCATCGTAGGGGGGTTGTTGTGTCATTTATTTGTGTGTGAGGTGTATGAACCCTATAGGGTTATTATGTATTTGATACACTTTGTGTCGTAGATTGTTGTAGGGTTATGTAGAACCCTTTTATACTTCCGCTTTATTATATGACTAATTATCAATATTGTTATTATATTGTATGAATTGTAATCAGGTTGATATACTATTAGGCCTTGCATTCGGGCCAGGGCTAGTCCTTGGTCCAGGTATGGCCGATCTGTCACTTGCTCGAGGGCCCTGAGATCGGGTTCAGGGCGTGAAAAATTAAAGTGGTATCAGAGCGATGATTATGCTAGAGTCACCCTAGTTTCCTTATGACTTAAGGGACTTAGCAGCCTGAAAGTGTCGGTACGGGTAGTGTTACGTTGCATAATTTGACAAAACAATCGATTGTTTTGAATTGTGTTATAACAACTATCATTAAGAGGGGGCCCGGATGATCATGGAAGCGGAACCCGACCCCATCCCTTGCTACGAACTTTGAGTAGGAGTAGAATACCCCATCTCCTGGTATGGAGTTTGAGCAGGGGGAGCATGACCAGTCTGAGGCCGCGAGACCTCAAATGGCGGATACTGACCAGCAGGGCGATGACCACACCACTGCAATGAGGCCTATGATAATCGAGATGACAGGGTTCTTTCACGAGTAGAGGCAGCATCAGTGGAAGCCCCCACTATCCAGAGACAGTGCTCTTTTGGGCGAGTTTCAGAGGATGAGACCCCTCCTTTCGACGGGACGTCGATAGAACCTGACGTGGCAAACCGTTGGGTCAGACAGATTGAGAGGACCTTCGTAGTGATGAAGTGCACAGAACTAGACATGGTGAGGATCACCTCGTTTATGCTCTAAGGCAACGCTGAGGATTGGTTGCTTGGAAAGATACGTTTGAAGGTAGGTGATCTTGACAAATACGACATTTCATGACAAATACTTCTCGGAGACCAAAGTAGAGTAGTTGGAGAGACAGATCATCAAGTTGACCCAGGACAGCATGACAGTAGACCAGTATGAGGTGGAGTTTGACCGCCTTTCTTACAATGCCCTTGATTTGCTGATAACCCGATTGCAACAAATGTCGCATGTTTCAGGCGGGCTTACGGAGTGACATACGACTGGCGATAGCGCCATTCAGGTGTACTAGTTGTGCATAGGTTGTAGACAGAGCCAAGTACATAGACATCGTCTAGCAAGAGAAAGAGGATCCGGTCACCCATTCAGGACAGGAACGGACTGGGGGACCGAGCCATTCATCTGGGGCAGTTAAAGGTCATCAAGTGAACATTTGTGATGCCCAAGATCCGACTATTCGAGGGCGGCGGCTTTCACGCTTGATTAAGAGCACGCCCGTGCTCCTTGGAAGCACGACCATGTTTATTCGTTCTGGTTTTGCTTATCAATTAGCAGAGAGATGTACGGCTTTGAGCATGGTTGTGCTTAGGGCCGTGCAACTCTTTGTTGCTCCTCTTCTTCATCAGATCTGCCCTATGATCACTTTTCTTGTGTGTTAGTGGCTCCAAGTATAAAAGATTAGTTGCTAAAAGTTTTTGAAAGGCCCATAATTGAAGAACATCACCAAATGAATGAAATTCACCACTAATGTATATTTAACTAAAGTCCTAAACTAACCTAAAATGACTAAAATCTAACCAAGCTTGGGTTGCCTCCCAAGAAACGCTTGTTTTATGTAACTAGCTTGACTTACCTTGAAGCTCAAGAAGGTTCGTAGAATCGGGTCTCCCCGACTTCCTCTCCTTGCGTGCTGCATCTTACAAATTGTTCACTCAAGAAAGATATAAATTCATACTCACAGAAGTTGTTACTGACAGGTGTTAAATTGGTTCCTGCAGGTGCAAGGGATCGACTCCTTCTTCTATTCATCAGATTTCTCTACCACAATCTCCTTCTTTGTTAGCGTGTTTGATGCGATATAACCACAAGTGTACGGGTCGTAACATGTAATAGAGTGGACTTGAAAGTCGGGTTATTGATCCTTAGGGAGACGGAAGTACTAGTACCCACTATTCATCTACTATTTAGTCTATCCAAAGGTGGTTGATTATACTAATTTTAAACATCTCAATTGAAAACACAAACAAAGGAATCGAGTTGCTCTTAAGGTTGAACAATCATAAAAGGGGGATGCTCGGACAATTGAATCCCCCTTGGACTTCTAAAGGGTGAATGCTACTCTCTATCCCGACATATTGTAGATCCTTGGCCAAGGATTCCTATGGTGCTTTCACTCCCTCTCTCGAGGCGAGTTACTAATCCTAGTGCCCTTACCAATGATGTTCTAGGGAACCTAATTCTTGGAATGATTATGGGAATAATACGTCTAAAGGACTCGCTCTTCTTAGTACCCGGTTTTCCGATATACTCACAATCCCCTCTATTTGAGATGGTCTACACACGGGGAGGCGTTCGCTTCTTCCCCCATATGGACTACGAAAATCCCTCCGGGCTCTCGCAACGTAGAGGGATTAACTTACATTAAAACATCTAATAGACTCAATGAGATTCAACCAAACAATCAAAGATAGAGAGATAACATTAATTAAAACATGTCCAAGGGTTCATCAATCATCCAAGCATCTATAAGATTAGCCCTCCATGAAAGGGGGGCAACAATTCAAAACAAAGATGAAAGCAAACAAGGAAATCATAATGGATGACACTAATGAATGCACCGTTGATGACTTCCTTGATCTTCTTCCATAGATTCCCCTTCTTCTTGCTCCAATAGCTTCAAGATGACAATCTCCAAGCTTTCCCCAAGATTAGCCTCTTTCCCCAAGCTCCTACCCTCCTCTAAACCCCCATTAGTCGGCTTTTATAGCTCTAGGGTTTTAGGGGTGAGATTTACCAAATTGTCCCCTTCTAAATCTGCAGATTCGCTGAAATTTACGACAAATGGGCCTGTATACGGGCGTATATCAGCCCGTATACATATCACCCACATCTCTACGGTCTATCATACGGGCCGTATATTGGCACTTATTTCCTTCAGGTGCCAGTATACGGCCGTATTTCAGCCCATATATGCCCGTATAGGCCCTTCTGAGTGCTCTGAGTTCCCGATTTTTATCGAAATGCTTTCTTTCCTCCGGGGTCCTGGTATTCTGCTCTGTTGATCAGAATGAATACATTTTAAGTATCACTGGGCAAAGAATCTTCAAAATTATATGCCAAGCATATAAGAATATGATATAAAATTATGCTCAAATGAACACTTATCAGCATCATTGGTGGGGTTTGCTCATGATTCTTTGTTCCTTCGATTGGTTCTTCTTGGGGTGGTTTATCCTCCAATAGGTCTTCTAGCTGATCGTTCAACAGCTCATCCTGCACATAGTAAAAAACACAGTCATCAATAAGGTCAATGGAATAGCAACAGTCATCAAGCTCTATGGGATGTCGCACCGCGTCTTTGAGCTTAAAAACTACTGCTTCTTCTCAACTCTCTGGGTCATCCGACCGTCCTTGATACCGAATAGGGCCTATACAGTCTTCTGAAACGGCCTTCCAAGGATAAGGAACACCTCTACTTGATCATACAAGTCCAAAATGTAGAACTCCACCAGGAATATGAACTTGTTGATTTTTACTAACATTTGAAGGATGAGGGGTGCCGGATGGATCTATCTGCCATTTGAAGTATTACTATTGTTTTTTTCGGCTCTGTTATCCCCAGCTTTTGGAGTATCTTGTAGGAGATGAGGTTGATACTTGCTCCAATATCTGCCAAGGACTTTTCGTCCACCAGTCCTATGATGGTGCAGGGAATTATGTAACTCCCTAGGTCTTTTTCCTTTTTCGGGGGGCTATTGGTGAGGATTGCTGAGCATTGTTCGTTCAGTGTTGCCGTGGACACTTCCTCCAGCTTCCTTTTGTTGGTTAGCAACTCCTTTAATAACTTGGCGTATCATGGCATATGAGCATGCGTTTCCACAAATGGAACGTTGATATGCTGCGTCTTGAACATTTCCATGAATTTCTTGAATTGCTCATCTTGTGGGTCCTTCTTTAGCTTGGCTGGGTAAGGTAACTTTTGTTTGTATTCTAGCACCATGGGTCCTTCCTTGTTCTTATCTGCCCTCTTCTCTTCTTTATCTTCAAACTTGTGCTCCTCGGTCTGAGTGATGGTTGTGTCCCTTCCAACCTTGTTTTGTGATGGGGGCACCTCTCTTCCACTTCTAAGTCTGATGGCATTGACAGGTTCCCTCGGGTCTTCTATGTTGCTTTGTAGAGTGCCCCCTGGTTGTTCCGCTTGTAACTTAGCTATCTGGGCCGCTTGATGTACGAGGTTCTGAAGTTATGCTTGTTGATTTTTCATAATTTTTTTATGCTTGGTGAGTCGTATCTCATTTGCTTAAAAGTACTGTACTAGCTAGTTTTCCAAGCTTGGGGTTTTCTTCTCTTGTTGACTTTGATGACTACTCTGCTGTGACAGTGGGTTTCCTTAAGGTGGGGTTGCTCTTGGTTGCCTCGAATGTTGTATTAGGATACTGTAGGAGAAGTCGGGATGGTTCCTCCATCCGGGGTTGTATGTAGTGCTATATGGGTTGTTATGAGATCTTCCGATGTAATCAACCTCTTCAACTTGTTCGAGGTGCCCCTCTTCTGTCTTATTCCCACATGAATTGCATATCATTACTAGTGTTGGTTGTTGATTATTGATGTTCTCTAATTTTTGGCTTATCACTTTTACCCTGGTTGCCAATTTAGTCAATACGTCCAACTCATGTATCCCGACCACCTTGTTATGTTTGGTTCTCTCATAACTCCACTGATATCCATTAGTGGCCATCTCATCAATTAGTTCTCTGACTTTGTTAGGATCCTTGCTGCAAAGTGAGCCATTCGCTGCTGCATCCAACATCTGCTTGGTGTCTATGTTTAGTCGATTGTAGAATGTCTAAACTTGCATCCAGTCCTCTATACCAAGTTGAGGGCACTTCCTAAGCATCTCCTTGCACCTCTCCTGTGTGTCATAAAGTGTTTCTATCTCTATCTGTCTGAAGGAAGAGATGTCGCTCCACAACTTCATTATCTTGGCCGGTGGAAAATACCTCATTATGAACTTCTCAGTCAACTGGACCCATGATATGATTGATCCGTGAGGCAATGAGTTCAGCCATTGTTTTGCCTGTCCTTTGGCTGAGAAGGGCAAAAACCTGAGATGGATGGTGTCTATCTGTACCCCGTTCACTGAAATCGTGTTGCTGATCTCCAAGAAGCTTTGTAAGTGTGCATATGGGTCTTCATCTTGGAAACCATCAAATTGGCATGATTGCATGACCATCTGAATGACATGTGACTTTAGTTCAAAAGTATGGCCTGTTATTGGTGGTGGGATTATACTTGGACAAATGCTATCCAAGTTTGGTCTTATATAATCTGATATGGATCGAGCTTGTACTGCCATTAGTCTTGGTCGGTTAACCTCCGAGCTAGATTCTGTTGTTGCAATCCTTGAGAGAAGAGTTTCTCTTATATGACCACGAAGGTAACGCTTGAAGTCTGGGTCAGGTGCTTCCTCTTGATATGGAACTCTGCTTCTCGTAATGCACTAGCACCTGAAAGGAAGAAAGAACGAAATTATGTTAAAAGTTAAAAAAAATATTTAATATAAAAGATAAGATAAGATAAGATAAGATAGGATAAGATAACTAGAATAACATATTCTAATGTTCCAAGTATTACCAATCTCCTGCAACGGCGCCAAAAACTTGATGCACGCAAAAGTATAGGCGACACTTCTCTCGCAAGTATAAGGGGTCGATCAAGTAATAAAGCACCCAAAGGTAGGGTAGTCGAATCCACAGGGACTGGCCACTAGTACTAGTTGTCGTCTATTACCTAGCCTAACTATAAGCAAAATTATGTGATCAAGCTAGTTGAATATCCTAACTAAAAACTAATGTGAACAATTGGTTGATTGAGGGAAATCAGAGTTGAAAGATGGCACATGAAATCACAATCCCCCTAGGATTCCCTTGCTAACAATCGATTCCCTATTACTAGCTAATTACTAATGATTCCTGGAGGATGTAACAATGCGCTTCTCACTAAAGCACCTGATCTCTCGTGATACTCATGCACACTCTAGTACCCCTATCCGACTAAAAACCTGTCTAGAAGAATCTCAAGGCTAATGCGATACTCTAGCCATTCTGAGTCACCGCACAAGCACTTGTGGTACTGATTGCTCTAACCTACTGACGTGATGATTCGAGGCCCACGCAAGGGAAAGCCACATAAAGATATCTAGACAGATAACAACTCTAGGCTTAATGTAATACAGACTCCACAACCATCCAGCATAAGCACTAACGTGCTGATACTACCCCCTGAGGGGACGGATGATTGGGCTCATGCACAAGACAACCAAAAAGAATTACAAGCACAAACAATCAAGATGCGACACATGAATTTTTTAATAAGGAAAAACTGAATAAAAATAGGAAATCAGTAACAAGTTCATCCTAGGGTTCAGGTGTCCAAGGCACCATAAAAGGCTTAGTCTCTTATGCTATGATCTATCATAACTAAGATACAAGAGGGGGTTATTCAATCAGACATAGAAATCTTCCCTTGATAACGCCTTCTCTACTTTCAATTCCTCTCGTGAAACCCCAGCCGTCGCTGCAGTAATCGCCCCAAGACTGCTCCACCAAGAGTTACTCATTAGGGTTATGTGGACGGCCTTTTATAGATTTCCAAATCAGCCAAGCACGACCATGTTTACCTAAACACGCCAGTGTTGATCTTAACACGCTCATGGTCTTGGTCTGGAGAAGCGGTCAATGCGTTTTAAATAAATAGAGAGTTGCACGGGGTTGAACACACTCGTGCTTCATCAGTATGCCCGTGTTAAGTAAGAGCACCGTCGTGCTCTTCTCTGTATGTGCTCTATTTTGCTCTTTTTGCTTCGAAGGTCTGATTCCTGTTCCTTTTGCTCCCAGGTACCTATTTACATGTCCAATCACACAAAAATATCTAAAGTAGCACAAAAATAGAGAATTAATGCTAGAAAATAGTACAAATGCATGTGAATATAAAAAAAAATTATATAATTCACTTATTAATGGACAATTCTCATGTCAAAGTTCCCTTGAACTACTGACGCTAATCATGAAGTCAAACATAACCGTTCAGGAGGCACTTATGCTGGCTGTAAAACAAATTAATAAAATCTTTGTATGGTATTGCACATTCAAACATAAAGTAGGTTGACTTCCACCTATGTTATTCAAATATAAGGTATACATCCTTAACAACAATTTTATATTTTATTTTATTTTTCACGCATAATTTTCCAAAATCTTGTATTCTAGTAATATTAGAATAAATTTCTAATATTTTTTTTTAACTTTAGTGATATGTGGGAAATCAATGACAAACAATCTTAAATATATAAATTCAAAATATGTCAAGTACATCTATATGAAATAATTTATTCCAAACAATAGGTCAAAGAGCTCTTTTAAGCATATTCATCACACCGGTTTTGGTGGATGCATTATAAAAGTGATAGAAATAACTTTGATATCTATGTTATATATATTCATTAAAAATTTTCAAAATAACATCAACTATATTACCGACTATGTGTCTAAATTTCAAAGAAAGACAAAAACTTAAATATATTTTTTGCATAAGCCAATCTTTGTCTACATGATGTGCAGTAATACATGCATAACTAACATTAGTTCTAGTAGTCCAAATATCAGAAGTAAGTGCAATTTTGAATTTGTTGTTACAAAATATAAAAATAATTTTATTTTATACACCCAATACATTTCAGAAGTGATTTTTCACAAAACAGTTCTTAAAAATCTGTCAAAATCTAGTAGAAAAAATTCTTAAATGAATATTTCAAAATATTTATTTTAACAAAGGAAAATGGCTGTTTATTTTGAATAATAAATTTGACTAAATACTTTCATGCTTTATTAGGAAATAAAAAGTTACAAAACAAAATTCCAGACGTCGGAGGTTCGTATTCTTCTTCCTTAAGAGGATAGCATAGACAGACCAACTGAATCAGAGTTGATTTTAGTGTAAGAGGTTGGAGTGTGAGGTGAATTTTTGAAAGGGAGAAAATCTTTGGTGTTACGGATATATTTGGTAAAGACGCGTGTCATCGACCTAAATGGCCACCTGTCATACATAGGACTATGTCCCTTTGGCCGAGTGACAATATCACCAAATATCCTAGTATAATTCCGTTCGGCAAATAAAAATGAGGGCTCAATCCCACAAACAAGTCCGTCGGAATTATAGCAACCTTCTTATCCCCAAGGCGTGAGGATCTCATAAGGTGCTTATAGCCACCTAGGGAAGAAAATATCTAACGCCTCTACAGTGAGTAGATCTTATCCACTTGCCTCTACAGTTGGCAGATATTTTTTACTTACCTACGTAGCACCTATGCAGTAGGCAGATATTTTCTTACCGCCTTAGAAGATATTTACTCACCGCCTTACTTACCGTCTTACCCACCGCCTTTCCTAAACCGCCTTTAAGCTGCTATAAAAGAAGGGCAATGGTAGAAAGAAAAGGGGAAGAAAATCATTACACACTCATGCCTAAGACTTCCTTCTCACAAGCTTTCTGACTTAAGCATCGGAGTTAAATCCGGACAGAAAGGCCCAATTCCGATTCCTCCCTTCTCCCTTTTACAGATTCGTCCCAAAGCAAAGAGCTGATAATTCCGATCGGAATTCCAAAACTCTCCTTGCGTTCCTTGTTCAGAAGTTGAAGTAAGCGTCCACACCAACTATAAATTTCAACCGTTTGTCCAAGGCTGAGACCAGATCACGAGGCAACAGTAGCCAAAGCGTGAGGGGGACCAGTTTTTGGCATCAACATTTGGGAAATGATTAAATATAAAGTTCAACGGTATCTCAACTAAAATGTGAGAGAACTCTAAAATTTTTTGAAGTTTTATGGAGCCGATCTTTTTCAAATATTGTTACAATTTGGAAGCCAAATTTTTGTTCTTGGTTTGAGTGAGGGAAAATGGTTGTACCTTAGAGTATTTATAGATTTTTCATATATTTTTTTATATCTAATATAATTTTAAAAACTAGCCATTTATAGTTGTTGAAAAGAATAAGAGTGTAATTTCTAATTAATGACAATTATACTCTCTAAACTACTCATTTTATAAATATTGTAAAGGATAATTTGTGTTTTTATATAGGATTTTTTATTAAAAAATAAAAAAAGAAAAATGCTACACTACAATATTGTTAATTCACTGGCTATTGTTTTTTTTTTTTTGACAAATGCAACAAACGTCCCTTTCCCGTGAAGTAAGTCAGGGGCGGGCAGAGCGGTTCTCTGCACGCGCCCCCTCACCTTGTGGTCATGGGAGTTCGATCCTGGATTTGTCCGAACCATCTATGCCCTTAGTGTGTCTGTGTGTGTGTGTATATATATATATATATATATATATATATATATATATATATATATATATATATTATTTTGACTAAGGTCATAAAGATCCCCACTCAAGAGACAATTAGGGACGTGGCCATGGGATCCGAGTAGTAAATTCACTCGATCGCCCCTGACTCCTCACCGTGCGCGTACAAGTCTCGAGCAGTAAACTCTACTCAAGCTTGCTCGCCGATTTATGGGCAGGGGATTCGATCTCGGGACCTTACCCAAGAGAATGCCCTAACGTACAGGACCTGAGTAATATACCGCTAGACTACTAGCCCTTTGATATGTCACGGAGGCCTTGTCAACCTAACTAATTTGCTTATTAAAAAATATTTTAATTTTTCATTAAAAAAATTAATTTGCTCATTCAAAATCTCCAATATATATTTTTTTTATATAATCATAAAAATAAGGCAAATAATTGCCATGCCGCTTATGATTTATTGATGGATGCACTTGCACATTTAATACAACATCATTGTGATTTGTAACCATACTTCACTAATAGGCCCCGTGCTTCGAAACCATACTCCATTACTAGTCCCCTAAACCAGCAATGATCCCAAACATGTAATTTTTTTCATTAAACCCATCCTCTAACCAGAAAAAAGGTGTGGATTGTTGCCCTTCCTACTTCATATCTTTAATTTTTAATTAATTTTTATTTTAAATATAAAATAAAATAAATAGTAGTTCTTATAAAATCCTCTTATATATATATATATATATATATATATGATACAATCAGGTCAGTCACAAGTGCGGTCGCCTGATTATATATATATAGCCGGCCGCTATGTGAGTACATGGTCGGGTCGGGCTTCGGGTGGCCCGAGGCCCTGTCCGATATTCCATCTCACATAGCGGGCCAACTGCACTTACAGCCGGTCTGATCTTATCATTGGTCTATATATATATCGGGCAGTAATACAGTCCAGTCGCCCGCAAGTGCAGCCAGCCCGCTTTATCACTACCCTATAGGGCCGAGTCTTTATAGGCCCGAGGCCCGACCCTATATGGGATCTGATAAAGAGGGCTGACAGTACTGTATCAGGTATATATATATATATATATAGTCATGATATGGTGAGGTCGATAGGGTCATTGTGCAGATTCGACCGCCTCCCATTTGGGCACTTGGAGAGTGTTTCAAGGATTTTCAACCGTACGGATGGAAAGATCATTGAAAAATAAGCTAGCATGTCCATTTTCATATAATTTGGTGACCGTTTGGTCCTTCCACTTAACGGTTCTTATTTTATAGAAATCTTAACGGTTTAAAATTTCAACCCTTAAGTGGGATGACCAAATTGTCACCAAATTATATGAAAATGAACATGCTAGATTATTTTTCGATTATCTTTTCATCCGTATGGTTGGAAATCCTTGAAATACTCTCCAAGTACCCAAATGGGAGGTGGCCGGATTTGCACAGTGATCTTGCTGACCTCACCGTAGCACGACTATATATATATATATATATATATATATATATATATATATATATATATATATATATATATATATTTGTCCAATTTATTTAAAAACAAAATTAAGTGATCAACTCAAGTTGGTTTGACAAAAGCACAAGCTCGGCTTAAGATTTTAAAATACCAAACCGAATTCGAACAAATCATTCAAGCTCAAATATATTTTCAAAGTTGAGCTCAATCAAAGATTGACACCATCAAACTCGAATTAATAGCTCAAATTGATACATTGGTCTTACATGAAATATAAATTTTACTTATTGAGAAAAATATCTATAAATTTTAAATGAACACGTGACATGATCCAAACTGCTAAGACATAAACTTGGATCATCAATCATCCAACGGAGGAAATTGAACCTACAAAGGCACCAATATTTGGTAAATCATTTCAGTGAGTTATGAAATGAGATATCTAATACTTTGATAAGGGGACGGGACCTTGGAAATCTCTCCTTTGAAACTTCTCTTCTGAAACTCTCTCTCTCCCCCTCTCTCTCTCTCTCTCTCTCCCTTCAAGCTTTGACTTGATCACCGAAAAGTCCCCTCGAGCACGAGCACTTGGATTCTTTTTCTCCAAATTTTCTCTCTTCTTCTAAAATGGTTGAATACATGAAGGCCCATTCTCAAACGAGTTCTTTATCCAAGAGTCCGACGGATAGAAGAAGGAAGATCAACGATCGTGACCGACCTCTTTCTCGAAAAGGCAGAACAATTCCCACCATTTCCAACTAATCTCTTTCCTTGATCAAGATTCATTCAGATCATAAGAAAGAGCGGGGTGTCGTCTATGGGAATCATCATCTTCTTGAACAAGAAGTGAAGTTCAACTATGGCAAGAGACAAGCGGGGTCACATCCCTGATCAAGTGGAAGACAGTACAACAATGTGCAACGACTTCCAAGAAGTTGAAGAAACTCGCCAGAATCAGCGCATGATCTCGGGAGATGAAGTTTACGATTTGAGGTTGGAGTTCTTGAAGAAAAGATCAAAGTACTCACCCAGGTACTTCGGAACAGGGAGAAACATGCATCTTAGCTTCAACTGGAGCCATAAAACACTGTGATAGACTCCTTGGAGGCGGAGCAACGTTCAGCTACTCGAGCCCCGGAACCCCAAAAAAGGATCCATACAAGGAGGAAAGCAGAAATCGCTCCATTAGTATAGATTCACCTAAGTCACGACCCAAGAATTCTCCAAGAGCTTGGTTTAAGGTTGTCTCCCAACAACAAAAGATTGACCTAGGTACATTGCTCACACAATTTCCCCCTTTATCTCAGAAATCCTTGATGCTCTACTCCCAGCGGGATTCAAAATGCCATCGATCAAGGTATATAATGGCACTTCAGATCCTGTTGACCATTTTGAGTCCTTCAAAGCTATGATGCTGCTCTATGGTGCCCTAGACGACATCATGTGTAGAGTGTTCCCAGCCACACTATGTAGTGCAACCTAGATGTGGTCATTTATCTTACAATGAAAATCTGTTTCTTTTTCGAAGAGTTGAGCGAGCTCTTTATCAACACTTCATCAACAACAAGAAGCAGAAGAAGATATCGGCTAAGTTAATGGGAGTGAAATAGCATGAAGGAGAAAGTCTTCCAAGCTATATTCGCCGTTTTAAAACAAAAATGCTCGAAGTCCATGGTCTTAATCAGACTTTCGTTGTAGCCACACTGATGAAAGGGTTACGCCAATTTCTATTCTAGTTATCCTTTTTCAAGAAACAACCCAAAGATTTGGTTGAACTCTTGACTAGAGCAAAGAAGTATATCAATTTCGAGGAGATTCAGGCGGCGAGGCAAGAAGAAACCAAACAAGAGAAACCAAAGAAGGAATGGATTGAGAGCCAAGAACCTAAAAAGTGTTTCAAGAAACCAAGATTCCAACTCAAGAAAGGAATCAGAAGGGAGTAGTTACTTGTTTTTGTAATTATACCCCATTAAACACCAACCGAGGAGAGATCCTCATGCAGATCCAAGATTAGAGGATCATTAAGTGTCCTACCAAAATGAAATTCATCGTCGACTGAAAATATATGAAAAAATATTATAGATTCTATCGAGATCGAGATCATGATATTGAAGAATGCGTATAGTTGAAAGATGAAATTGAAGATATGATCCGATGAGGACACCTCTCCCAGTATTTTCGACAAGATTTGTAGAAGGAAGATCTGTCTTCTCCAAAATGAGGTCGACCTCTTGCTGGAGTTAGGCAATTTATTGCTGGAAGCCTAACTAGTAGAGAAGAAAGCAGTTCTATGCAGAAAAAATTATGCGAAGATGTCTACCTGTGCAGATCGACTAAGGAAGAAACCCTGAGCCGCAAAGCGTATTACTTTCTTTGATGACGACCTCGAGGGAATCTACATCCTCATAATGATACTTTGGTGGTTACTATTACGATCACCAATTTTGAGATCAGACGTGTTCTCATTAATAATGGAAGCTCGACCCACGTCATATTCTAGAAAGGACCTTATATGAACCTCGCACATATAAGATAATATACTTGAGGGGCAACGTACTTAAAAGGTCATACCATGTTGAGCACATGAGGAAATATTATCATTAATTGAGCCCAATAGACAAATCTTCAGTGCCCACATGGATTCCCCACCCTTTTTAGGGCTTAACCATTCCACTATTTTCAGACATGGATTCGGTCCTTACAAATCAAATCATCCCTGCCCCCTTTAGGGCATGCAAAGATTGATCGCTAAAACCCTTATGACCTTGACTCATTCAGTCCTTAGGGATTATATCATCCTCATCCTATTTTAGTGCATATAGAGGCTGATCACTAAAACCCTCAAAACCTCGACTAGGATGACCCTTTCAATCGGGTTCTCAAGGATCAAATTGTCCATATCCCATTTTAGGGCACGTAATGACTAATTTCTAAATCCTTTAGGGCCTCGACACAGATTTTTTCCTGATAAAGTATGTATTCTAAGACGGTGAAACACACATCTTGAAGCAACATAAGTCTCAAGACAAGTGGTGATGGAGCATGCATCTTGAGGTGGCTGATAAAATACAAATGTAAAATCCAGGATTTTACTGTAATAAATTTTTTCCTAATTATTCTTTAATTAATTAGTTAATTAATGGAAATACCGTAGTGTGGAGGGTTTTAACTGCAAATTTGATTTAGAGGCTTTATGGGATTATAAGCACCTATGGATTTGTATGTAAAAAGTTTTGAAGTAAAGGACTTGAATGTAAAAGGCCATTATATGGAATTTTGGTTGGATAATGATTTGCATATAATAATATTATAGAATGGGGTTTGATTATCATGGACTAGGTTGGTTAATGAGAGGGACTTACATGGAATGATTTATTTGTCTTGGACTTGGACGGAAAGAAAGGGGGGATTTTCATGTAAAGAAACACTTTGTGGAGAGGATAAATGAAAAATGAAAAATAATAATAATAATAATAATAATAATAATAATAATAATAATAAATAGTGGGCTGCAGTACTCACCTAGTGGGCCAGTTTCATGTAGTGGGTTGTTCTACACTCATGAAGTGGGTTGAACTCATTCTATGGGCCACACTCACATGGGCTGCATGAATGGTTGGGAATGGCTAAGTTCAATGGGTTGTGGGTTCAATAGTGATTATATTTCATCTATGTATTTGTTTTAAGTGTGTTATGTGTGTGTGTTTGTTTATAGTGTGTTGTCTCGCCATGTTGGCAATCCGTGGGGTTCTATCTTAATTGGACACTTGTAATATTTTGATGTGTCCATGTATCTTAAGGTCCTGTAAAGGTGGCCGGTTGTCTCCCATGTTAGCATGGAGATATGGTTGGTCTCTTTGTAGGTTGTAAGTGAGTGAGAGAGAGAGAGAAAGAAAGAGAGGCATACATTGTTTGTAAAGAATTAGGGACCTGCATGTACAAACTAAGAATAATTAGGGGGTTTTTGCAAAAAAGTTAAGAAAAATGTGTGAACTGAAACGCGGGTTCGCGATTTGATTTCACCGCGTTGACCTATCCCCGCCGCTCGTCCGTAAAGATCTGATCACGAGGCATCTCCTCGTCCTCTTCAGCGCGTGCCATTGCGTGGAGATTCTCCCCGCATTTTGAATCGGCAAGTTATGGAAAGAGATAGGATCTGATTACGATCATTGGGATCGCGATCTCAACCAACTCTCTCCCACGGCGCTCTATAAGAAGAAAGACCTTGGGAAACCATAATGCGCCACCCTCCTTCTCCTTTTTCTCCTTGGCCTCTCCGTTCGTCACTATCAAAGCGAGCACCCATAGGCCGCCAAGCTTGGACAGTAGCCTCCGGGGGTCACAGAGGAGATGCGAGGAGATCACGTAGCGGAGCGCGGTGTCGTCAGTCGTCTCCAACCACCGCGCCGGAGTCTAGTAGGATCGGAGGAGCTTTGTCAATCTTAAGAGGGCGCCACCACTCTCTCCGATGAGTTTCTCAGGTTCTGAATATGACACCCATTGAGAGTTTGTACGTGATTGTAGGACGGTCGGAGCTCTTAATCTTACCGGAGATGTTGTTGGGGCAGTATCAGTCGTCGGTGCCCTCCCCGGAAGTTCCCGTGTCACTAGCCATTCTCAGAATTACCAAAATTCTGCATTAACACTAATAATAATAATAAACCACTTTGACTATGGTAATGGTATTGAGATATAGTTGACTTTATCAGATTTGACGAAGAGCGTTGAGCTTCGTCAGTAGGGACACAGTCAGATCGAGTAGATCTTTAGTAGAAGTTAATATTTCTGCCTAGTACCCACTCTACAGAGTGTTTATTGGAATTTGTTGTTGCCATGTTCTTGGTAAGTGACTCTTTCCTAGTTCCCACCTAGTTCAGAGTTTGTTGGCTTTGTTGGTTATTGTGTTTTTGTATGCCTTCTTGTTACTTCCGATTATTCTTTGTTATATACACATAGTTGGTTTCTACTTTGTTTGGATTGCTTCCGTGTTGTATGTATATGTTTGTTATGTGTGAGATAGTGTTTACTATGCATGTCTGTCTGTTGACCGGCACGTGGTCGTGGCAACAAATGAACCTGTGCATTGGCCGGATCGGCGTGTGTCAGTTTCACTATTTATTATTGAATGCTCGCTCAGCATACCCACTTGTGACTTCGACGATACTGTGGAGACTCGTGGTGCTCGTGTGCAAGCTGGGTAGGTATGCGTCTGTTGAGTATGCGTACTCATTGAGCATAGCCTCCTGTTGTCTGGCATAAGACCATTGAGACACGTGGTACTTGTGTTGGCTGGGTAGGTGTGTGTAGGTTGAGTTCTGTTCTTCTGCCCGGATCAGTGGAGCGTGGGGGCTCTATTTGGGAACGTTCTGAGTTGGGAAACCCTTGGGTTCTGACTTGTAATTCCAGAGGGACGATACTCTAGTTGTCCTACGCATCAGTGAGGATGATTTTTCTGGTCATGTCAACACGTACGAGAGATGGCGCTACCGACATACGACCTGAGGGTCGTACAATATGAGGGTCGATTGTAGCCGAGGCCATTGATGCTAATCGGGGGATTGTTTGTTGAGCTTCTTCTTGCAATTCTCTTCCAGAGCCTGAGGGTTGCTGTACCGCCCCGGAATTTTTTTTTTGAAGTTAATAAATCAGAAAATTCTTGATAACCAATGAGAGTAATGAACACGGGAGAATAAGTAATTATTTCTAAGGCCCAATTAAAGAAAAATCGAGAATGATGAATTTAAATCCAACCTCACGACTATAGGGCTGAGAGAGGCCTTAATGGGCCAGGCCAGAGTTATATAGAATAGTTGGAGATGGATGGTCAGCCGAGTTAGATTAATTAAATAATAATTAATCCAGATTAATTAAGTAGAAATATCGGACAAAAGTTAGAGTCCCGATAAAGTAGATCTGACCTAGTCAAAAGCCGAGATTCGCAGATCTAGGTCGGGAGAGAAAGACGAACCGTGACGCCTTCTGATCGGCCAGTCATCAGACGCCCCGACCCAGGATTCCCGGATCTGGGTCGGGAGAATTATTGATAATTATTAATAAGATAATATTTTTAAATAGTGATGTGACGTAAAGAAAAAAATAAAGTATTATAAAGTATTTAAAAGATAATACTTTTAAAAGATAAAGTGTTTAAAGGATAATCTATTTGAATTAAAAAAAGGTTATTTTAAATTAAAAATAAAATAAAAAAATAGAAAAAAGAGACAGAGACGTCTTTGTCTTTAAAAAGACAGTGATGAGAGAAAGAGAGTGAGATGAACGAATCTCTTTCTCCCTCTTTCTCTCTCTCGTTCGCTGAGATCGCCCTCCCCTTCTTCCCATCGACCCGACGCCGGCGACCCCCGATCACCGCTACCTCTCGCCGCGGCAGCTGCCCGCCGGAGCCGCCTGCCTGAAGCCCTTCTCCCCCCGCGCGCGACCAGTCCGCCCTCCAGCGACAACCCTCAATCGGCTCATTTCGACCGCCTTGGACGACCCCAACTTCGGTAACTTGAACACCGACAAGATTTCCTCTTTACCTTGTGAAATCGGAGTGTTAACATGAGTTTCATTAAGAACCCAAGAATCATGAAATGAGGGCTGAATTGGAGTGGAGGGATGGATAGCATAAATGAATTAATGGTAGCTATGATTGTATGAAATTGTGTGCATGTTTGTATTTATCTTGGAGCCCTAGAAATAGGGGAGACTCTGCCGAAATTTTCATTGGAATTACATAGGGCTGTCCCGTTTGGGGATGAGATCAGCTCACGATACCTTCCCGATCGGGGAGTATAGGAGATCGTTAGAAAGGTCATCGAAAGACCTGCATAACGAGCGCTGGATCGATACGATCGGGCACCCGGATCTAAAGTTATGAGCGGTCCTAGATGACTGCGCTTAATGTTCGATTCGGAGTTATGTTTAAAAATGTGTTATAATTAAAATACGGAATCTGACCCGTATTTCGTATTCCCCTTCCATAGGAAAAGAAAAGGAAGTACTTGGAGACGCGGCGGAAGCTAGTCAATCTTGAACCGCGTAGGACGACAAGTGAGTGGACTTTTCTGTACAATTATTTTATGCACGTATTATGCTTGAGGTTGATTTACCGCATCGATAGGGTTTTCCGTATCAGTTTTTTTTTGGTTGCCGAAGTACTCCTTCTGCTATTTAGTATAATGATTTTAAGTTTGAACAAATGCTATACGGTTGAATTGACATAAAAGAGAAGGAAATGGAAAATTAAGATTGTAGAAGATTGCATAGATCGTATACTGTTCCGTAGTTCGAGATGCATGTGGAATTCAGCGGAGGCAGGCTTGATGGTTATGTACTGTATACCGCTGACCATCAGGTCGCTTGACGGTTATGTAATCAGATATCACCGATCGTCCGTCGCTATGGTTATGTAATCAGATAATCACCGACCGTCAAGCCACTTGACGGCTATGTACTGTATACCGCTGGTCATCAGGTCCCGGGTCCATATACTGTATACCGCTGTCCCGGTTATCAGGATTATGTACTGTATACCGCTGATTCTGGATGATATGCTGGAGCACTCCCGGATGCATTCGAACTAGGGGAACATGTTCTTACGATATGAGGCCTCAGTATAAATATGATCGATTGTTAAATGCATGAAGTGTTTGAAATGGCATTGGTTTACCGGAGTTTCCTGTTTGTTTGGCATGCCTAATCCGATTAAAGATAATTATGCTTACCCCCATGCTATTTTGTATGTGTATTCATATTTTTATATCAGTATAGTTCTTTGTTGAGAGACAGGTAGGTAACTACCTGACAGATTGGTCTATACTCACTGAGCTCGAGTAGCTCATCACTCTTATATTTTTCTTACAGGGAATAAACCGGGATCGGGGTAGATTTCCTTGTCTACGAGCGAGCCTCGAGTACTGTAGTTGCTCTGGCGTCCCTTAGGAGTATCAGCTTACTTGTTATTTTAGTTTTCTTGTACTGAGAGACCTAAACTTTATCTAAACCCAGTCGCTAATCTAGGGTATGATGTATTATGTGACTCATCTTTATGGTTGAGCCTATTGTTATGTTATATATGTTTCAATTTCCTATCTTCAATTCAGTATAGTAGATGAATTTATAGGACTTTTCAACAGCCTCAGCCTCAGGACACACTACTGAGCTGGCTGGTGTAGTATCCATCTCTGTTCACAGACGGGTGTTACATTTAGTGGTATCAGAGAGGTCAATTCCTAGACTTAGAGTCCTAGAGGGGTCAGAGCCTTAGGGTGGGAGTCGGGGATGGTCGATACATTGAATAGCTGTTAAAATTGCTATGTAAAATTACGATGTCTAACTGATTTGCTATATTGCAATATGCCACCGAAGAGGGGACGTGGGAGACCCCCGACGGTGCCGCGGGAGATATCCGCAGAGGAGCCTCACCTGGAGGTCCCGGAGCCGGAGGAGAATGGAGACAACTCACACGCACACCAAAACTCGGGATATAACCCGGGTATGCCACAGTATCCCGGAATGCCGCAATATCCGGGTATGCCGCAGTATCCGGGGATGCCACCATATCCGGGGAAGCCACCATTCCCGGGTGCGCCACCATTTCCGGGCTTGCAACAATTTTATGAACATATGGCGCAAGCGTATGCGGCTTACCACAATCCCCAACAACCGCAACAACCCAGGAGTAGGGATGTGGATTATGTAATGAGGGCCCGATAGATGGGAGTGTCCCATTTCGTCGGCACACAGGATCCGGCTGAGGCCGAGACGTGGATCAGGCATGTGGAGTACGTGTTTGAGGCCATGTACGTACCAGAAGAAGAGAAGATCATTACGGTGACCTTGTTGCTGGGACCAGAGGCCCTGGGATGGTGGGAGACGGTTCGTGATAACCTTCCGCAAGGAGGTATATGGAGATGGGCCGAGTTCAAGAAGGCTTTCGAACGGAATTTTTCACCCCGAGTTCATCGTGATGCAAAGCGGGTGGAGTTTACTCACCTTACTCAGAGGAGCATGACAGTGGCCGAGTACACAGCTAAGTTTGTTGCTCTTAGTCGCTATGCCCTAGAAATGGTAGCGGATGAGTATGACAAGTGTCGGAAATATGAAGAAGGATTACGGGATGATATCAAAATTCCCGTATTGGCGCATGGATTTGTGGTGTTTGGAGGTTTAGTGGATTCTGCAGTGCGAGTGGAGAGGGGCTTGGGCAAGCAGAAGCAGAGACAAGAAAAATTGAACAAGAGGAATAATTCGAGTGCTCAGGTTGATGGATATACCAGACAACCTAAGAAGAGCAACAGTAGTAGCAGTGGCGGTTCCTCTTCTGGGGGCAACTACCGAGGGAAGCCACAATGCTCCGTCTGCAACAAATTCCACTTTGGAGTCTGTGGGTCACAGATCTGCTTTCACTGCCAATAGCCGGGGCACTACAAGAAGGAATGCCCATTACTGACACAAGGAAGTGGGATAGCTCCACCGGCCAGCGCTGGAGGTTTCAGTGCACAGCAGGCGCCCGGATTTTCGATTGGAGCCAGTTCTGGAGGTAGCCGAGGAGGGTCGTCTGGGGGAAAGTCTCGTGGAGGGGGTCGAGGGGCCCCATCTCAACTACAGGCTCAGGCATTCGCCATGACACAGCAGCAGGCGGTACAAACCCCAGGCGTAATTGCAGGTACAGTGCAGATCTTTGATCATGGTGCTTGCGTATTGATTGATCCTGGCTGTACCCATTCTTATGTTGCTACTGCCTTTACCATGCCTGAGGATATGTATGCTAGTAGGTTAGCAGAACCCATGCTTGTTACATCCCCTATTGGTAGTTCTATGATTGTAAAGGTAGTTTACAAGGGGTGTAGTATTAAGATAGATGGCCAGAAACTCACAGCCGACCTGATCCCGATGAAGATCTTGGATTTCGATGCAATTCTCGGAATGGATTGGTTGGCCCTTCACCACGCCAAAGTCGACTGTTATTCCAAGATAGTATGCTTTCAACGGCCGGGAGAGGCGGAAATCCTGGTCTATGGCAGACGAGCACAGACGGAGGAAGCATGTCTGGCGAGTGTGGTGGAAGCTGAAGCCTCCGGGGTGAAGGTTCATGAAATACCTGTAGCTTGTGAGTATGTCAACGTATTCCAAGCGCTACCAGGTCTACCCCCGCATAGAGGTGTAGAGTTCTCCATAGAGTTGTACCCGGGGACGGCGCCAATTTCTAGAGCACCATATAGAATGGCCCCAGTAGAGTTGAAAGAACTGAAGACTCAACTGAATGAGCTGCTAGAGAAGGGGTTCATCAGACCGAGCATCTCCCCCTGGGGTGCACCAGTATTATTTGTGAAGAAGAAGGACGGCTCATTAAGGATGTGCATTGATTATCGACAACTCAATGCAGTCACGATCAAGAACCAGTACCCTCTACCCCGCATCGACGATCTCTTCGATCAGTTGCGAGGAGCATGTGTCTTATCAAAGATCGACTTGAAGTCGGGATATTACCAGATCCGAGTGAAGGCGGAGGACGTGGCCAAGACAGCCTTTCGGAGCCGATATGGGCATTTTGAATTTCTAGTATTGCCCTTTGGATTGACTAACGGTCCCGCAGCGTTTATGGACATGATGAATAGAGTATTCGCGCCCTATCTGGACCAGTTCGTGGTAGTATTCATTGATGATATCTTAGTGTATTCCCGTAGTGTGGAGGAACATATCAACCACCTCCGTATAGTGTTGCAGATGTTAAGGGAGCAACAACTATTTGCCAATTTTAAGAAGTGTGACTTCTAGCTCGAGGAAGTGAAGTTCCTGGGACACGTAGTCTCGGCATCAGGGATCTTTGTTGACCCTGAGAAGATTGAAGCTATGGTCAACTGGCGGGCCCCAACTACAGTCAAGGAGATCAGGAGCTTTCTGGGGTTAGCTGGTTACTACAGGAGATTCGTGGAGGGATTCTCTTCGATCGCACAACCTATTACCAATTTGCTGCGGAAGAATGTTAGCTTCGAGTGGACCGAGGAATGCGAGCAAAGTTTCCAGGAACTGAAGAATCGGCTGGTGTCCGCTCCCATCCTCACCCTACCTACAGCAGGCATAGGGTACGAGATCTATAGTGATGCCTCATTCCGAGGTCTGGGTTGTGTACTGATGCAGCAGGGCAGGGTCATCGCCTATGCATCTAGACAACTCAAGACTCACAAGGTAAACTATCCTGTTCATGACCTAGAATTGGCGGCGGTGGTCTTCGCACTGAAGATATGGCGACACTATCTTTATGGTGAAGCCTGTAGAATCTTCACAGATCACAAGAGCCTGAAATATCTAATAAGCCAAAGGGAGCTAAACATGCAGCAGCGAAGGTGGATGGAGCTTCTAAAAGACTATGACTACACTCTGGAATACCACCCAGGAAAGGCAAATGTGGTGGCAGATGCTCTAAGCCGAAAAACAATGGCACGTCTGGGGACCACAAATTTTATTCAGCTGCACGAGTTGAGGTCCACAGGGGCCCAATTATCAGTAGACGAACTGGGAGTGTTACTTGCTAGCTTTCATCTCCACCCAACGTTGATAGATCAGATTAAGGAGGCTCAGCTACGAGACCTTAAGTTGATGAAGCTGGCAGAAAAGCTTTTGGAGGGAGAACTTAATGGAAGTGACTACTCTCTCTCTCCAGATGGAGCAGTCATGGTGGGAACTCGGATTTACGTGCCACGGAATGAGATGGCTCTCAAATTGCAGATTATGGAAGAAGCCCATAGCTCTGCTTACGCCATGCACCCCGGGAGTACGAAGATGTACAAGAACATCAAGTGCAAATACATCTGGAGAAGCATGAAGAAGGAGATCGCAGATTATGTGGCTAAGTGTCCAATATGCCAACAAATCAAGGCGGAACACAAGAAGCCACCAGGGTTGTTGGTACCTTTGGAGGTTCCAGGTTGAAAGTGGGAGAGGATAGCTATGGATTTCGTGACTGGCATACCTCGAGCCAGTCAAGGTAAGGATGCCATCTGGGTCATCATTGACAGACTGACTAAATCCGCCCACTTTTTACCTATCAAGACTACCTACTCTCGAGATCGGTTAGCACGACTATATGTGGACCAAGTTGTGAGATTCCACGGAGTGCCAGTGTCTATCGTATCAGACAGGGACCCAAAATTTACATCGCACTTCTGGCAGAGTCTGCACAAGGCCTTGGGAACGAAGTTGAATTTTAGCACGGCCTTCCATCCCCCTACAGATGGTCAGTCCGAAAGGACAATACAAACCCTCGAGGATCTTCTTTGAGCTTGTGTTATGGAGTTACCGGGAAGCTGGGACGAGAATTTGGGGCTAATAGAGTTCGCATACAACAACAGTTATCAGGCAAGTATAGGTATGCCACTATACGAAGCACTATACAGTCGAAGATGCAGAACTCCATTATGCTGGGACGAAGAAGGTGAACGAAAAATACTGGGACCAGAACTGGTGCAACAAACCGCGGAGAAGGTGAAACTCGTCAGGGAACGGATGAAAAAAGCTCAGGATAGGCAACGGGGTTATGCTAATAACCGCCGCCGAGACTTGGAGTTCGAAATAGGAGATTGGGTGTATCTGAAGGTATCTCCTTGGAAGGGCGTATTTAGATTCCAGAAGTGGGGGAAACTTAGCCCACGTTATATTGGGCCGTACAAGATCGTGGAGAGAATTGGTCCCGTGGCCTACAGGCTAGCACTATCAGAAGAGCTGTCAAGGATACACAACGTTTTCCACATATCGGTCCTACGGAAATGCCTTGGAGACCAATATCAGACTCTAGCAGGACCAACAGTAGAGTTGGCTCCAGACTTGACATACGTAGAAGGACCGGTACGTATTTTGGACAGGAGGGAGCAGGTACTGCGGAACAAAATAATACCTTTGGTAAAAGTACTGTGGAGTCATCACAAGGTGGAGGAGGCCACTTGGGAGAGAGAAGACCAGATGAGAGAACAGTACCCTCATCTATTTTAGATGTATATGTACGAAATTTCGGGGACGAAATATTTTTTAAGGGTGGGAGAACTGTAACGCCCCTGAATTTTTTTTTCGAAGTAAATAAATCAGAAAATTCTTGATAACCAATGAGAGTAATGAACAAGGGAGGATAAGTAATTATTTCTAAGGCCCAATTAAAGAAAAATCAAGAATGATGAATTTAAATCCAACCTCACGACTATAGGGCTGAGAGAGGCCTTAATGGGCCAGGCCAGAGTTATATAGAATAGTTGGAGATGGATGGTCAGCCGAGTTAGATTAATTAAATCAAAGATTAATTAAATAATAATTAATCCAGATTAATTAAGTAGAAATATCGGACAAAAGTTAGAGTCCCGATAAAGTAGATCTGACCGAGTCAAAAGCCGAGATTCGCGGATCTGGGTCGGGAGAGAAAGACGAACCGCGTGGCCTTCTGATCGGCCGATGTCATTTGGGGACGTCGACCCGGATTCCCTGATGCAGGTGGAGAATTATTGATAATTATTAATAAGATAATATTTTTAAATAGTGATGTGACGTAAAGAAAAAAATAAAGTATTATAGAGTATTTAAAAGATAATACTTTTAAAAGATAAAGTATTTAAAGGATAATCTATTTGAATTAAAGAAAAGGTTATTTTAAAATAATAAAATAAAATAAAATAAAAGAAAAAAGAGATAGAGACGTCTCTGTCTTTAAAAAGACAGACATGAGAGAAAGAGAGAGAGATGAACGAATCTCTCTCTCCCTCTTTCTCTCTCTCGTTCGCTGAGATCGCCCTCCCCTTCTTCCCTTCGACCCGACGCCGGCGAGCCCCCGGTCACCGCTACCTCTCGCCGCGACAGCCGCCCGCCGGAGCCGCCGGCCTGAAGCCCTTCTCCCCCCGCGCGCGACCAGTCCGCCCTCCAATGACAACCCTCAATCGGCTCATTTCGACCGCCTTGGACGAACCCAACTTCGGTAACTTGAACACCGACAAGATTTTCTCTTTACCTTGTGAAATCAGAGTGTTAACATGAGTTTCATTAAGAACCCAAGAATCATGAAATGAGGGCTGAATTGGAGTGGAAGAATGGATAGTATAAATGAATTAATGGTAGCTATGATTGTATGAAATTGTGTGCATGTTTGTATTTATCTTGGAGCCCTAGAAATAGGGGAGACTCTGCCGAAATTTTCATTGGAATTACATAGGGCTGTCCTGTTTGGGGATGAGATCAGCTCACGATACCTTCCCGATCGGGGAGTATAGGAGATCGTTAGAAAGGTCATCGAAAGACCTGCATAACGAGCGTTGGATCGATACGATCGGGCACCCGGATCTAAAGTTATGAGCAGTCCTAGATGACTGCGCTTAATGTTCGATTCGGAGTTATGTTTAAAAATGTGTTATAATTAAAATACGGAATCTGACACGTATTTCGTATTCCCCTTCCATAGGAAAAGAAAAGGAAGTACTTGGAGACGCGGCGGAAGCGAGTCAATCTTGAACCGCGTAGGACGACAAGTGAGTGGACTTTTCTGTACATTTATTTTATGCACGTATTATGTTTGAGGTTGATTTACCGCATCGATAGGGTTTTCCGTATCAGTTTTTTTTTGGTTGCCAAAGTACTCCTTCTGCAATTTAGTATAATGATTTTAAGTTTGAACAAATGCTATACAGTTGAATTGACATAAAAGAGAAGGAAATGGAAAATTAAGATTGTAGAATGTTAACGAGATTTTTGGTAAGATCCCAAGAATCACGTAGACACTTAAATTTATAAGGGTTTTTTGGGGGGAAAAGATCCAAGAAGATCGAGAAAGAAAGAATCAAGAAGACAAGACACCAGGGCTTTAACGTGGAAAACCCCTTGAATCGGGGAAAAACCACGGGACTCCAAGCTTTGGAGAGAGAATTCCACTATTGAATGATTCTTTTACAAGGAGAGAGAGGGAGGGTGTGGGTACAAGAGGTTCCATCCCCATTCAAGTGTGAGGTCATGGCTTTTTATAGGGCTTGGTTACAACCTCTTCGGTTTTTTGGGTCGGCTTGTTGCTTCTTCTAGAAGGGTCCATGGCTTCTAGGGAAAAGGAAGAAGAGGAGTCTTGTTCGGAAGTTTGTTCAGCAGGCTCTTCGGAATTCTCTTTTGCTTTGGAGACCGTTTGGAAGGTTGTTCGAAAGGCCCTTCGGAAACTCCTCTTCCTTCGGAATTTGCTCAGGAGGCTCTTCTAATCACCCTTCGGTTTGGTCTTTGAAGGTCTCTTCGGAGGATGCTTCGGGGTTGCCTTCGGAGTGTTCCCTTGGAAGGATTCTTCGGTCTTTTTGAGGTTCGGCTAGTGATCGAGGGTGTGAGATCCTTCCACGTGTCAAGGTGATGTGTTCCCACGTGTCTCTACTGGTTTCACCCTTATCATCAGTCCCCCTTCTAGTATGCTTGCTAGCTAAGCATACAGTGACTGATAGGCACCGTGGCGAGATCTTCCAAAGAATGATTACGTATGAATGTGTGGGGAGGATCATTCCGCTTCGTCCCGAATTAGGTAGAGCTCGAATGAGCGGTGAAGGGTCTAATCATCGGTCGGGGTGCATTAAATGCTCAGTATATTTTCAGATTTTCGAGGCTCCTTTTCCTTGCGCGTTGGTAGGGGTAATGATTGTGGCCGCTCCATTCAGCCTTACGTGGCGTGAATCCATGGCGACTCGACCGTGCTTTGATCTCGAGCCTTGGCCGCTTGGTCCACGCGTCCGCCTCGATTACACGCTACCGGTTGGAGGCGATCCGAGCAGTTGGGAGGGAAATCGTGTTTTGTTATACCCTCCTCCATCGCGTCTTCCTCTTCGAAAAGGCTTTTTCCCTCTCAAGAGATCTCGGCCATTCATGCCGCGAAGCTGCGTTGTGTGCATGCGAAAAGGGCTTTTCAGTGTTCTTCCTATTGCCACTCATGGCCGCAGGTGAGCCATCTTCTTCTTCGCTTCCTTCGCCGTTTTTCCGCTGGTCGCATCCTTCCGCTTTAGCCCCTTGAGACTGCCGCCGATGTTGCTAAAACCGGGCACGCTTGTTCTCCCTCTTTCCCTAACCTCACTTTCAAAGACGATTCATAAGATAGCTTTTAGCGTATAAGATTCACGAGTTGAATCTTCTTTGAAGTATAGAGTTCGCCATACGTCGCGAGTTCTCCTTCCGAACGCAAGTGAAATCGCTATTTACTATGATGCTCCTTCTGGTCACCGCCATTCAGAAACTTTTCGTAGATATCTTTAGGGAATTCGGCGTTCCATACATGTCTACCAGCCCCAATTCTTGGCGGTGTCTATGTGGGTTTGTAATTATGTGTCGTTATCATCGGCTTTCCTACGCCTCTCGCTTAAGCTTTTCTTACGGCTTGAGTAAGGAGAGATGGGGTGATTGGTACTATTTTGGGGGCTTGGGAATAGGAGGTTCCTCGGCTCGTCTCCTTCGTCAATAAAAGTGGAAGTCGAAGTTTTCTTTGTTTCCAATTCCAAAGGGTTTGGGAGTTGGACCCAATGGGGTTCTCAAGCTTCTTCCATTGGAGAGGAAGGAATTCCACGCCCGGAGGAGGCTTCCACTTTGGCTCAAGGAGTGGCTCGATATTCCTGTTGATAAATATTTGACTAACGAGATTCTCCAAGCCTGTGATCTTTGTCCGGCCCTGGGTAGGGTCTTCGTTTTGTTCACTCACCTTTCTTTTCGCTAAGATTCCAATGCCTTTGCATTTTTCTGATGTGTTTTATATGAACACCCTTGCAGGTAATCCGATCGAGGCTAAAATCAAGGATCCTTCACCGGAGTTAGAGCTAACTTGAGGCCAAGTCGAGACTCTGCGAAGCTTGAAAAGAAGAAGACGAAGGCCTCGACGTTGAGTGATAAGCCTCCAGTCTATCGTAGGGGAAGGGGAGGAGGCTTCACGCCGAGGAGGGGGGGCTACGTGAGTTGAGGAGCGGAGCATGAACCCCTGGGAGAGGAGAAAAGGGAAACCGGTGACAAAGTGCTCGTCCGCTTAAGATCCCTGGCGGAATCGCCGGCGCTTGTTTCAAGAAGAAGGTGACCATAATTGCGGTTCCCGAAGAGGAGAATGGAGGCGAGGTGACTCCTCTCGTGAGGGAAGGAACCGCTTCCGAGGAGGACTTCGCTCCCCTCGATGAACGCGAGAAGAAGGTCGAGGTCGCAAGAAGTGTTTCCTCTGTAAGCGTTTCTGAACCGCTTGACTCAGGGGGTCTCTTGTTACGGGAGATAGAGAATGCTTTGGGTTCTGTTTGCGGTGTCGTAGAGGAAGGCCACCCGGACCGCTTTCGTTACGAGCGAGACGAGGACATGACTTAGTCCCTCCGGCCAAAGAAGATGGCGCCAGAGGGGGACGTGGGTCAATCCTCGATGGGCTCCATGGGGCTCGGGTTCAATCCATTCGATGGCCTCTGTGTGATCCCATGGCCGGCAAGTGTTTCATTGGAACTTCTTCGACCAGGAGATGGAGGTTCTACATGTCTCAACGAAGTCAAATGCCTCATATCTGGTCAGCTGGGTCTCTAAGTTCTTTCCAATTTCTATCTTTTAAGGGCCTCGGATGCTTGGTACTTTTAGACAAGTCGTATCCTCTTTTTAGAGTGGGGTGATGATGGACCGAGCAAAAGCTATTTGGAGGCGAGCGGAATCTCCAAGCGCCGTGTCAAGTCTGGAGTGCGGAGAGAACCGAGGCTTCTGATTTTTCTCTTTGGCCGGGGAGAAGGATAGGGTTGAGGGATCCTGGTTGTCCTCTACACGCTTGTTGGAGGAGAAATTAAAGCCTGGAGGATCGGCATTGAGGTCCGGCGAGGAGAGGTGAAGGAGCTGGAGGAAACGGTGGAGCAGGTCAGGCTCTCCAAGGATAACTTCGAGGAACGATGCCTTGCTGCTGAGGGGAGCCTCGCTTCTTCCCATGCCGAGGTCAAGAAGCTTTCCACGGATCTGAATTCTGCTAACCAATCAATTCTTCTTCTTCAAGGGGAGAAGGACAAGTTGGTGAGGGAGTCGGAGCAGAAGGATGGTTCTTTGGCCCGAGTGGGTGCCGAGAAGAGTGCCGCGGTGGAGGAGAAGGAGCGAGCTCTTAAGGAGATAGCTTCCCTTCAAGAGACCTTGGGCCTCTGTCGCGGTCGTATAAAAGAGCTGGAAGCTGTTTCTGCTTTGTACAAGGAGAAAGATCAGGGGTACGGGGCTGGCTTTCAGAAGGGAGGTGAGGAGGCCTTCAAGATTTTCAAGGAGCTGGTGCTGAAGTTTGTCTCCTCCGAGGTGTTGGGGACCTTGTCGATAAACTTCAACACTCTATCATACAAACAGGCCCTCAAGACCTTGGCTGGTGAAGATCCGAGTGTAGAAACTGACGACGAGCTCTCGGATGACGAGCTCACCTTGGACGAACCCGAGGGTAAGGTTTCGTGCACTGTTTCCTTCTTGTTGCTCTTGTGTAGCTCACTGAGTCGGTCGTTGCAGGTCCTGTTCCTGAAACGGCTCGTAGTGAAGAAATTGCTTCGGTTGGGGGGCGATCTGGAAGTCGCCTGACTTTAAGCCGCTTGAGGAGGGAGAGGAGCACTTCAAGGCCGTAAAGGGGCCCTTTTGCTTTTCCTTTTGTAACTTGTATAGTCTTTGTTCCATGAACGTTTCAATGTACCTGAAAGACGCCTTAGTTTTGAATGAATCTTAGCATTTGCTACCATATGTGTACTTATTTCTTTTGCAACTTGATAGAGACATATTTCTTGAAGTTGAAGTAGTGAAAGTCTTGTTCTTGAGGGAAATGGAAGTTGGCTCGCGACCATGGTCTTGATTTCGAAAGTGGGAGTCAAAGCGGTTCGCGATCAAGGCGCTGGAACCCGATTCCGGCGGGAATCGAAGCGGTTAGCGGATCAAGGCTGAACCTCGATTCCGAAGGGGAATCAAGCGTCCGCATGATCAAGGCTGGAACCTCGATTCGAAGCGGGAATCGAAGCGGTCCGCGATCAAGGCGCGGAACCCTGATTCCGAAGGGGAATCGAAGCGGTTCGCGATCAAGGCGCGGAACCCTGATTCCGAAGGGGAATCGAAGCGGTCCGCGATCAAGGCGCGGAACCCTGATTCCGAAGGGGAATCGAAGTGGTTCGCGATCGAGGCGCGGAACTCTGATTCAAGTGTTTCTTTTCCAAGGCATTGACTATGGCTAGCGGATGGGCTATCGTGGCGCAAAAGATGAGGCCTTATTGATAATATCTCCTTAGCGCTGGAGTGGAAGGCGCTTTGAGTTTCTTCCCTCCCGTCGGGCGAAGCCTGGGTAGGTCCCCGGTCTCATGATTTCTGGTCACGACATAGGCCCCTCCCAATTCGTTAATTTTCCGCATTTGCTCTTTGTTCCCTTGAACTTGTTTTCTCGCCAAGACTAAGTCGCCTATCCGGAAGGTGACTTCTTTACTTTCGGCCGTAAAACTTCTTTACCTTCGACGATAGGCGCCTGGATTCGAATCTCTTTTCTCCTCCAGGAGGTCTAATTCAGCCCTGAGTTGTTCCTCGTTGGTTGCTTGATCAAATGATTGTGTCCGAAGGGTGGGTATCTTAATCTACGGAGGATTACCGCCTTCCCAAGGCGAGGCGAGGGGTCTCCCACGGGCGTTAGGTGGTGGTTCTGGTAGGCCCATAGGTACGCCGACCTCTTACGCCTAATGCAGGTGCCGTTAGCCGAGGACCCTAGTCTTCGCACTGCGTGAAGCGTAGTTCGGTTGGTGACTTCGACTTTGTCCGTCAGGAGTAATCGACGCGTGAGTCTATGTTCGATCCCAGGAGCCCTTCACGAGAAGGCCTTGAAAGCGGAATTGGCGTCAAGGCCATTGTCCAGATGAAGGCTACGGGAATTCGAGATCTGACGGTGATTTCCAAAGGAAGGGCGACACGCCTTTTCCGTACGCCGGATAGAGGTTCGGCTTCTACCCACTTGGTAAGTAGTCGATGGCTTAACTATTAAGAACTTTAATCGCCGGCGGCGACTGAAAGGACCAAGAATGTCCACTCCCCATAGGGCGAATGGTCTCAACCTACCGATTGGGGGTTAGCGGGTGAGAGGAGGGCTTCTTTTGAATGTTGGAATGCCTCACGACATGCGCCGTGATTTCGAGTGAACTCGAGTAAGCGTCTTTTGACAGGGTCGGCCAATAGTATCCTTGTCGAAGGACTTTGTGGCTAAGAGCTCTACCACCCTGGTGATCTCCTGCCACTCCTCCGTGGATTTCCGTGAGGACACGTTCCGCTTCGGAAGGTCGCAGGCATCTCAAGAGCGGCAGGGAGTAAGACTTCTTGTAGAGTTGGCCGTCTATGATCTTTGAAAGCTGGCCGGATCGGCTGCGATGCTTCCGAGATCTTCGGTCTCGGTGGGCGTTCGTTCTTGAGGTAGTGTCGAAGATGGGATCCATCCAACAATGTTCGTTTTCTATGAGGAGTTCTTCGGGGGACGAATTGATTGTTTTGCCGCCGATGTTGGATGTTGACGAGCTGGCGGACGCCTTCCTTGGTGGCAAGCTTGGATAGGGAAGTCCGCCTCTTGATTTTCTCGCCGGGTATTTTGTTGATATGAACATTCTCGAAGCTCTTTCGCGAGGCGTGAGTACTACGGCTTTGTACTTTGACATGTTCTCTCTCCAGCCTCGAATTCTTGTGTCAAGTGACCCACCACGAAGCCGTGAATCGGTATTTATCTCGCTTGATTTTGGATCCCGAGGCCTCGCAGCAGAAGCCACTGCTATCAGCCCGTATTCGACTTTCGTTGTTTGTGGCTTTGAAATTGAACTTGAGGATGGTGGAGGTGTTCCATCCCGAGGGGGAACGGAGGGTTATCCCTGCTCCGGAATTCTCCGCGCAATCCATCCGTCTGTGCAAGACCCACCGGGAGAAAGAAGGCTGGTGTGTCTCAGAGGATCTATGGTTTCGTCCCTCGGTTTTAGTGGTGGTAAGTTCCAGCGATAAAGTCCGCTGGGACTTGGGCCTTGATGGTTGTTCGGGGCATAACTCATATCCGGAGCCTGATCACCCATTTCGCTAGACGACCGAGGCGCTGCCCGTGGAGTATTTGCTTTAATGGGCATCCGTCCGTGAGCACCTTTATTTTGTGGGATTGAAGTAGGGAAGTAAGCTCGGGATGTTACCAATGCGAGGGCGAGCTTCTCGAGAGGGAGGTACCTTGACTCGGTATCAGAGAGTACCTTGCTGGTGTAATATACAGGTTTGTGTATCTTGTTCTCTTCCCTTGTGAGAACTGAACTGACGACCCAGTCTGTGACCGCAAGGTAGATGTAGAGCTCTTCTCCTGCCCTCGGTTTGGAGAGGAGGGTGGGTGACTGGAGATAGGCTTTCAGTTGGTCGAGGGCCTTGTTGCATTCCTCCGTCCATTGTAACTTTGGTGCTGCTCGAAGGGCGCGAAAGAAGGGGAGGTTCCTCTCTCCGGATCTAGAGATAAATCTTCCAAGAGCGGCCAATCTCCCGTTGAGGCGCTGGATCTCTTTGATGGTTCTTGGGGCACGATGCATTTCCATGATGGCTCGAATTTGTTCTCATTACCTCGATTCCTCTCTACGTGATCATGAACCCGAGGAATTTCCCCGGCCGAACATCGGGGCGCATTTATTTGCGGTTGAGACTCATGCCATGGGCTCACAGTATGCTTCCAAAGTCTCCCCGGAGGTCGGAAGCATGATGTTCGCCGTTGCACTCTTGACAAGAATATCGTCAACATAGGCCTCGGCGTTCCTTCCAATTTGCTTTGCTAAGACTTTATTTACTAACCTTTTGGAATGTTGCCCCTGCTGTTTTCAATCGAAGGGCATGACCTTGTAGCAATATGTCCCCCTGGAGGTGATGAATGATGTTTTTTCCTCATCCTCTTTAGCCATTCGGATTTGGTTATATCCTGAGAACGCATCTAGAAAACTAAGCATCTCATAGCCAGAAGTAGAGTCCACAAGGTTATCTATTAGGAGGCAGTAGTAACTCCTTGGGGCAAAGCTTTATTGAGATCCGTAGAAGTCATACACACATACGCCATTTTCCATTGGCTTTCTTTTTACAAGGACTACATTAGAGAGCCATTCGGATATTGGACCTCACGAATGAATTCCGTACCTTCCAATGTTGACTTCCTCCTCGGCGGCTTCAAGGCGGTCCGAGGAGAGGTTCCTTCTCTTTTGGATGACTGGTTTCGAAGAGGGGTCCACTTTTAGGTGGTGCTCTATGATGGTGCGAGGTACTCCTGGCATTTCTTCGGCGGACCAGGCGAAGATGTCCGCATTTCGCTTAAGGAAGCTACTTGATTCTTCTTGGAGCTTGAGGAGTGAGTTCTTCGGCCGAAGCCGTACTGCTTGTTGGGGGCTTAGTCGCCATCAAGTTGACACGCCGCCTTGATTCTTCGCTGGCCGGAGCGCATCTACGCCGAGCTTCTCGATCTTCATTTTTGGGGAGCAGCTCGAGGGTTAGTGCTTCAGCGTCCGCTGGATCGTCCTCCTCACGCTTTCAGTGGTTGACGTGAAATCGCCGAGAGGCCGCTTGATCACCCTTTATTTCTCCACACCCATGCTCACCGAATTTCAACATCATGTGATAAGTGGAGGGAACTGCACGAAGGTGTTGAGGAAGGTCTTCCCGATAGCATTATAGCTAGAGGGGCACCAACCACCGTGAATTGGATCATGGAGGACACTTCTCGTGGAGGGTCGCCGTAGGGTAACCGGAAGAGTTATGACACCTTCGTTGAAGTGGACTTCCATTGAATCCCATTAGAGGGACTTGGTGGGCTTCAAATTTTTCCTGACCGATCTTCATTTCGCCAAGGCGCCCCGAGAAAATGATGTCATCAACTCCCAAGATCGACGAGCACTCGTACATAATGAAGATCCCTACTTTGACCGCTATTACCAAGGCATGCGTCATGGGGTTGGGAGACTCCTCGTAGGTCTTCGTTTGAGAAAGTTATGGCATGGGCTCTGGCGGGTTCACTTCGAGGTGGTTCCTCGCGGTCGCTTCCCCACCATCCTCGCTGTAATTCTTCCCGAGGAGGAGCTCTCTCCTCCGCACCCGGACCTCCCCGCGATGAAGTGCGTAAGGGGCGACCACCGGCGATCGGTCGCGTGCGCCGTCAGGCGTTGGGGCTCCTGGCAAGAATTGGATCGAGCTTCTTCCGACTGACGCAGGTCTTCAATGGCATCTTTCGGTGTACACGCCCCTTGCCAGGTGGACCTTTAGCTTGGTGGTAGGCACAAAACTTCCCGCCTCCTGGGTTTCATGGCCGTGATTCCTTTATGGGATTCCGGTTGTTTCAAAAAGCTTTTTGTGTTGTATTTGCATCGCACATTCTCCTCATTGTATTGAGGTTGGTGTAGTTATCATACTTTCCCCGAGGGCCAGGTCTCCGGGCTCCTGTGAGGCCGCTGACGGTTGCGTGAGGATTCTTCTTCGCTTTATTTCCTCGCTCCTTCGGGTCCGCTTCCCTCTTGCCTTTGGGTCTCTATATCTTTGATCGGGATTCTTCCCTCTCAAACTCCCCGATCCTTTGCAAAGTTTCCTCCCTTCCGCCAGCTTTTGAACTCTTCGCTAGCGATGAAAGATCGCTACTTCGGTTCATGAGTTCTGAGAGGTCCTTAGGAGCAGATCCTGAGATTTGCATGGGGAAAGGACCATCCCGGCCCATCTAATGCCGCGCCGACGACCATAATGGAATCGGGGTGCGACATCCCGGAAGCCTCTCTGCTAAATCTGTCCAAGTAATCTCGAAGGCTTTCCCCTTCCATCTGCTTGCATCTGAGGAGCAATACAGGGTTCTTCATCTGCCTTCGGCGGTTGGCGAACCTTCGGAAGAAGAGTTCGGTTAGTCGCCTGAAGCTGGCTATGGACTCAAGGGGGAGGCTTCAACCAAAGTAAGCGATTCTGTGAGGGTCTTGGGAAATGCTTGGCGCATAAGACCACTTCATTGAGGCCATTAGTCATTATTTACAGCGATAGCGAACGCTCGGCCATGCTTTCGTAGGGATCGGTGGTGCCATCGTAATTATCGATGTTCGGGCCGGAATTTCTCCGGAGAACGGGCCTCCTGCATTGCCCCCTCGGCGAAGGGTGAGGGCATGTACGGAACATGAGTCAAGACCTCTCGCGGTCGGCTGACTCTCTCCGTGGTAGGACTCGACGGAAGCGATGGCCGAGGAGAGCGGCCCCTTAACCGAGCAATCACGGGAGATCTATACCTTCAAGGGGGGCTTCATATGGATAATGCCGAGGGCGGGCCGAGGAGAGTCCGCTTCTGAGGACGGCGATGTCGAGGCGTGGGTGGTCCCAATATGGCTCGGGAGATCGAATCCCTGAGGAAGGCGGGCGCCTCAGAGGTATCCGTGATCAGGTCGAGAGCGGTCTCTCCCCCGGAGATAATGTGGAGTGGGGCTCCGTCTTAGGGACCGATGGTCCCGCTCCCGTGGTGGTGGATGCACATGGTGCCGGGGGGAGTGAGTCGCGGAATATTCCCGGTTTTCTAGGCGATGTGGTGGATGTACGGCCGCTTGGGCGACGCGGCGCGTGGCCACTCATGCCGCGATACTCAAGTCGGCGACCGCCTCTCCATGGCCGTGAGCGTCCTCGACTTCCATGGTTTGGGGACCAAGCGGAAGGTCCTCTTCGGCTGTTCGAGGGGCTTCGTCTAGGGGCGGCGGTGTTGCTCCGGTTGGGGCAGGCGTTGCTTCAATAGGGGGCGGGGTTGGGTGAATGGCACTCGTCTGTTCTTGGTTCTGGCTCTGTCTTGATCTTCTTGTGGTCGCCATGACTTCTTGATCGCAGTCCCCACGGACGGCGCCAAAATGTTAACGAGATTTTTGGTAAGATCCCAAGAATCACGTAAACACTTAAATTTATAAGGGTTTTTTGGGGGGAAAAGATCCAAGAAGATCGAGAAAGAAAGAATCAAGAAGACAAGACACCAGGGCTTTAACGTGGAAAACCCCTTGAATCGGGGAAAAACCACGGGTCTCCAAGCTTTGGAGAGAGAATTCCACTATTGAATGATTCTTTTACAAGGAGAGAGAGGGAGGGTGTGGGTACAAGAGGTTCCATCCCCATTCAAGTGTGAGGTCATGGCTTTTTATAGGGCTTGGTTACAACCTCTTCGGTTTTTTGGGTCATTGTTGCTTCTTCTAGAAGGGTCCATGGCTTCTAGGAAAAGGAAGAAGAGAGTCTTGTTCGGAAGTTTGTTCGAGGGCTCTTCGAATTCTCTTTTGCTTTGGAGACCGCTTGGAAGGTTGTTCGAAGGCCCTTGAGGAAACTCTTCTTCTTCCTTCGGAATTTGCTCAGGAGGCTCTTCTAATCACCCTTCGGTTTGGTCTTTGAAGGTCTCTTCGGAGGATGCTTCGGGGTTGCCTTCGGAGTGTTCCCTTGGAAGGATTCTTCGGTCTTTTTGAGGTTCGGCTAGTGATCGAGGGTGTGAGATCCTTCCTCGTGTCAAGGTGATGTGTTCCCACGTGTCTCTACTGGTTTCACCCTTATCATAGAAGATTGCATAGATCGTATACTGTTCCGTAGTTCGAGATGCATGTGGAATTCAGCGGAGGCAGGATTGATGGTTATGTACTGTATACCGCTGACCATCAGGTCGCTTGACGGTTATGTACTGTATACCGCTGATCGTCGCCGCCAGTCGCTTACGGTTATGTATCAGATATCAACCGTCAAGCCACTAGACGGCTATGTACTGTATACCGCTGGTTGTCAGGTCCCGGGTTCATGTTCTGTATACCGTTGTCCCTGTTATCAGGATTATGTACTGTATACCGCTGATCCTGGATGATATGCTGGAGCACTCCCGGATGCATTCGAACTAGGGGTACATGTTCTTACGATATGAGGCCTCAGTATGAATATGATCGATTGTTAAATGCATGAAGTGTTTGAAATGGCATTGGTTTACCGGAGTTTCCTGTTTGTTTGGCATGCCTAATCTGATTAAAGATAATTATGCTGACCCCCATGCTATTTTGTATGTGTATTCATATTTTTATATCAGTATAGTTCTTTGTTGAGAGACAGGTTGGTAACTACCTGACAGATTGGTCAATACTCACTGAGCTCGAGTAGCTCATCACTCTTATATTTTTCTTACAGGGAATAAACCGGGATCGGGGTAGATTTCCTTGTCTGCGAGGCTCGAGTACTGTTGTGGCTCTGGAGTCCCTTAGGAGTATCAGCTTACTTGTTATTTTAGTTTGCTTGTACTGAGAGACCTAAACTTTATCTAAACCCAGTCGCTAATCTGGGGTATGATGTATTATGTGACTCATCTTTATGGTTGAGCCTATTGTTATGTTATATATGTTTCAATTTCCTATCTTCAATTCAGTATAGTAGATGAATTTATAGGACTTTTCAACAGCCTCGGCCTCAGGACACCTTCTTGAGTTTTGGTATAGCATCCATCTCTTCACGGGCAGATTATTCACATTTCTTTGTTTGGATAGGAGTCTTTGTCGTTGTTATTGATTGTGGTAGACTTCTAGGATTTGTTTTGTGCGGGGCGTGGCCCCATTTGTTTGGATTGATGATTTTTTATTCGTTCATGTTATGACTTACATTTTATCATTTGTGATTTGCTTCATTGTGATCCCTGCGGGGTACTTACTAGGCTTTCCTTTCGAAAGCTCGCTCCACTTGTTTTCCTTCCACTTTTTCAGATCCTGACGAGTAGGTGACTCAGTCTCAGGAGTCGCGCTAGGGACTGGGATAACTTGCAGAGGTCCGAGGACTTCATTTATTTTCTTTGTATGTGAGATAATGATTATAGGACCCTTGTAGGGCCTAGACTATTGTAGGGTATTTGGACCTTGATTTCTTTTCCGTTGTGACTGTAATGCCCCGAATTTTCAAAGTAAATAAATCAGAAAATTTCCAATAATTAATGAGATTAATTAACACGGAAAATAAACTCATTATGTTAAAGCCCAGTTTAAGTGAAAATCGAGGTATAATAAATTTAAATCCAGCCTCGCAACTAATGGGCAGAGGGAAGGCCCTAATGGGCCAGGCAGCTTACATGTAGAATAGTTGGAGGTGGACGGTAAGGATATCCTCGATTAATAAATTGGGAGGATCGTAAGTGTTAATTAATCAAGATTAATTAAGTAGGAGAATCGGACAAATGTTCGAGTTCGGATAAAGTAGATCAGGCGGGTCGAAAGCCGGTATTCGCGGATCTGGTCTGACGGGAGGCAGACCCGTGAGGGTACAGTACGCCCGTGACGACTGGGATCATTGACCCGGGAATTGTGGATCTGGGTCAAGACAGTAAGATAGGTGAATAATTGAGCCGGGACATGTGAAGCTACAATAACTCATGTGATGCTACAGGAACTTCAATGATTAAATTATTTTAATTAAATGTAGCTAAATAATTGAAGGGGATAGGGATAATATTAATTATTGGAGCCTATGTGATATTATTGAGAGGATAAGTCAATTAACTCAAAGCCTTCATGATGTTAATGAAATGGAATAAAATAATAACTTAAATATTATTTATATACATATAACTTTGGCAGACCAAAGTTGGAGAAGAAGTCAAATCTCAATTAAGAAATTTCATTGTGACCTTTTCTCCTCTCTCCCTCGTGACTAAACGCCTCGAGCCCTAGTGCGCTCGACGCCGACCGGAGCGGTCGCCACCCCTTGACGTCGACGTCGCCTCGTTCCCTCACCAGCTCCGGTTGTGCCCCCCAGTGGGCCACCCTTGCCGTTTTCCCTTGCACAGCAACGCCGCCGGCAACCTTGTCCGTGGCTGCACACATGCGCCGGAACCAGAAGGCCGCACCGCCCCAACGCCGGAGCTTTGCCCTCGCGCCAACCGGCTCCACCGCGCTGTGTGCGCACCTGGCCTCAGCGACCTGCAATGCTACCACTGCAGCCCGCCGCCAGGCCCCGACCGGCCTCTTGAGCTCAGATCCGGCGATCCCCCGTCCGGCCAACCCTTTCTCTCTTTCTCTCCGGCTAATAGTCACCTCCGATCATCAAGAAGAGCTTGTGCAAGAGCTTTGAGGGTTCTCACATTCAAGTAAATCTCTAACAAGTTTCAATTGGGGAAAAACCTTAGATTAAGGGGTTTGGTGTGCATGAATTTTAGTTAAGGGTTAGAGAAGTCATGAAATGGTTGAATTTGAGTTAATTAATGAAAACGTCATTATATAGTTGCTAAGTTCTTGCTAAATCAATTAACTAAACATGGAGATGGACCTTATAAAGGACGATTGTCCTGGAATGCGAATTGTATGAATTGGTTGTATTAAATATGTGCTTGGTTGTATTAATTTCGGGGCCCTCTAAATAGAGGAGGTGTTGCCCTATTTTTCTTGAAATCCCTAAGCATAAATACTCTATTAGCGATTATGTTGACATACTTAGGTATGGTTAATGTCCATGATTATCATATTTAAATGTTATATGCTTTAGACTGATCGGACTTGCAAATGAAGCATGCTTAGAGATATTGTAGAAGTGTTGAAGGCTTGTAATGCTCGTTAAGTAGGAAAAACATGATCTCGAGAGTTTAATGTCTCTTATAAGTTCCTTGGAGCTTAAATGGAATTTTAAATTAAGAATACAACTTCCGTATTCTTAGATTTTGTATTCTTAAGCTATAGGACTAAGTTATGGAAAATACGGACCTTATATTTACTTAGTACTCCTGTTGATTCTAGGAAGAGGAAAAGGTCCAGCAGGAGCTGCCGAACAACCGAGCTATTCCTAGGAATTTTCGAGGATTTCAGGTGAGGGGACTTCACCGTAGATCTAGGTTTAATTCGTGTATTTATTGGGATTTTGGTTTTATTGTATTCTTATGAGTTTTAATTCGATTTGTGGATGCCGAAGGATTTATTACTATACTTGCATAGTGTGTTCATGCTTGTATAATTGGGTTAAGTTTCAGAGCATGAAATATGATTAAAGGAAAACCCTACGGGGTAGTTATATGATTAAGGGAAACCCTAAGGGGTAGTTAAAGATTATTGCATGTATCATAAGCTGCACCTTAGTTAGTTAATGTATAGGGGATCCAGCAGGGGCTCAGGATAGAGCCCGGGTATTTTTAGTAGACGGGACCAGTGAGGAAGGGGTTTTTTTTAGCCATTTTCTTAAAACTAAAATGTTTGCGAAAGTCATGTTTTTATAAAAACCCCCCTTCCTGTCTCTGATACGGGATTTACCGGACTTACGTAGCGCCGGTTATCAGGATCATGTAGAGGCATAACGCTGTTCCTGATGGATATTGGAGTCCTTCCGGAGACATTTTAGCTAGGGGTGCACGCTTGTACGATATGAGGCCATCGCATATATATATGTTCATTATATGCTTGATATGATATGAGATTGCCGGTGTTTTCTCTGGATTTCTGATCATGCTAGCATTCTTTTCAAGATTATAGATAATTATGCTGACCTTCATGGGTTTTACTTGCATTGATTATGTTCCAGTATTTTAGTACAGATGACAGGTATATGTAATACCTGGCGTAGTCGTCCATACTCACTGAGCTCGTATAGCTCAGCCCCTCTTTCTATACTGTTTTTCTGTTACAGGATCTAGACGTGGATCGGGATAGTAGCTCGTGTTTCGAGCAGGAATCGAGGTCTAGCTGGCTCTGGTGTACCTGTCCTTATGCTTCTTGTCGTTGAGTTGTATTGAACTTTAATTATGTTTTCTTTCCGATGTATTTGGGGCCCTAGTTGCCCATAACGCTGAGTGTTGTACTCTATTTATAACTTGAGTTTAAATATGACTCTCGGTGTGTAACCATCTATGTTGTGTCATACAAATCTTATTTAGAGTACATGATCCTTGATTTCAGGTTTAATGGTATAGCTTATGGGCTGGGTGCATTCCCGGCCCAGCTGGTATGATATCTGTTTCATTAGCGAAATGAGGGTTACATTTAGTGGTATCAGAGAGGTTTGCTCCTTGATCTTAGAGTTCTAGAGGTAGTCAGAGCCTTAGGGTGGGAGTCAGAGTCAGTTAACATAAGGAATTAGCGATATAATTGCTAAGTAGGGTTATGTCCACTAACTGACACTTATTGGATGTCGCAGAATGCCGCCAAAGATAGGACGTGGGAGACCACCGAGGGTGCCACGTGAGGAGCCCGTGGAGGAGTCGCACGTGGATGCTCCTACACCTGAAGAGTATGGCGATGCATCACATGCGCATCCTGCTCCGGGATACAACCCGGGTGTACAACAGTTTCCTGGGATGCAGCATTTCTTCGAGCAGATTGCTCAGTCGTTTGTTGCTTTCCTAAACTTTCAACAACAACAACAACAGTACCAGCAACAACAACAACAGTACCAATAGCAACAACAACCCATGGGTCAGGATTATGTCAGTCGAGCCCAGCAAATGGGGATTAATCACTTTCTCGGAACACAGGATCCGACCGAGGCAGAGGCGTGGATCCAACAGCTAGAGAGGGTGTTCGAGACTATGAGGATCCCAGAAGAGGAAAAGGTTGTAATAGTATAGCTGTTGTTGGGACAAGACGCATTGATGTGGTGGGAGTCGGCTCAGATGTACCTTCCCAGGTCGGGTGTTTGGACCTGGCTGGAATTCAAGAGAGTGTTCGAGGAGGAGTACTCACCCCAAGTACACCGGGATGCCAAGAGAGCCAAGTTCATTTATCTGACTAAAGGAAATTCAACTGTTGTCGAGTATCAGGCCAAGTTCATTGCCTTGAGTCGTTATACGCTAGAGATGCTGGCAGACCCTTACAACCGTTGCAGGAGATTTGAAGATGGACTGCGGGATGAGATCAAGATCCCGGTCATAGCCCATGGTTTTGAAAATTTTCGAGGAGTGGTTGAGTTAGCACTCCGAGTTGAAGGGGGCTTCAATAAGCAAAAGCAAAGACTTGAAAAGTTAAACAAAAGAAGTAGCCCAAGCTCCCAAGGAGGGGGGGATACGAGGCCCAGTAAGAAGAGTAACAGTAGCAGCAGCGACGGTTCCACATCAAGTGGGAACCAAAGGGGGGAACCACAGTGTTCTACTTGCGGTTGATACCACTTCAGAACTTGCATTTCTGATGGATGCTTTTACTGCAAACAACCTGGGCATTTCAAGAGGGAGTGCCCGCTACTGACCCAAGAGGATGGAGCCGCTCCACAGGCTACTATGGGAGACCACACTGCGCACCAGACGCAGGGATTCTCTGTTGTGGGTGGTGCAGGAGGCAGCCGAGGAGGGTCAACTGGTGGACGGTCTGGTGGAGGAGGCCATGGGGCACCATCCCAGCTGCAGGCCCAGGCGTTTGCAATGACACAGCAGCAAGCTGTGAACACCCTTGATGTGATAACAGGTACGATGCAAATTTTTAATACCGATGCCTACGTATTGATTGATTCTGGTTCTACACATTCATATATTGTTGTTTCTTTTTCTGTACCTGAAAATGTATATGCAACTAGATTAGCAGAACTAATGAGTGTAGCATCCCCCATAGGTAGTTTCATGATTATTAAGTTAGTCTATAAGGGATGCGATGTAAAGATAGGTAATCAGGAATTAATAGCTAATTTAATCCCGATGAGGATCCTAGACTTCGATGTGATCCTAGGGATGGATTGGTTAGCTTCCCACCATGCCCACATTGATTGCTACTGGAAGATGGTGCGTTTCTAGAGTCCGGGAGAGGCGGAGATACTCTTCTACGGGAGACGACCGAAAACGGAGGAAGCTTATTTGGCAAATGTGGCGGAAGTGGAAGCTCCGAAGACAGAAGTGTAGGATATAGCCATGGCGTGTGAGTATCCGGATGTGTTTCAAGACTTTCCCGGACTACCACCGCACCGAGGTGTGGAGTTTTCGATCGAGTTGGTTCCCGGAACAACTATGATTTCCAAGGCGCCCTATAGGATGACTCCGGTGGAGTTAGAAGAACTGAAGACCAAGATAGATGAGCTGCTGAAGAAGGGGTTTATTAGACCTAGTGTCTCCCCTTGGGGTGCTCCTGTACTATTTGTAAAGAAGAAGGACGGCTCCATGCGGATGTGTGTTGACTATAGACAGCTAAACGATGTGACCATCCGTAACCAGTACCCGTTACCACGCATTGATGACCTGTTTGACCAACTGCGGGGAGCCTGTGTGTTCTCCAAGATTGATTTGAAGTCGGGTTATCATCAACTGCGAGTGCGGGAAGAGGATGTGCCAAAGACGGCGTTCCGAACTCGATGTGGATATTACGAGTTTTTAGTAATGCCGTTCGGGTTGATGAATGGACCAGCTACGTTCATGGGAATGATGAACAGGGTGTTCGCACCCTACTTAGACCGGTTTGTGGTGGTCTTCGTTGATGACATTCTAGTGTACTCATGGAACGTGGAGGAGCACATCAATCATTTGAGGATAGTTCTACAAACTCTACGGGGCAGCAGCTATATGCCAAACTCAGTAAATGTGAGTTTTGGTTGGAGCAAGTCAACTTCTTGGGGCATGTCGTCTCAGTGGCACGAATATATGTGGACCCTCAGAAGATCAAAGCAGTGGTGAACTAGCAAGCTCCTACCAATATTAAAGAGATTAGGAGTTTTCTGGGGTTGGCCATAACTTTGGCTACCGATATCGAATTCACGCGCTCAACCCCAATTCGGAGAGCTCGTCTCGACGCGCACGTGGGGTCCATCAGCTTTGCTAGATGGAACCTTCCTTCATCTTCAAATTCCACTATTTTCCCCAACGTTTCTTCTTTTCTAGGTGTTTTTTTTCCATTTTTGGCAATACTTCATATGCCAATTTAGGATCGGATATGAATCCGATTTGAACTCGGATTTTTAGGAGTTATCAGTTTTGTTTAGTTATTTTAGAATTAGATAAGTTTTTCTATTGGACTAAAATTTGCTGATTTGGGCAAATTTGGATAAGAAGATAGAATTTTTAGGTTACCTAAGTTAGTTTTTTTTTAGCTATTTAAACCAGGCTTGTGGGTTGAATTTTATTCATTGATTATTGAGTTATTTTCCTTTTTCTTGCTCTTCTATCAATCCCCCTGTTTACCACCGCTCACAGGTTAATCACTACCCAGCTCGGCGTCATTCTATCATATCTCAACATGTGCTACAATTTCCACAATATAGAGAAGGAAATAGACCAAGACCACCATATACGGAAAATGTATATGTACTAGAAAACATCAAACCTAAAGGAAAGCAAAAATTACAGTAACAACCTATAAAATTTCAAGGTCCTAATAAAGGGCAAATTTTAAACCTTACAGTTTATAGCCCTCAAAATTTGATTAGTATACTTGATGTTTGGAAAAATCATGTAGTTGTAGATTACATAAGAAATTTTAATGAAGTAGGTGCAGAAGAAATGTATATATACTTAAAAACATTTCTTGGTGAAAGTGTTAAAGCCTTATGGGAAGCATATAAAAGAGAAAGACCACAAGAATTTCAACATTTATTAAGTGTAGGTCCAAATCCATATAATTTTGTTAATAGAATACAATTTTTAGTAACAACAAACGATCCAAACTCTGGATTTGTAGATCTACAGAAAGATGCAATGTTACAATTAGGACAATTAAGTTTGCATGATTGGAATTATGTTAAAGAATTTACACAAGATTACTTTTATTATTGTTGTATCTCCATAAATGCCTTTAATCATGAATTAGGTTTAAATTTATTAAGAAAATTACCTGGAGCCTTAGGAAAGGAAATTCCTAAAAAATTGAATTAACATACTGTTACTCCATTTACATCAATTGGTCATTATATTTATTTTATTTTAAATATATTGAAAGAAAAATATACCAATATACAAATACCATAACAGTTAAAGAGAGATGAATATAGTTTTTGTAATAAGATTTATACAAGCCAAGCTTATGGGTTAGATACTTGATCAATATGGCTTATGTCAAAGTAACGGGAATGATATGACAATTAAGTAGTAATATGAAATGACAATTAAGTAGTGAAGGATTAGATGATTAAGTGAATTCAATATGGCTTATGCTCTACTCGGTACTTACTTTTCTTTAATGGTGTAGATATGGATTTTTTTTTTTTTTTTTTTTTTTTTGCTACAGTACCGGTGCTATAGTGGAATTTCTACAATGTTTTTTTCCCTTCTTTTTCTTTGAGAATTTCAAATTATTCAAAAAAGAATAAAACAAACTTATAACCAATTAGATTATCAAGAAAACAGTTCATTCAGATTTGAAGAGTAAACAAGAGCAAAATCATATCTAAGAACACCCAAAACCCTAAGCACCATCAAACGGCATAACGGCCATCAACAGGGAATTTCTTTCTTGGCCTAGATTTCCACCTACCTCTTTGTTTACAAAATCTTAAGGATTTCCTCTTTCCCTACTACTAAATTTTTCTAGATAAAAGAGATTAATTATAAGGTGTTTAATCTTTCCTTACTATTGCATATTCTTTAAGAAAAGATGGATTGTTAATATAAATAAAAAATTGTACAAATAAAAAAACTTCATATTTTTGTGGCCATACCTTCACAAGGAAATCTTTCCATTTCGAGGGGGAAAAAGTGTTGAAGAAAATTGGAGAAGAAAAACTTGCAAATATCAAACCAAAGTTCACACACTTTATTCACAAGAAAGCTCTTTACAAGAAAACATCTTACAAACCAAACACTCTAAGATTTTCTGATGATAGAATAAGATTGAGACAACTAAGAGAAGCCCCAAGGGGTCTCTTATATACAAGGGAGTTGGCATCTATCTCATCATTACATAAGAGATAAGAAGATAAGCACAAGCTACATTGCTTATTTCTATTACAAGAGGGAGATAAGTGATAAGATAAGAGAGAATATCATCACATGAAAATATTCTCTTGTCACTTCATACCACATCAATCATCACTATTCATCTTAGAACTATTCATAGTACTATTTATAGAAGTACTATTCACCCATTTATCTTAGGTCCTTCACAACCACATGGGCAAGGAGTGTCTTCGCCTGGAGAACCGAGATTGTTGTAATTTGTCTGCCGCAAGTAATCCATGAGGTGTGTATGTGTAGGATGAGTATAGTAATACATCTTATCAAGGGTTGCTTCTACGAGAACAAGTTGACAAGCGCAGTGTCCTATAACTGGACAATTGTAGAGATGATATCTTTTAGGATCTTGGTAAATGAATCCTAAAGTATTTTGGAGAATGCCAAGAAAACATGGCTTTGTCTTGCCTTGTTCAAGGTTAGCGAGTTTTACTAGAAGATTGTCTTTTTCACGTTGTGCCTTGGTGAGTTCTTCAGCAAGTCTGAGGACTTCTTGGTGAGCAAAAGAACGAGAATTCTTTAAAAGAGTAGTAATCATACGTTGTTGGTTACGTTGTGGAGTACTTCATTGATGATTTTTATTTCATCATTTAATTCAAGAAATTCCTTGATTAAAAGGTTAGTATTTGAAGGAGTAACATGTCCGAGATAGGATAAGATAAGTCATTATAGACAAAACAGTTGTTGAATCTCGATAAAATCATGAGAAAGATCTTCAAGAGGAGAGTTGAGAGATGGAATTGGAGATGAAGTGGGAGCTGAAGAAGACATTTGGAGTTTCTGGTTTTTGTTGTAGAAGCTTGATGAAAAACTGAATTGAAACTATATTATATAGAAGCTTAAAAATAATTTACTATTGTTATTTAATTGTCTTAAAAAAAGGAGTTCTTGGAGAGTGTGCTTGGAGCATATAATTGATGTACTACTCTTTAGTGGCAATAGGACTATATATATAGGGTGCATATAATTGTTATACTTTTATCCTTTAATTAAACATGAGGATTTGTCTTTATCTTTGTCTTTTTCTATTTTCTTTAATAATTTTTGGGTTTCTTCCCAATCCATTATCTCTAATGGTTGGCTAAACTCTCATAATTCAGGGTTTATAGGATAATAAGGTTCTAATGAATCTAGAATATAATTAAAATCTATTTCTTTTTCATTTTCTAATGTCTCTTTAATCACCTGTTGTAGTAACTGCTTTAAACCTTCTCTTCCAATTTCTACTATATTTTCTTTTCCTTTATTTGATTGGCTTTCTGGGAAAACCACACCCATCACAGGATTTGATGAGTCTTTACCAGCTACCTGTTGAGCTAAACTAGTCAACGACATATTGTGGTTTCATTGGTAACCTTTTGTAGTATTGTTGGCAAATACTCAGCCATCAACAAACTTGATAAGCCTTTACCAATTGCCACTTGGGTTGGGCTAGGTAATGAAGTTAATTGGGCCTCATTACTGGCCTGCTTGGTCATCTGGAGTTGTTGTTCTAAGAGGATATTTTCTATAGTAAAACTTGTTTCTCGCTCTAAAAAGTAGTTATAATCTCTATATTCTTTCTAATAACAACTTGTAAATTATCACAATGCGAACAGAATAATATCTTATCAGAAGGATCTTGAACAATAACTAAAGTTCTTAGTAAAGAAATTTGATTTGGAAAAGTTTTGAGAGAAGTTGAAATATAATATGTTGGCCCAAGATATTTTTGTGCAACGATAAATGCCTTGGAAATCAAATAAAAACCTTTAAACAGAGGGAATTCAAAATTCGTAATGCTTTCTAAAACTTCTTTCCAAGCACCAAAAACACCACAAATTCTTCCTTGTACTACTGTATAGAATTTAAAATTATTTTTAATGCTATGAAAATATTTTGATAAAGCATTTAAACAAGCTAAATGGTACTTAGGATCTGTTGAAAGGGTATTTCGTGAAATCCATAATTATCAAGTAAAGACTGTTGTTCTTTTGAAACTTCTATATAAGATAAAGTCTTAAATGTTATATTACTTTTCTGATAAACGATTAAACTAGTATTACCAAAGCTTATTCGTTCTTTCAATAAAGAAGCGGGCAATCTTCGAAGTTGTGGTCTAGAAGATGATGCTGCAATGTTGGGTCTAATGGGTTGCATCGGTAAAAGAAATTTTTAGTGGAGTCAATTAAGGCTTTGCTATGCAAATCTGCTAAACTATTGTCTACTCCTTTAGTGTGCTCAAAATGTATATTATAATCATTACCAATAACTTTGTCTATAAAATGTAACCATCTTCTTTTACTACTCCTTTTATCATTCTTTTAATTAAAAAATCTTACTATTGTTTTACAATATTTTCTGATAGTGAATTCCTTTTTTGACAAGATATGGATTCTAAAGGAATCTAAAGCATAGTTAATAGCTAATAATTCTGCATCTATACTACTTATGTTCCCTTTTGCTCTATATTTACCACTTGCATATCCACATATTTTTCTTCTGTTTTATTTTTCTACTTATCAGGTTTAGCTATAAGAATTGCTCCGCATCTTAAATTTGAACCGTTTGATTGTATTATTATATAATCTGTATCTAATGGTAAATCTAATGGAGGTGAAGTTTTTACTAATTCTTTGATTATCTCTACTAGTTTTTTATCTTCTATATTAAAGGTTTTTTTGACCTTTTTGTGATGTTTTAGAGTATAATGGTCAAGCTATTTTTCCTAAGTCTTTAATAAATCCTTTAGCATTTTTTTTATCTTCTATATTAACTGTTTTTTTTTTTTTGAACTTTTTGTGATGTTTTAGAGTATAATTGTAAAACCCGCCCAGAAATAAATAAAATTTTTTTTTATTATTTCCAAGAATTTATTAAATGGAAATTTAATATGGTGAGCGAAGAAATTTTGGGAAAATTACATAGTGTTAATTAATCAAGATTGATTAAGTGATAGATACCAGACAAAAGTTAGAGTCTCGGTAAAGTAGACCAGGTCTGGTCAAAAGCAGGAAAAAGTGGATCTAGTCTGGTATGGGGACAAATCCCGTGAGGTCATAGTGCACTTGTGACACTAGGGTCATTTGGCCCGGAATTTATGGATCTGGGTCAGGGATGGGAACGAGTCCCGTGGTTGATTCGTCACCCATGTGACGGCACAGTGGAAAGATAATATTTAATAATGCTAATTGGATTTTAGTCGGAGATATTTTGAAGATTAATATTGTTTAAACGAATAAAATAATATTTTATTAAAATAAATATTTATTTAAAGATTCTTTACTTAAGTTATAAGAATATTAGGAGAGAGAGAAAGATTTAAATCTCTCTCACGTGTTAGAGCTCAGATGCCCCCCCCCCCCCCTCTCTCTTTCTTCTTCTTCTGCCCGTACTTGCACCCTCGATCAGCTTGGCTACCTGTCACCGGCCGCCGGCGAGCCCAGCCGCCCTCCGCCACGACTGCCCCCGCGTAGTCCGTCATTTCCCTGCGCGGCCTGCAGTCGCGCTGTCTACGCACGCGACCACCGCCGCGCCACCTCCCTTTCCGCCTTGAACAAGTCACGCCGTTCGGCTGCGCCCCACCGTGAGACCCGCCCGGAGTGCTCCGCCCCGCTCCCCCTAGCTCTGCTCAACTGCGTGCTGCTTCAGCGACCCAAGCGGCTCCGCCCCGCCCCTTTGCTCGCGCCTGCGGCCTGCTCCACCCCTAGCCCTACCCGACGTCACTCCGCCGACCTGCAACTCCGGCATCCAGACCCTAGCTGAGCACGACCAGCCCTCCAGCCTCCTTCTTTCCCCTGTCTGGCGAGCCGAACCCCCTCCCTTCCTCGCGAACTGTGAGCCTAATTTGGGGAAAACCCTACCTTAATCAATTGGATATTTGCATGAACTCAATTAAGAAACTTCAATTTATGTGATTAATGTTTAGTGGATGAATTAGTTGGGGTTAGAGCTGTGAGGGGGTTAGTATCTATGTGATTATATGAGTTGTATGGATTGCTATGTATTTAAGTTATTAATGAGAATATTTGTATTCATTCGGAGCCCTACAAATAGAGGAGGTGTTGCCCGATTTTTCTTGAAAATCCCTAAGTATAAATGCCCTGTTAGGGTTCATGTTAACTTGCTTAAGTATTATTAGTTTTCATGATTAACATGCTTAATGATCATGCTTTAGACTAATTGATCTTGGCTAATCAAACATGCTAAGGGACATTCTGGGAGCCTTGAAGGCATGATATGCATGTTAAGTAAGAAAGCGTGCTTTGTGTTAGCTTGATGGCTTTCAAGCATGATTAAGGTTAGTGAATCATCATTTGTTGAGTTAATCTCTTTGCTAGAGATGTTTAGGGCTTCATAGGCCCTTTCGTATTTAAAGAAGATGATTCCAGTAGAATACGAAGATATTATCCGTCTTCTAAGAGAACACATGAACATTAAAGTTCATGGTAGCTATTAAGTAGTAGATTGGTAAGGACACTTGTGTTCATATGTTGATATGAAATACTTACGTATGGAGATATTGAGATTCTTTATCCATTTACTAGATCCCGATTCGGACGCATGAGACACAATGAGGATTAGAGGATTATTCTCTACAACAGGTAGGCTCTCTAACTCTGTGCTTTGTGAGTGTTTCTAACTCATACCTTGCTTGGGATTTCTTTTCCTATAGTTCCTTGAGATGTTACTCATATATTCGAGTTGATTGGTTCCTCCTTGAATATATGCCTTTGTGCTGCTTTCTATATCTCTTTGAGATCAGTGTTTGTTCATATATTCGAGATGGTTGTTTTCCATGAATATATGCTTTTCGTGTTGCTGTATATATCTCTTTGAGATTGTTGATTGATTATATATTCGAGATGTTACTGCCTTGGATATATATATATAGGAATACATGTTGTTAGGTATTCGGTACTGGCAGTCTCTTCTTGATAGGCATGATACATTGGGCAGAGGCCCAAGCAGAGCAGACGTTGCTCACACATAAGCTCAGTCATGGAGTAGTATTTCCTGATCGATACATTGGGCGGAGGCCCAAGAAGAGCAGACGTTGCTCACATATAGGCTCAGTCAGGGAGCAGTATTTCCTGACCATGTATACATGTTTGCTATAGCATTATCCGGCATAGGCCGAAGACGGTATGGGTGATACCATAGTATCGTATATGCCAGAGACCCAGTATATCTGTGAATTTATTTCACTTACTTGAATTGTGTTGTTGTCTTGTGATTGTGTTTCATTTGCCTTTGCACTTGATCGCTTTCTATTCCTTGTTTTATTTGGCTTTCGCCATATTTATTGCTTTACTAGCGATCCTATTGGGCCTTTCTTTGGCTCAAGCACTTGATTGATGTCTTCTCAGGTGATAAGGAGGAGTAAGCTCGGGACTAGACAGGGACCTTACGAGTAGCTAGGAGCAGAACTCAGGCAAGAGCTTCCGCGGGACAGCCTAGTAGCGTTGGGGATATTTTGAACCGAGGTCTGCGGGCCTCCATTCCTTTCTGAGTGAGAGTTGTATCATTCAGGACCTGCTAAGGGTTTATATAAACGTTGATTTATTTACTTTCGCTGATTATGTATATTCCGACTCTGTTTTAGTTATCTGCTTGTGTTACTGAGCCTTGTGCTCATAGGGGTGACCCAATAAGTACGCGTCGTCTATCGCGTGCGCCGAGGCCCAGAACCCGGGTTCGGGGCGTGACAATAATGGTCTAGCTATTTTTCCTAAGTCTTTTATAAATCCTCTAACACAATTTAACAGTCCTAAAAATGATTATAGCTTTTTTATATCTTGTAGTTCATCAACATGCATATCTAAAATCTTTTTAGTTATATGTTATTGTAATTTTACATTACCATTTCCAATTTCTAATCCTAAAAACTTTTTATGAGTTTTAAAAAGCTCCATTTTCTTTTTTCTAATTATAAGTCCTTGTTTCATGAATTCTTCAAATACTAACTATAAATGCCCAATATGATCTTCCATTGATCTACTAAATACCAAAATATTATCTATATAAATTAGTACAAAATATCCATGAATTTCAAAATGGACACATGGCATGATCCAGACGACTAAGGCAGAAACTTGGATAATCACTCATCCAACGGAGGGAAATAAATCTTCAAAGGCACCAATATTTGTTGAGTTAGGTCAATGATATATAAACGGAGGTCTCTAATACCCTGGTAAGAGGTCGACGGGACCTTTGGGGAAGGAAATCTTTCTTCTTAAACTTCTTTTATGAAAACTCCCACTCTCTGTCTCTCCCTCTCCCGCCTAGATCTGACTTGATTGTCGGAGAGTCCCCACAAGCACAAGAGCTCGGATTCCTTTTCTTCCACGATTCTCTCCTCTTCCAAAACAGGGTTGGATACATGAAGGTCATGTTAGAAGCCCATGGAGTTTTGGACCTTCTTATGAGTTTTCAAAACATTCATATTCATATAGTAGCTTGTTTAGTACCACATTAGATATTCACAAACCATGCATCCTCCTTTTATATGATCCACTCTAGCACATAAATGCACCGATTTCATAGTTCACCTTGCACGTGACTTGGTTTTGTTTTAATTTTCTTTTTATTCATCACTGTTGGGCTCCCAACTACTCAAACAGAAATGACCGCTCCTCTTCCAAATGGACACTTCTTTTCACCAACAACCAACTGTTTTGAACTGATGCTTCTCTTCAATTAAACTGATGCTACTATTCATTGAACTGATGCTTCAAACTATTGTGTCCCTTCAGATTTCACTCTATAAAAGGAACCCCAACCTTGCTTTTCAGATTACAGAACATTATATTCTTCTCTCCTCCTTTTTCCTTCCTATACCCATCTTCTTTCTGCTTTTCTCTGTCTGAGCAAATCAAAGAGCACTCACTGTTCTCAATTTGGGTGCACAAATCTGAGGAGGAAGACTGTTGTATCCTAGGAGAACATCGCCGTTGTGATCCTGCTGCACCGAGTTAAACACTCAGGGGAGGCAAAATTGTTCTTAAGGTCAGTGCAACCTGCAATCCTCAGTCATACAATTCAAAGCACTTCCACAACTAATTTTCAACAATCTTAAGAATAAGATGGATGCTGCAATGAATACTGCCAAGTTACTTCCCGATGTCTCCAAAATTGACCAATTCACTGGAACATTCTTCAAATGGTGGCAGCAAAAGGTTCACTCTTCTCTTGACATGTACAATCTTGCGTATATACTCACTTATCCAAAATCAGATGCTACATCCGAGAGGTATACCGAAACCCTACCAATTTGGGAGAGAGGTAATAAAATCTACCATCATACAATTCTTACTACACTCTCAAATGAATTATATAACATATACTGCAACTATCAAATTGCTAAAGAGATCTGGGATTTATTACATAAAAAGTATATAGTAGAAAATGCTGGAAATCAGAAATATGCAATAGGAAATTTTGTTGATTTTCCAATGACTGAGGAAAAGGATGCGTCTTCACAAATCCATGATTATCATGTTTTAGCCAATGATCTCAAAAATGAAGAAATCATTTTACCTAAATCTTTTCTTGATGGCTTCCTCATCGAGCGATTACCTGAATCCTAGAAACACTACGGGGCTGTTTGGTTACTCGTATTTCAATTCACAGTGTAAGTGAAATCACATGTAATTTGAATTACTGCATTTTGACTTACTTCAAGGGTTGTTTGGTTGCCCGTAATTATAAATGTTGCATTTCATTTTTCATTGTTTGGTTTGATGTAAGTTGGGTGATACAATCACCCTGTGAAGTAAGTGGTGAGATTACCCCCATATTCAAATTTTTTTTATATTTTTATTTAATTTATAATATAAATAATAATGTGAAATTTAATATAAAATACTTAGTCATAAAATATTTATCACTTAATTTATAAAATAATAATGTGAATATATACACACACATAATCTTGCTACTTGCCCAAAATATGTTCAATTTATATTTTCTCCAAAATATGTTCTATTTACTACACACTCCCAAAATAATAATAATAATCTTGCTACATGGTTGCTTATCAGAACTCCACAATGGTTTGAAAATGTACCTGATTTACAAATACTAAAAATTACAACTTATATATATAAACACACATACATACTTGCATCACTTGGAAACTCCATTCCAAAAGAATATTAAGAACCTCCATTTGAAAACACCATAAATAAATAATCAACTGAAAAAAATACAAGGCAAACTATCAAAAGCATCACTTGGAAATAAAATGTTATCAGCTGTTATAGCTTCACAAAAGCATCCCAACAAGGTAACATAGAATCTGATTCAGTTTCAATACAAGATTAACATAAACACTAATTGTTCATCAGTTTTTCATGACCACAAAACATTAAATCTAAAGTTTGAAACATCCAACAATGTGTCACCACATCATATCCTACCGTCCCCCCTCAATTGTCTGAGGAAACCATCCATCCAAAAGCATCGGAGGTCATGATCTTTGTTTATAAAGGCGATTGCAAGATTGTGTTGGGCATTCAAATGATCATATGCTAACCCAAGGTCAAACTTGTTGTAGTGGTCAATCAAAGTCATAACTTCATCGTACAATTTCTTACCCAAATTTACAGCTTTATCCCCCTCTGGTGCATTTCCAATCTTGTCCAATCCATCTGAAACTTTTCCTATGACTTCCAATTCCTCGATCCTAATACGCTTTGCTCCCTTTTTAACCTCCTTGGTCTTGGAAGTTGAGCTAGTTGGTGTGTCAACACAAGGAGGTTGTGTTTGTGCGAAACAATCAATATCATCCAAACCTTGGGGTTGATCATTGGAATCAAATGCTGGCGGTATTGGTGGTAGTTCCATGCGAACACCCATACTTCTAGAGCTTTGACAACCTGTTCTTGAAAAGGACCCTGTTGCTTGATCATTTCCACACACAATAGCTATCTCCTCGTAGTCTTCAATCGGTTTATTGATGTATACCACTTCACTAGGATGCGACTATACAAAAAACACAATCCATAAGTAAGGTAAATATACAAATATAGCTAATAAATGGTAATTATGAACTAGTACTTACCTGTATGTATGTGCTGAATTCCTCTGGGCCCATAATTATTTTCTTCTCCTAATCATCCCACGACACTCCACTTAAACCCTTAAGCTTCTTACTTATTAGCCAAATCTTCCTCACATGTCGAAGATGATTGATGACTTGTGTATCATTCACAACCAAGTTAAACTTCACACTAACAGCTCTTGTAGCAGCAGTGATAGCAGTACTCTTGAAACCTTTGTCAGATTTAAGACCAAGGTTTGCTTGCTCAACTAAACATTTGAGCAAAAAAGATGTCATGATCGTTGTCCATCTGAAATTAGTTGAATTTCTCCTTCCAACACCATCATGGCTCTCTTGTGTCATTTCTACAGAATCCATCTGCAAAATAAAAATCACACTTTGTTCTCAAAATAAACAAAAAAATAAAGTACAGTATTTTAAATTTTCTTATGCACCAGGAGCAAATCTTGTAAATATATACTTATGTGCATTCATGTAAAATTGAAATTAGTGTAAATAATAATAATACAACGAGATTGGTAGTTATGTTTTAGTTTTGACTCGTTATTGTCTTTTGGTTTTAGCCAAAACAAAACACACGAAAGCCTGCAAATAATCAAGCTCACAACAGACATCATCCAACAATAATTTGGACCTAAAATTTAATCACAAAAATTGGGAGGTCTCATGTCCAATACTGGGGCTGTGGCCAGGCGAAGTAGCAGGCCCTTCTGCTCCAATCAGTGACTTGAATTTATTATAACAAGCAATAGTAGAGGAAGAATGGTTCGAGTGGATGCAAGCAATATGGCATTCCAGCCTTCTTGCTTGAACGTACCATGAAACATATATATATATATATATATATATAACTGGTAGCACTATATGTATATGATGAGAGGAATGTAGTTGATTCCCTTAATCTGTGGGCTGTAAGTCTGATTGATTCATCATGACTTCATTGGTGGAAATCAAAAGCTTAATTCTTTCATGGGTTTCAAAAAAAACTAAGGATCATATACTAATTTCTCTTTCCAACACTACTTTTTACCAAGCTAAATCAGCTAACTATATAGATAATATACATGTAGAGGAATCATTGAAAACATGTCCAATTAATAAAAACAACTCCTTGGAAAAAGGAAGCAGAAGCAGAATAAAGAGAACGCCATGAAAAAAATAAAAAGAGTTCATTAACAAGAGTTTTATGTGAAAGTATACACAAAAATAATGACTACTCCTAATCATGGCAAGTTTGAAAGAGTACATGTATGTCTGAAATGACCAGCTCTACAGTATCTAGTGCAGTATATATTCCATGTTATATATTTTTGACTAGATCCCTAATGGCACCACAATCACAATCAAGAACAAGCCACTAATGGCACCACACCAAGACAATCATAGTCAAATAGAGAGATATGAAAAGGTACAGATTTCATTTTTCTGCACAGTGATGCCACTAATGGCACCACACCAAGACAAGCCACTAATGTTTTAGTAGCCACTGTACAATAATGCCACTGTACAATTTTCTGCACAGTGAAATTAACTCATGGATTTAAGTCTAATACAAAAATGGACAAATCATCAAGACTACACATTACACATAAAATCGAAGGACATGTAATTAGCATTAACTCAAGGATTTAAGTCTAATACAAATTTTTTCTTCTTCCAAAATAATAATTTGAAACAAGTTCACAACGTTGACACAAGTTTAGCAAAGAAAAAAAAAATACAATAAATTGTTCAAGATACAAATAATAACTCTATCTATTACTCCACAAGCCCTCCTCGATCGCTTCTCTTATTGCCAACCATTCCCTTGTTTCGTCACGTGCTTGGGATTGAGTTAGAACCTCTTGCACATTTGGTTCCCATTCTTCAAGTTCGGGTACATAAATATTATTACCCCCTCGTAAAATAAAGTTATGCAAAATGCAACATACAACCACAATATTATTACCCCCTCGTAACATAAAGTTATGCAAAAAACGGTCTAGACGTGAGAATCTTGAAATGATTCTTCAAAGCTCCAAATGCTCCTTCCACCGAAGTACGCAAGGAAGAATGCCTATAATTAAACAATTCCTTGCTATTTGATGGGGTACGAGCACTAAATTCTTTGAGATGATATCGAACACCACGAAATGGTGATATAAAACCCGGTCGTGTGGAGTATCCCGCATCTACAAGATAATATTTACCTACAAGAATATATTTATGAGTTATTCCAACATTATAATAGATTAATGATTTTAATTTTTGTCAAACTATAAAATACCTTCGGGTACTTTGAGTCCATCCTCTCTTTCCAAAGCATTACGGAGGACAAGTGCATCATGCGCCGAACCCTCCCAATCGGCTAACACATGTAAATCTTAAATCAAAATCAACTGCGACCAACACATTTTGGGTGGGATAAGGCTTTCTTCCACTGAAATGAGCTACAATTTCATTTCGTACAGAAGCATGAATATGTGTACCATCAAGCGCTCCTATGCAATCCTATATAATGGATAAAAATTATTAGTTAGATCATTTAATTTTGGGTTCATAAACTAAACTAAATCAATATTTGTTTACCTTAAAATATGGCATAAACCTTGGATCTTGTGTGATGACATGACTAGTACTTGTGCTAGGTGGTAGTCGTAATTCACCTCGAAGCTCTCCTATAGCATGTAATACGTGATTGAAATATCGGCTAACAGTTTCTCCTAAACGTAGGAAATTTACTCCAATCACTCTGTTTCTCACATTATGTACAAGAATGTGAAGAAACATTGCTACTTGCTCTTCGACGCTTATATGTAGGGTGTTGCACAACAGCCCCTTTGCCTTCAGTAAATCACATAACCCAAAAAATACCACCCTTTTCATCCTCAACATTTCTATACTAACTTCCTCGGATCCATGTATTATTCTTGAAATATAGTTTGTACGTTGGGGATCTCTATTATAATAAGGCTCCCATGGGACATTGACTCCTCTTCTTCATGCATACCACCTTAATGCACAAACACCTTCAACAACTGCAGAGGCAGCTGCTGCGATTTCTTCCTCAGAAAATCCATTTATTTTATAATCTGTGTTTATATCAAAAATACATAAGCTACTATACCTTGTTTTCCAACTATTGATAATATGAGACTGAAAAACAAACATGAAATTTTAGATTTACAACATAAGCTAGTGTCTTCATTTCCACCTAATGTTCACTGGGGATAAAACTATATCAATAACAAAAGTAAATTTTGGAAAGCATCTACAAGGAACTACATGTACGTCTAACAAAAGTATACATTTAACAAAAAATATATTACAAATAATACACATGTACAAACCTCACAAGCATTACTAATAAAACAACCACTTGGCATCAAGAAATAAATTGATTTCCTGTCAAATAGAGAATCATCCAAGAATGGGCCAAAATTTTTGGGTACAGGTTGGAGATCATACCAAGTACATTTCACTATGGTATGGTTTACTATCATTTTTGTTTACATAAGTGTTTCATCAAAAAAAAAAAATCTTTTGCAGAAATAAGGGGGCAATTTCAAGAAGAAACCAGGTTGGCTGGATTACAAACCCAGGAAAGATGGAAAAGCTATTGGTCTAACCCAAATGATGACCATTAAAGGTAAACAAGCAGCTTTAAAAAATATTGTGCTTTTTAAAATATGGGTATGAATTTTTGTTAGGTTTTCTTTCCCTGCATTTCATTTACTTTGATGAATTGTTAGGTTTTCTGCAGAGATGTGGGTATATCAAGCAATGAAGCAGCTAGAGAGCAATGAATTGTAAATGAGACCACAAGCTCTTTATTGTATGATTTCTTGTTTAGGTTTATAAAGAAGAGATGTTATATTGTCACAAAGGTTGATCTATGTAAAACTCTATTGTGGATACTGAAGGAATGCTGGTTTTTACAGTATTCCAAGAATCAATGAAGTTAATATTTTTATGAACAACAAATGATTTACCATAAATTGAACTGAAATTTGTGAATATATGTGCAATAGGTTTCTCAAACATTAGATTTCTTCTCCTGCTAAGAATAGAGAGAAGGGAACAATTCAAATCATGAATGCACTCAAAAGTCTTAGAAAGAGGATATACTGAAAGAACTTCAACTATTTCTTTCAAACATTGAAGTAGAAAAACATACAAGGTTTCTTCACAATAAATGATTCTTTAAAAAGCACAAAAAGTCATACCAAAGAGAGTACTAGATAATTCCAAGGAATAAAATATGGGTACCATCCATAATAGTAGAAGAAATTAGAATATATAGTACAAAGCACCATATGCTAACAGAATCAAGAAATTAGATTTATTTATCTATCTATCTATCTATATATCTATATAAGATTTATAAACACAATATAGTCAGAAATTTATAAACATAAATTCAACATATTGGAAACAATTGCTCACTGAGACACACTCTCTTTCAATTATAGCAGGAAAACAAGATTTCAAACTTGCATAGAAAGTGAATTGGACCGAGACTCAATTGTTTGGTCACTCTTGTTCCTATCACTATAATAGATAAGAGTACTAGATAATTTCAAACATACAAAAAAATCATTGCAACATAGATCTGTTTTACTAGATAATTTTTTGCCACAATATCAAAGACAGTGGTTTTCAACTTGCAAAGCAAATCTATGAAGATCAAACCTAGAATTTAATACATGAAATTTAAGCCTCACCTTCTCAGAGTATTGACAAGGAAGGCACGACCGGAAGGAGAGCACTGGAAGAAGGCGTTGAACAAAGATTAGTGGATTGAAGGCGAGAGAGAATGAGAGCCAAAAAAAAAAGCAATTTGGAAGCCTCGGCCTACCTTGATTCAAGCTTCTTGGTTCGGCCCACGCTCTCAGCTCGTCGTCCTCAATGGGGCACGACGAAGCCCTTGGTCCGAAGGAAGATGGCTGTGCTTGGTGATGGATAATGGAACTAGGGTTCCGGCAATGGAGAAAAGAGAGATCGGGGTGAGAAAAGCGAGAGATCGAGGTGAGATTGGGGTGATAGAAGAGAGAGATCAGGGTGAGATTTGGCTGAGAGATGAGAAAGATTAGGGTGAGATCGGGCTGAGAGAAGAGGGCTGAGATCGGGTGAGAGAAGAGAGAAAGGTGATTGTGGGGTGAGTGTAACAATTTGTTTTACTGCATTTCAACTCACGGCCAATTTGGCCGTGAGTTGAAATGCTGTAAAATAAGGCTAAGAAGTGAAAAGAATCACAGGTAAGTCAGCTTTTTACAGGTAACCAAACACCAAAAAGTGAGTTTTACCTGTAAATGAAATTACATCACGGCTACTTACGGGTAACCAAACAGTCCCTACAAGAACAACCTCAATCATAAAAGGAAACATATGACTCTTGAAGATGTTATTATGCACATCCGGATTGAAGAGAAACACCATCAAAGGGACAATGCAGACAAAGTCAAAGAATTTTCATCCAAGGCAAATCTTATTGAAGGAGGATAAAACAAAGCAAAGAATTCAAAGGTCCTACACAAAAAGTCAAGGGACATAAGAAAGTTGGCTTCAAGCTAATAATAATAAAACTAACCATAACTTCCAAGCTACTTTCAAAAAGAAAGGAAATTGTTATATTTGTGGCAAGCCAGGTCACTATGCATCTCAATGCCATTTCAAGAAAGTGCCAATTCCAAAAGCCAATTTAGTTGAAGGAGACAACGAAGAGGTGATTGCTGTTGTAGTGTCTCAAGCACTCATGGTGGCGGATGCAAAGGACTGGATTGTAGATTCTAGTACCACGAGGAACATTTCTACAGATAGGAATGCTTTCCACTTTTACACTCCCATGGCCAAAGGTGAGGAGCAGGTTTACATGGGAGATTCATCTCCTTCTCCAGTTCTTGGGAAAGGCAAGGTACTGCTCAAGCTTACATCAAGAAAAATATTAGCACTCAGTAATGTGTTGCATGCCCCTGACCTTCGTGCTAATTTAGTATCTGTCTCGCTACTTGGTAAGGCTGGAATAAAAGTTGCCTTTAAGTCAGATAAATTAGTAATGACAAAAAGTGGAACATTCATATGCAAGAGATATTGTAGCCAAGGTTTATTTATTTTAAATGTACTCAATGTTAGTAATGGAAATACATCATCCTCTTCTGCTTATATAGTCAACTCAATTGATTTATGGCATGCTAGATATGGACACTTGAACTTTTCATATATTAAGTATCACGCCCCGACCTGGATTTCAGGCCTTGAGTGCGTGCACAGATCGGCCATACCAGAGTAGAGGCGCACCTCACTCGGATACAAGGCCTAGGTAAATCAAAAACAAATAACAAATAATAACAAAATAATTCAAATAACATAAACAATAATCAGAGTCACAACGGAGATGAAATCAGGGTTCATGTACCCTACAATAGTCTGGGCCCTACAAGGGTCCTACAAAATAAACATCTCTCACTCAAAAGAAAAATGAGGTCCTCGAATCTCAGCAAAAGTTAGCCCAGTCCCCTCGCATAGCTTCAGAGTCCGAGTCACCTACAACTCAGGATGTGAAAAAGATAAAGAGGAAACAAGGAGTGAGCTTTCGAATGGAAAGCTCAGTAAGTACACCCTGCAGGAATCACAATGAATAAGATATGGCAAAAAGCATATCAAACCATCAAGGCCAACATACAAGTGGGGACCATGCCCCAAACCATCTAACTCTAGAGGTCTCGAACCTACCACAAAGATCTAATCAAAGGTAGGGACCCCTAACATAGAAACAACCCTCCGACTCTGGAAAAGAAACTTGGTAAGTGTCCCCCGGTCAGCATCATCAACCTCAGATGGAACGACCATCCAGTCGTGAGTCGGTAGCGCCACCTCCATGCATGTCAATATGGTCAGCGTATCAATCCCACTAACAGGCCAGACAACTAGAGTTTCACTACCCCTCTGGCATGGTATGCTAGAATGATGGGGTATCCTTGTCCCCGCATGTCATGCAAACGGAGCCCCCACGCTCCACTAATCCGGGCGGAAAACTAACCAACAACTAGGGATGCCAACATCCCAAAAATAACCATACATGCTCAACAAAAATCCAACCAAACAAGAAAACAAGTATATACATATATGTGATCAATGAGGCAACAAGCCAACAAATCAAGAAACATGATAGCAAACAATATCATGAACATGAGGATGGCAAAGCCAAAGAACACTCCGTAGAGTGGGTGATAGGCAAGTGTACTTACATCTACCAAAAGTCTGCTCGACTGACCCGTGCCACTCCTGATGTGGCTCAGCATTCCACGTCCAAATCTGGTAACGATAACCATAACTTAGTGCTATTATCGTAAGCAAAGTGGTTCATTATTATTATTAGTGTTAATGCAGAATTCTGCTCATTCTGCGTAGTCATAATGAACTGTTCATAACATCTAATCCAGGAACCCGATGTAGCTGATCCAAGATTCGTTAGAAAGATCTTTCCCTCATCTTTCTAACGATATATTACATGTCTCGATCGGATAAGTACAAATAAGCCAGTTGTCCTTCAAAAAAGACAGCCAAATTGTAGGCCCTTCATTGTTTCTAACTTGAATAAGTTTAGTCTATTAACTTAAACTCACTAAACAGGCTTTTCAATAATTTATCTATTAGATTCTTACACTTGACTAACCCAACCACATGTTATATTCACCACTCTCCATGTCCTCACTCTCATTGCCAGCCAAGTTAATGTACTATTAAGCAACTCAACTTCAACCTTTATTATGCTAGGTCTCGTGAACCATTTAATACTATCACATTCACCATTAACAAAAGACCTGAAACCAAAAACCCAAAAACTAATAGTTATCCTCTCCAACAACTTCATTAATCCAACTAAACACCTCCATGAACACTTCACTGTCCGCCTCAACAGAGCCTCGCAATACACCCATCAAGTGTGTTCACTGTCACCTCCATTCTTTGAACCCATTGTTTGTACATGTTTCAATTAATTTATTTTTATTTTATATCATCACAACCCTCATCAAGAAAACCTTATGTTCATGGACCTTCATGCAACTGATCCCACATTTTTAAACTAAACACAGTCATACTATCCACTGTCCACCCTAGCATCACAAAGGTAACCTCCATAAGGACTAGTTCATCACCAAACACCATTTAACATTCTCATATTCATCGTAAGTCAATGATTTCCTTTATTCATGCCCATTCCATGACTTGGTCACAGAGACCATCAACAAACTAACAAAACCATAAGAACTTCCTCATCTCTTTCCTTTGAACTCAACCAGTCCTGCATGCATAAGCTACCTAAGCCTTTATCTTCTTTAAAGATTTCCATTGGGTTCTTATTCAAGACTCATGCATAGTCACACGACTTATATATAAAGATTTCAAATGATCTTATGCTTGCTTACAGGTCTTCTATGAGGATTTTTTAGAGATCAGACGACTCACCAATGAAGACAGTTGGTCGTGGTGTTGATCCCGTAGTGGAGCTCCGGCGTGGCGCTAAGTGTGCAGCGGCCCACTACTACACTTCGGAAGTTCTCTCTCTCCGTCGAGCTTGTCCGCACGGAAACTGGGCAGCACCATCACTCCTCCTCTCTCTTAGTCTCTCTCTCTCTCTTCTCAAATGGTGGTACTAGAGGCGTTAGGGTTTGGGAATCGTGTGCGATGAGGTAGCTTTGAAGAAGCGCGGTTCGCTGATGGAGTCCTCCATTACGGCGACAGTTTCGCACGTAATCACTAGAGAACTGCTTTGATGATCAGCATGAGAGGACAATAATGCTCGCCTATATATATATTACTCGGTCAATCCGAATCAAATCACTTCTAATGTGACAAAATATTTATTTATATTTAATTATAAATAAATTCAATTAATTCTAAATTTGAGGAAATTTCTTTAATTAACTAATTAATCAAAGAATAATTAGAAAATATTTATTCCACAAAATCCTAGATTTTACATTAAGAAAATGAGAGAATTAGGTTTAATTCATGACATAATTGATTCTAATAATGTTGACAAATGTGAAGTTTGTATAGAGTCTACATCAACCAAAAAAGGTTTGCAAGTCAATTGAAAGAGAATCTGAATTGTTAGGATTAATACACTCTGATTTAGGTGATCTAAAGCATACTATGACTAGAGGAGGTAAAAAAATATTATATTACTTTTGCAGATTATTTCTCTAGATATACTGTTTTATATTTGCTTAGATCAAAAGATGAGGCATGTGAAATGTTTATTAATTATAAAACTGAAGTAGAGAATCAATTGAATAAAAAGATCAAAAGACTTAGATCAAATAGAGGTAGAGAATATGAAGATAGCATTCTTAAGGATTTTTGTGAAAAACATAGCATAATACATGAGACTACCCCTCCTTATTCACTTGTTTCTACTGGAATAACTAAAAGAAAAAATAGGACTCTTAAAGATATGATGAATGTTATGTTAATTAGCTCAGGCGCTCCTAATAATTTATAAGGGGAAGCTATTTTATCGGCTTGTCATATACAAAATAGAGTCCATTTTAAGAAGATAGGAAACACTCCTTGTGAATTATGGAAAGGATATGCACCTAACTTAAAATATCTTAAGGTTTGGGGATGCTTAGCTAAAGTATTATTTCCTGATCCTAAAAAGAGAAAAATTGGACCCCAAAACTTTGGATTGCATGTTTATTGGTTATGCTAATAATAGTGCTTCATATAGATTCATGGTTGTTAAGAGTGACATTATGGAACCTAATACTATTATAGAATCTAAAAATGCAGACTTGTTTTAGCATATTTTCTCTTTGAAAACTTGTATTGATAAAATTGCTCATACACCTCATATTACTCCTACTGATGATTCTGCAAAGTTTGATAGCTCTGAAATTGAACTAAGAAGAAGCAAAAGGTTTAGGAAAGAAATTAGTTTTGGAGATGATTTTTATACCTATCTTGTGGAGGATGATCCTCAAACTTATACCCAAGCTGTCACTTCCCATGATGCTATGTTTTGGAAGGAAGCTATTAATAGTGAATTAGAATCAATTTTATCTAATCATACTTGGGAATTAGTAGACTTGCCACATGGTACAAAAGCTATAGGTTGTAAATGGATATTTAAGAAGAAGCTTAAACCAGATGGGTTTATTGATAAATATAAATCTAGATTAGTAGCTAAAGGATACTCACAAAAGAAAGAAGTCAATTATTTTGATACTTATGCTCCTGTTACTAGAATTTCTTTGATTCGTATTCTAATTGCGCTAGTTGGCATTAACAAATTAAGTATCCATCAAATTGATGTTAAGACAGCTTTTTTAAATGGAGACCTTGAAGAAGAAATTTACATGGAACAACCCAAATGGTATGTAATTTCTAGTAACAAGCATAAAGTATGTAAACTTATGAAATCTTTATATGAACTTAAACAAGCTACAAAACAATGGCATCAAAAATTTAATCAAGTTATAGTTTCTAATAGATAATTAACGAAGCAGATAAATGTGTGTATAGTAAATTTGTTAATAATGCGGATGTAATAATTTGTTTATATGTAGATGATATGCTTATTATGGGCACTTCTTCAGAAGTAGTAGTTGAGACTAAGAATTTTCTTTCATCTAAATTTGATCTGAAAGATATGGGTGAAGCTCATTTTATTTTTTGAATTAAAATTTTGGATGGTATGTATAATTGCAATTAACACCTAATGGAATCACCTATATAAGTGTGAAAGTAGGGCCGCTTTCTATGGAAAACTTGGGCAAGTTTTTTTAGAGCACTTATTAAATCCAAGTATTTGGCACAATGCCTGGATGTTCCCCCACATTAAAGTTGCTCATATTTGTAGAAGATAATGTGGATTATGAGACGATTGATTTATAATAAGGAATTCTAGTTCATAGAAATTTAATTTCACCAAGTTCTTGTAAGTCACTTCTTATATATCTTATGCTCCGTTTCCTTCACTATTGTTTGAATATTTTGAAATGGGGGGGATTGTTAGAAGCCCATGGAGTTTTGGGCCTTCTTATGCGTTTTCAAAACATTCATATTCATATAGTAGCTTGTTTAGTACCACATTGGATATTCACAAACCATGCATCCTCCTTTTATATGATCCACTCTAGTAGCTTGTTGGACTTCATTAGTGGGCATGCTCTCTTATGCGTGTGCGCAGAGGTTCAAATCCGGTATCATTTGGCTTGAAAATTTCCATTCTCGTGCAGGCGCATAGTGCGCACACGAATACACCGGTTTCATAGTTCACCTTGCGCGTGACTTGGTTTTGTTTTAATTTTCTTTTTATTCGTCACTGTTGGGCTCCCAACTATTCAAACAGAAATTACCGTTCCTCTTCCAAACGGACACTTCTTTTCACCAACAACCAACTGTTTTGAACGGATGCTTCTCTCAATTCAACTGTTTTAAACCGATGCTTCTCTTCAATTGAACTGGTAATCATTGAACTGATGCTTCAAACTATTGTGTCCCTACGGATTTCACTCTATAAAAAGAACCCCAACCTTGATTTTTAGATAACAGAACATTCTATTCTTCTCTCCTCCTTTTTCCTTCCTGTACCCATCTTTTTTCCGCTTTTCTCTATTGGAGCAAATCAAAGAGCACTCGTTGTTCTCAATTCGGGTGCACGAATCTAAGAACGAAGTCTCCACTGTGATCCTACTGCACCAAGTTAAACACTCAGAGGAGGCGAAATTGTTCTTAAGGTCAATGCAACCTGCACGCCTCAATCATACAATTCAAAACACTTCTACAACCAATTTTCAACAGGTCAATCCTCAAAGGAGTTCTTGATCCAAAAGTCCGATAGAGAGAAGAAGGAAGATCGACAATCGTGACCGACCTCTTCCCAAAAAAACAGAAAAATTCCCACAAATTTTAACTCATCTCTCTCATTGATCAAGCACATACTTGCTTCAACAACGTACAAACATTATTGAGATAAGTTCCAAAAAGACCTTGAAAACTATGTAACTCCTCAAAAACCCCTACTATTTTCACACTTCTCAAAAAACCCATGCTTTTTGACAAGATGTCATGTCAGTCCAAAAGGTGATTGAAGATGCTAAAAAAGCTGTGAAATTACCTTACTACCCATCAGTAGTTGTTCTTCTCCCCAACTTCACAAAAAAACCTAGTTTTTGTTACTCTTCTCTCCAATTTCGCAATGTTAAATCTCCATCGGCTACCAGGAAGACCATCTCTCTGAAGCGTCCAGCGATTATCTCCAAGGCGAGCCTGTCCCAAAAGAAAACCCTTCGATTTTGGGGGTTAGGGTATGTGATTGAGGGCGAGCCTCTCCCAAATAAAAGTTCTTCAAAAATTAGTGTTTATGATATGTGATTTAGGACGAGCCTCTCCCAAAGAAAAAGTTCTTCGTTTTTTGGGGTTTCGGGTGTGTGATTCAGGGGTTGATGTTTGTTTTTGAGTTTAGGGTTGTAACAATATGCGTGATTTCTGATTCTGTGATTATTCTTTGGGGTTTAGGGTTTATTTTTTAGGACTTGGGGTTTCTGACTGATTGTGAGAATGTGCGTGTATTATTATGAGTTTTATTAGTCCGGTTATAACACGCTTCAGTAGTTTAATAAGCCATAAAATACACTATTTACACAAAATAATACACAATTCACCCAAAATAATACACGATTCACCCAAAAACAATACATGCTTCGGTCGTATAAGTGGAAACTGGAAAAAAATAAATATTTTCACCGTATACTAAACCAAAACTCCTTCTGTTATTATTCTTTGGGGTTTAGGGTTTATTTTTTAGGACTTTGGGTTCCTGACTGGTTATGAGAGCGTGCGTATATTATTATGAGTTTATTGGTCCGATTGTAACACTCTTCAGCTATTTAATAAGCCAGAAAATACATGATTTATACAAAATAATACACAACTCACCGAAAATAATACACACACGCTTTACCCAAAATAATACACGCTTACCTAAAGTCTCAACCCAAAATAATAACGACGATGTGACTGGGCGGGAGTTTTCCCGCCAAAAAAACAAAAGAAACAGGATAAGTCTTGCCATTTTTCGAAAAAGTCTGACAGTCCACTGTTAGGAGGGGCCTGAGGGGAACAATTTCAAAACGGAGGGTCTGATAATGGAGTTGGAAAGTCAGAGGGGTCTGCCAGGAAATTGGAAATATTTCGGGGACCGTACGGTAATTTCCCCAATATTATTTATTTATTTTTGTAAAAAATTTAAATTATAAATAAACTTTATTTATATCAAACCGTTTCACTTTCAAGTTAAATTGAACCAAAATCAACCTCTCAAAAGCCAATATATTCTTTATTCAAACTCGGCCCACCTAAAAAGATGACTTTTATGCAATCAAACGTCTCTATGATTGAAGTCACGCACAAATCACGTGATAAAAGATTAGTCTATGATACTCTAAACTTAGGATGCTTGGCCATGACGCTTACCTAAATTACTTCAGCTATATAGGGAATAACAGCAGACAGCTATTTTGACGAATAATAAACTGGCACGTAAATAAATTAGTCAATAGTGTATTTTGCATAGAGACCCCTCAACAGATGAGAAATCACTGGGCCCTTCCCTCCTTTCCTTCGTTCCCATTCCGGACCTGGCACTCAATTCCCTGTTCTTTCCTCTTGATTTCGTGGGAAAATCAAAGTTTTTGATCTTGTTCCCTGCTCTAGCTCCAGAATTTTGGTCGTAATTCTTGTTATCTAATTATCCGAGATGCATAACCTTCTCACGGTATGATAAAATCTATCTTTTTCTTATCTAGAATTTAATGTTTAATTAGGCATGAATCTTGGGGTTTTTGGTGCCAGGTTGATGTACTTTATATGCATGAATTCTGTGGAATTTGATTTTTGAGTTATTGGACCAGTTGTTGTGATGATATTTGTTTTGGACTAAGATCATGCATGTATTTGTGTGGAAAACAATGAGTGATTGGGGAAAATTTGAGGTTCAATTAATCTGTGAAGACAAATTAAGTTGGTGGAATTAGATGTAGCTGCATGTATAAGATGAACTTCTAATTTGGAGATTGAGCATAGAATTAGTTGATTGGAAGAATCGAAGAGCTTGGTTTATATGTAGCTTTATTAGGTTTAAATGAAATAATAAAATGGAAAGGATTGTTAATGCTTTTTATTAAAGAAAGTCTGCAGCTTTCTGATGATTTGCTGATAAAATACTAGAATTTAGAAGCTTGTCTCTTCAAGAGAGGAAGAAAATCAACAAATATGCAGTTTTTTTTTTGTTCCTTCAATAGTTATATTGTAAAGTCGCAATATGTTTTGTGAAGTTTGCGATGAATTAAGGTGCTGAACACCGAGGAAGATGTGCAAATCCGACAAGAAATAGGTTCTTCAAGTTAGAAATTAAAATTTTCAATTTTAATCAAACTGTGATTATGCATTAGTTAATTCTTGGTTTCTTTACCTTCAATCATCTTTCCTTGTTCATTTGATGAACTGTTTATTTTACAGGATTCTTTTGAGCTTTCTCGAGGCCAGACTTCCAGAGATGGTGATATTGAACTAGGAACACAGGTTCCGACAAATTCTGGAGGGATCGATATGGATGATTTCTTTAATAAGGTAATTATGGATAATGCTGATGAAATTCTGCTTAAATAGCTAATTAATTTCCTCATCAACTCTAGCACATCGGATATGTTGACATGCACTTCTACCATTCAGCTGTCTGTTTGGTCATTAATTTCTGCCTTCTTCCATAGGTTCAAGGTATTGAGAAGCAAATTCAGAATCTCTCTACACTATTGAAAAGGCTTCAGGTATGATTCCTATGCAAGACATGATAATTATTTTTCTCTAATTTTAGAGAAGGAAAAACCTCTTATTTAAAGTGGAGTTTCTACTTAAAATTGCCTGTTGCTGAGCTATGTATGCATTTTTCAGGATGCAAATGAGGAGTCAAAAGGTGTCACCAAGGCAGCTGCCATGAAATGTAATTTTAATACAATGTACTTATCTTCCGGCGAATTTGTTTTTTTTGGAATTGTGCATACCTTTGTTGATATACATTGTGGGCAGCAATCAAGCAGCGGATGGAAAAAGATATAGATCAAGTTGGAAATGTTGCACGGATTGTAAAAGCAAAACTTGAGGAACTGGACAAAGATGTATGCTACTATTGGGGTTCCTTTCTTATTTGTTCTCTCGTTTTAAAGAGATTGTGTTCAATCGAAAAAGATTTTCTTGGAATTGTGTCTTGTGGATCTTTGCCTATTTAACTTTCTTGTGAGGAAGTAATTACAATTATTCTTTGTCAATCATCTGTAGAACTCACTGACTTCTGTTTATCTTCCTTTAACATAGAATTTGTTGAATAGAGAAAAGCCAGGATGTGAAAAAGGATCAGCAGTAGATCGATCGAGAACATCAACAACTATGTAAATTTTTGTTTATTTGTTTGTTTGTTTGTTTTGGTTTTTTGCAATTCTTGCCTTAAGAAGCTTTGCCCCAAATAACTAATATAACAACAATGTTTGCAGAGCGCTGAAAAAAAAGTTGAAGGAGAGGATGTCTGACTTTCAGGTAATATTTGTGCTGAAATTTCCCAATGACCTTCTTCCTTGTATTTTTAACTCATGTTTCAATATTGCATAATGACATCTAAAAAAATCATAAAAATGGTAAATTATTATTTAAAATTTACTCAAGGCATTGTGCAAGTGCCTCGCAGTTGTTTCTCTAGTGTTAGGATGATTCATTTTCTCTGACACATCATGTTCTTGTTATGTGTCTGGTACACCGTACACATACACTCTCTGTTCTTGAAGTGTAGATGACACGCGCATGATAACAAATATCTAAATATTTAGTGTGTCAAATAATTTGTCAATTATATACATGCAGACTCTGAGAGAAACAATTCATCAAGAATACCGAGAGGTAGTTGAGAGACGGGTTTTCACAGGTAACACATGTTCTTATAACTTTCATTGAGTAACTTAACCATAATGGTTTTGTTCTAATACTTTTGACTATGAAATTGATTCTATTTGTGATTTTTCTTATTCCCAGTGACGGGCACTCGTGCAGATGAAGAAGTGAGATCTCCTATAAAGTCATTGAGCTTTACTGAGCATAGTTTATCACAGTTAAACAGTTGTAATTTTTGTTTCTACAGACAATTGATCGATTGATCGAAACCGGAAATAGTGAGCAAATATTTCAGAAAGCTATTCAGGAGCAAGGAAGGGGGCAGGTTGGTTCATTATTGCATTTACATTGACGCTTGAATTTCTCATTCATTCTTTGTAGAATCTCACGCATTCTTTTTCTACTCTGCATTCTTGTGAATCATGAACTCATTTTTTGGCTGCAGATAGTCGAAACCCTGGCTGAAATCCAGGAGCGCCATGACGCTGTGAGGGAGATTGAGAAGAAGCTTATTGATTTACAGCAGGTAATAGCATTTGATCAAATCTATAAAAATTTGGCTCCTAAGAGTGATAACATTGCTGTCATCAGGTTAACACCATTGAAGGAAATTAATTGAATAAAGTTTGGAATTTCTTGTTCCATCATTTCCTTCAGCACTGCTTCTTCAGTGTGCCATAATGACAAAAATAAAAAAATTAAATGGTTGCAGATGTTATTTTTAAATGACAATTAATATTTGTGAAGTACTCTTTTCTTTTGTTTGGTGTATGTAGGTTTTCCTTGACATGGCTGTGTTGGTTGAAGCTCAAGGTGACATCCTTGACAACATTGAAGCTCAGGTGAGGAGAGGGAATACCATTATCATCATGATACTATATATCTGTTTATGAAAAATTAGGTTGTCCACCACCTCCAACTAAACACCCTTTTAGAGTTATAATTTGAAAATATAAATTTAAACAATATTAATTAATCAAATTTTGGGCAACTTAGTTTAAAAATTTATACTTGAAACAAATTCAGACCACCAAACCTGACTTAATTGTCATTGCATGCAGGTTACAAATGCTGGTGACCATGTTCAGTCTGGAATAAGTGCTCTCAATATAGCAAGGAAATTACAAAAGAACAGTAGGAAATGTATGTGCATAAGCCTAATCATCATTATCATCATCATCGCCGTTGCTCTCCTATTTGTATTTAAACCATGGTCGAAAAACTAGTTCTCGTGTAATACGCACAGAATAGGGTAAACCTGTATTCATATGGACACTTTTAGTCTGTAAATATGTGTACATTCATTCCATTGTTGATACATAGAAGTGAAGTACACATCTAAGTACAGAAAAAAAGAAGACAATAGTGATTGATTTTCATGTCACCAGCTGCTAATTTGAAATAGAAACATCACCAAAATCTAAGAATTAACAGATAAATTAAGTTACATTCATCTGAAAGCAGATCCATTGTAATATATAAGGATCAATGGGCCATGTTATTTTGCCTTGGAGCTTAAAAACCAGGAAGAACTTGTAGAATACCTAATCATATCTTCTGCCAGATCGAAGAGAGAGATTATCGTATGTGCGTCCAACCAGCACAAGCCGTGGGTCGTCTGATGGTATCTCCCGTTGCTGAAACAATAGAATATTGTTATTAATGTTTAGCACAAGCATTTATGAAAACATGTCACAAGATTTGATAAGATATGTGATGTTGTTCCTGGTGGTTACCATCAAGGTCTACTGAAAACATAGGTCATCAAGACAATGGTGTTTAGAAGCAGTCCTTCAGTCACGGCATTACCGAAAAGTTGAAAATTACTACACTACATCAAGTGAAAGTACAAATCCACATCTTATGGGGATTATGCCTATCTATTGACTGAATACTACAAGGTTCACAAACAAGAACAGAATTTCAAAGTTTTGGGTCAAAATCATCAGATAAGAGGAAAATATAAAAGAGCCAAAGACTACATATATGTAGATTATAGGCACAGGTTTAAAAGAAGAATATCAGATTATCAAATTGTTTGTTCAGGAAAGAATCACAATCATATTACATGGTTGTTTGAGACTTTGGCGGCAGAACATCAAATGCACAATAATGCCTCCAAAGGAGGGGGGAAACAAAAGGGATTCAATTTTCCAACATACACAACAGGGCAAGTAGTTTATAAGTTAAACATATTTGAAGAATAAGGATGAAAAATCAAACAAACAAAAAAAAAAACTAAACAAACAGTTCCTTTTCATGGTAGTGAGTCAGCGGTTGAAATAGTCAAAAAGAAAAGAATAATTGACATGTTAAAAGGGCATAGAGAAGTAATTGCAGAGGTAATATTGCTAAGCAAATCAAGAAAACTAAAAGGATCCTCCACAATCAAGTGGTGAAAGCACAGCTACAATTCATCAAGGCTCTTTGATGCAGAAAATACAAAAATACAATATAAACAATATCAAAGATAAAAATGTATGATTGCTGGGTGTCAACTACCTTTAAACCCTTATAATAGGCCTCCACAGCAGGAAGATAAGGGTATATTTTTCGGCTTTGCAAAATATCCCATATGTAATTTGCAGTAGTATATCCACCCGTCTGCACAACCCCAAAACCAATGCATCATTATGGTGCTGGCAAAACAACCAGAATCACCAATTACTAACGACACTACCATCTACTTACTTTTTCTCCAGCAGCCGCAAGAAGGAGATCACTACCCATCCTTGGATTCAAGAAAAATCCTCTAGCAATCATTTTCTCCTGGAGGAAGAGTAACAAGGTAATCAGATATTTGATAATAATAGTTACCAAGGATGCTGAAAGTATACATGAATCACATACCAGTGTATCTTGAGCAAGTTGCATCCCTTTAGGAGTATACCCAACCATTGCTCCTTCAATTAGGGTCTAAAAAAATCAGAAGTTTAAGAGATGGACCTAGTTATTGTCAAAACATGTTCCAAGTAGCTGTTATGTCTAAGTTCTTTTTATTGTAAAAAATTAGAAAACTTCCCATCCTTAATTGATCAAGTATAGACTCACCACAAACAACTCAGCCGTAGGTGGTTTTGAGCTTATGTACTCATCAAAGATCTTGACACCAGAATCAATATCACCACAATGAAAATAACACCTGTTCAGAGGAACTCATTCGAGAGTTTCAAGCAATAATACTGAAAAACTGAAAAAAGCAATGATAATTGCAGAAGCTTAGCTAAACGATTCAGTGCAAATCATGTCATGAGGCAAACAATGACGTTTCAGTTTCCTTTATATGTGGTCAAGAGCATCATGATTACTTTGTCAAGTAGTACGGTCACTTCGCAGATAATTACCTCATCGCTTGCATCGCTGTGAAAACATCATAAGCGTAGCCATCTGTCTTGAGCATATCAAGAAGAGTTTCCATCGTCTACAAAGAGCATAGAAGCAGGCATTAGTTAAGAATTAACCAAAAAAAAAAACTTGACAACCAATGAGATACCCATCATTGTTTAATGAAATCAAAATTACACTTTTATCCAATAAATGAAAGGCTTTTTAACTATCTCGCACTTCAAAATGACTCTACTATCTTTCCTCCACATTCAAATTTCCTCGCTCTGACCATATTTATGCTACTTGAAAGTAATTCATGGTGAGCAACCACATTGATCCATTATGATTTGTTTAGATTGTGTAGTCAACAAACACTGAGTTCATCAAATATTTAGAAGTGAGAATATTGAGAACACTACCTCACCTTTAACCATGTGAGCAATTTTAAGCAACTAAAATAACCATATATTACAATTTTTATCTCATCTAGTTAGTGGAGAATTATAGCCTATTAAGCCAGAAATAGGTTTGAACTAGTAAAAATTCCTTTTTGAGAGTGACTTCTTAGTTCTTACTAATTGACCCACTGATTGGAGGTTACATATTGCAGGATACATTGAATCCTGGGAAGTGAATCATAAGATGAAATATTATGAGATTCACTGGTAAGAAGAGTATTAGGTGGATATGATAGCATACCTCCTTGCTCCTTAATTCTGCACAAGCATGTAAAGCAACATGATATACTGTGAGCTGCCTATTTATAAAACCTCGCCTATGCACATATTCTGCAGTTGGGATGTTGTACAATTCTTCCTCTGAAACATTCATCATGACATTTTCTCCACTCTCAGTTGAGGCTTCAACAGATGACCACCCTTTGGATGCTTGAACATACTCAATAATCTACACGACAAAGACTCTCAGAAGGTGTAGACCATTAAAAGTAGAAAGTACAGTCCAGATGATAATAAGCACACTCACTTTTGCAAATGTCTCATCAGTAGTTGGTAATTTGTTCTTGTATGCAGCTATAAGTCCAGCATAGCAGAACTTATTTAGACCGACAGCAGCCATATCCCGAACCAGTGCTAGCCTGTAAATCCCGAAAAAAGTAGTTTTAAGATATTAAAAAACATTAAATAACTAGCTTTACAAATCCGATTTGAATGCCATCCAAAAAAAGAATGACACCATACCTATAAATAGGGGGCATAATTTTTCAACTAAGGTGCAAAAAGGCAAATTTGATCATGCCAAAAGCAAGTTTTGGCTTTGGCCATGACAATGATCATTATAATAACAAAGAGAAATCCAGAAGCAAAAGAAAGGATTATTGACCTAGCAGATGTTCAATCACTTTGATCCCGCCAATGCCCTTATCTGTCCACAATTAAAGTCCAAAAAGGGGAAAAAAAGTATTTTACAATATCTACCTTGATACATGACTAATTACTGGCCTACTTCATATATAGAAAACCATCATTATTCTAGCACCCTAAACCCTAAACCCCACAAATACAAGCCCTTTTGGCAGATACACTACTTGTCAAATATCAAGGACCCACAGTTTAATGAGGTTTGACCTGAAACCTTATAGCAATTTGACAATTTCCCACTAACATTGAATCCTAAAGAATATCCCAAATGATAGGCGATAAGATAGAAATTCATGAGAATTTGCTCTGGAACATAGTAAATAAAACAACATACACTTGATCTGTTCTGCCTGTTGCTGCACAAGCATTGAGAAGGCAAATGTAGGTCTCCCCCTTTAGTTTTACGCCATGTCTCTTCATCTCTTCCAAAAGCTTCATTTCAAAACAAATAAAATCGGATCAGCCTTCAAGGAAACCAGGGATAAGAAATGTTAAAGAAAAGAAAACAAAAACAAACTTTGATGGCTGCGTCAGAACTCTTGCACTTCCCACAGGTTGAGATCAAAAAATTATACAGATTGACCTGCAAACAAAATTTAAAACCATCAAAATAGGTATCTTCAGAGCTAAAACAATCCAAGAACACCGAGATAGTCGATCTCTACGCCCAAATCACAAGCAACGGATGAAGATTTACATCAGGTGGGAGGCCCATAGCCTTCATCTCATCACGAAAGAAGAAGGCGTCTTGGAGGCGGCTGCCCTTCATACATCCAACGATGAGCGAATGAAACGTATCCCGGACCGGCTGCACGCCGTCAAGCATCATGTCATCGTACACATCCCGCAGCAAGAAGTTTCTGAAATCGCCGGCAAACCCACTCTATTGACAACTAAACAAATGAAAGGGAGATCAAAAGAAAAAGGGGGAGAGCTTGCCTGCGCTGAGAAATGAGGGATGAGATGACGGTGTTGTACTCGGCGAGGTTGCTGGCGTAGTTTCGGCGAGCGTACTCGGGAGAAGCATCCGCCGAGAAGAGGCGGCGCCGCGTAGCCGGCGCCGCGGCCCGGCAGTGGCGGGGCCACGAAGAGAGGAGGCGGCGAGGGATCATGGCAGGGACGAGAGAAAAAAGAAGCAAAAATGCAAGGGTTTTGTTGGGGTTTTCTCATTTTTTTTATCTTTAAGACCCTAACAAATTCATAAAATAGAAATACATCCCTCAAAGTTTCTATTTTTTATTAGGGAAAATTAGCGTACAAACCCTGATTATTTATTTTCTAACATTTCAGTTCCTCAGACAAAAAATTAAACTTTTCAATCCTCCTTTTTTAAAATAATTACTCTTAAGTCCTTGCCGTGACCTTTATCCGTTACCTTTTGATTAAAACCCCAAAATACCCTCCCATTCCCGCCCAAAATTTACTTTTTTGCTGAAAAGACAAGGAGCAGGCAGCAAGCTTTTGTCCTTCAGTCCATGTTGTGTACTTCTAGCTTGCGAAAAAAGGAACTCCTCCTCTTCTTCTCCTTCTTTTCATCTCCTTCCTTTCGTCTCCTTCCTTTATTCTTTTGCAGAGCGATTGTGTTGTGTTTTTAGTCTTGTAGAGAAGTTACCACGTAAGTGAGTCCGGGGCGGTAACAGGCTGGGTGGGAGAGTCTTGCAAAGACAAACAACAAAGGTAGACCACTTTTCCCATTGCTTTTTCATGGCTTGCGTCGTATAATTATGTTGTTTTTGCAACGGCATTCTTATTACAGGATTTCGATATAAACCATTTTCGGCGTCGCGCGATATAGAGGAGAAGGTCTAGCCTTGAAGCTCACAGTACTCACTTGTTGGGAGTCAATAATGGATGATATATGTGAACGGTGAGACCTTGACCCCTCTAGCGTGAGAGTGAGTTATATCGCATCAGACGAACATAAAACAACTTGTCCCATTGACAATTCTACGGACTTTATGCGTATGCGCAACATTTTACACTCGTTTAAAAAGATTATGGTCGACCTTATTGTGGACACAGGTGAAGTGACCGTTGGCAACGAGTGCGGGTCTTCATTTCCAACGTAATTTACTGTCTTTGTTCTCTGGCAATATAAGCCTTTAGTATGTGCTTGTTATTTTCCGAAACCGTGTATTACAAGCACGTAAGCATTTACGATTTTCTTTAAGTCTTTAGTATTTCTCTTATCTCTTTACTATCAACCAAAAGTCTTTAGTATTTTTACCAACGGCTCTTGAGCCATATTGGTATCCGGGTTCCCACATAAGCCTTCCGCCTCGTTGAAGACGTAGGTTCGACCGTGGGTGAGGGCCTTTGTTCTGAGAGTTCGCACAGGAGCGTGAGGCGGGTGTAGCCATTGAGCATTTAATCCCCCCCGCTGCTGGTCGAACCGAGGACCTAGGCACGCCCCTGACTTCTTAGCAAGCCGGTCTGACCGATTGGCTTATCTTGTCAAAAAAAATTTCTTTAGTATTTTTTTATCTCTTTATTATCAACCGTAAGGCTTTAGTTTTACTCTTATCTCTTTATTATCTACAGTAAGTGTTTAACATCAGTTGTATTCGCTTAGTATTACGTTATTCTGCTTAGTATTGTCTCACTTAAAAGAATCTATTTTCAATCATCAGGGATCCTTTAGCAGAGAGTATGTCCTTGAACATTACAAGTTCTTCTCAAACTCCCGAGATTGTAGTACTTAGAGTCGGTAAACGATTTCAGAACGTAGAACACTTCAGGGATGCCCTCCGTGACTTTGCTATCAAAAGAAAATTTTACTTTACCTTCATTAAAAATGACAGAGAAAGGGTGACGGCCAGATGTGCCAAGGCAGACTGCGATTGGAGGGTCCATGCTTCTCGAGAGGGAAATCTCCACACCTTTAGAATAAAAACATTGCAGCCCACATATGTATGTGGTGGCGGTATCGGGACGGGTTCCCACCCAAAAGCATCCAAAAATGGGTTTGCAATCGTATGATATAGAAGCTCAAGGATCGTCCCTTGTATCGGGCCGTCGACATTCAACAGGATATTTTGCGAGAGCACGAAGTGTGTCTTCCGTACAAGCAAGCATGGATGGGAAAAGAGGTTGCCCAAAGCATTCTCCACGGGGGTGCGGTACAGAGCTACGATTTGTTGTTATGGTACGTAGAAAAGGTGTTGGCGACAAATCCCAGTAGCGTTGCCGTAATTGACAATGACAGCGAGCGATTCAGACGTGGTTTTTTTTTGTTTCAGTGCTTGTGTCGTCGGCTTCAAGTTGGGTTGCAGGCCGTTGTTGTTCGTTGATGGAACACATTTGCTCAAAAAATACGGTGGCATCCTATTAGGAGCAACAGGTAAAGATGGCAATGAGGATTCTTCCACGTCGTATTCGCCATAGTGGACAATGAAACCAACGACAATTGGACTTGGTTCCTCACGACTCTCAGGGATACAATATATGGAGATGACGATTACGACAAGTGCATTACATTCGTATCCGACAGATCGAAAGGTCTCGTTAATGACATCGCAAGGGTGTTCCCTTCACCGTCTCAGGCCTATTGTTTGCGATACTTAGAGGCGAACTTTATAAAGGGAAATACTAGTCTCGGGAAAGCATTGAAGGAGGAGTATTGGGCCCTCTTTACCCGCATCGCATACGCATGTACTGCTAAAGAATTCGATGACGCGGTGAATGACCTCCTGGCCACATTGGCACAAGCGCACCGTTGGCTAATCCAGAAGTCTGATGTGGCCCATTGGTCGAACTATTTATTTAGGGGCAAAGATGGTGTGAGATGTACTCGAACATCGCTGAGTCATTCAATGCGAGGATCAAGGAGGCACGCCACCTCCCGATCACCGAAATGGTCAACTCAATCAGGTAATATTCACCTATGACTAAAAAAGCTTTACTATTTAGGGTTACTCTTTAGTATTGCCTATAACTCTTTACTATCGGGCTTAAAGCTTTACTATCTAGTGGAACGCTTTAGTATCCCGTATAAATCTTTATTATCAAGTCTAACGCTTTACTATCTAGCTTAAGTCTCTACTATTGAATGGAAAGCTTTATTATCCCACACAACTCTTTATTATCTTTTACAATCGTTTACTGTTCGCAAGTGCAAGCTCATGAATATGATGTATGCCCGGCGCGAGCATGTCTGACGCTGGGGAACACATCTTTGTCCAGCAATGCATCGAAAGCTAGAGGACACTATCGAGTCAAGCTGTTTGCTCCACGTAGGCCGTTTGGATGGTGCTCAATTCGAAGTTATCGACCAGTGCAACTAAGCTGTCAATTTGCGGACAAGGACATGCTCTTGCAGACGTTGGGAAGTCTATGTAATACCTTGCAAGCATTCTTGTGCGGCAATCATGACTACGGAGGCAAGTGTACATCGCTTCGTGGATGACTACTTCACGGTACAAATATATGCCAATGCATATGCAAACCATATTTCTCCAGTCCCCGGCCACGATAAACCTACAGATGTATCCCGCATCCTCCAGCTACGGCCACCTATTACGAAGAGACGGCCTGGGCGGCCAGGCGGACAAGAATTGAGTTATAGGCTTTAGACGTGAGAGAGTTACGGTGCAACCGCTATCAAAACACTGGCTACAATCGCAGGACTTGTAACACAGTAATAACTGATTAATTTGCTCCGTCTAGGCTATAAGGTTTACTTGTGATGAAAAATTTTTATACTTTGAGCACATAGATTGCGTAATGCATAGTTGGATATCGAATATAAATATCTGTGATTGTGACCAGTTTTGACAAATACAAATTGTGACATATATGTTTACAAAATGTTTACATGAATGCATTTGCTTGGTACATGATAGTAAACACATGGTAAAAATAGTAAGCACTTAGTACAGTATAGTAAGCACTTCGTATGAGATAGTAACCACTTAATATAAATATTAAATACTTAGTTAGAGATGGTAAGCATTTGGTTAAAATAGTAAAAAGTTAGTCCTGATAATAAACACTTAGTACATGATAGTAAAGACTTACTCCAGAGATGGTAAGCATTTGGTTTAAAATATTAAAGAGTTAGCCCTGATAGTAAATACTTAGTACATGATAGTAAAGACTTACTCCATATAGTAAACAATTACTCCTGATATTAAACACTTAGAATATGATTGTAAAGAATTAGAGATTCTTTGACGATGCTTCTTCAGTAGTTGGTCACTTTCGTTTCCTCGGCAGAGATGTTCGACTGAATCCGTCCGTAACTATGCGCACGATATACTCCAGCCATAGATGTGGAACCTCAAGGCGATTCAAGCGAAGCTTCTCACCATTCAATATTTGCTCTATGAACCGCATGACAAACACGGGGTAGTCGACATTGTCCTCTTTCTGTTGAGGGCAGTTGTGGTCATGGGAGAGTGTATACTTGTCTATCTCGCAACAATCCCCTAGCTCTATAGTAAGTGCATATTCAAAAAGAGTCATCTACATTTAGAACAAAGACGGTTAAGTGGGTGTGAAGAGGAGAATATGAAATATGAAAGTGACTGACTTACCATTTCCTCAGTGGCCCTGTCATATGTACGACTGTTGAGAGATGAGTAGTGAATGTATTGTCTCCTCTCTTTATCCAAGACGAGGAGGTGGAAATGCTTGTTCAGAATGATGGGCATAAGAATAACTTCCATATTGTGGAAAGATTTGACTGCATCGCCATAAGTACGAGGGAGTCATTGGTAGTGTAGTGTTGTTTGGACAGTAACAACGCAAAAGGCCTCGTGATGAATCCACACCTCTTGTATGGGGAATGTGTCTTCTTCAGGTTGTCTAATAAGATCATGACGAATACGTCCATGACATCATCGGGTACAAGACCTCTTTCCTCGACTAGTGGATACAATTGGGTGCGAGTTGTAAAAGCCCATTCATTCTTCCAAACAATTGTGCTAGTAGAAAAATCATAAGGCACATTAAATAAACAGTTATATGAAATACTAAGTAGTTAATTGATATACTAAGCATTTAAGTGAAATACTAAGCTGTTAAGTAAGATACTAAGCTGTTACGTCAAATACTAAGCTGTTAAGTTGAATACTAAACAGTTTTGTTAAATACTAAACAGATCATATAGTATAAAGATTGTTCTCACCTGTCCATCATGCAGTCCAGGTAGAAAGTGATGATTGCCTGCTTCTCTTTGTTCAGGCACTTGAACCCTGTAGGCCGCTTGTTTTTTGGAATAAAATTAGTCTTGACTGGCTCTACATTTTCCGCGCCGTAGATGGACGCCTTTGCATCAATCACATTTTCAGATGGGTGGTCAGGGGGTACCGAGTCCCCGGCGGGAAGTGGGTCTCCAATGAGTGTCTCACAAGCGGGGGCCGTATCCGCTGCCTCCGGCGGTATGCCAATTTCCAGGATGGTGGGGGTCTTTTCATCGACAGGGAGACTGTCGGCTTCCATAATGACGGGAACGGGGCCCGCCTCGGATTCTTTGGCGAGAACCATGGCTACGATAACGTGGGGGGCTTCTATGGGCCTTTCCTCGCCAGTGGGGACCAACGTCTCTGCATCAATTGGTGACGCGTTCTTCAATATCGCAAAAGTTTCAATTGATGAGTCGACGTTGTACCTGGTTCCTCGCCTTCCTTTTCTGACACCGGCGGGCTTCCCTCAACAAAATCTGGAGCTTTGTTCTTCCGGGCCCTTCTTGACCGCAGTTTGCGGGCAACTGTTTCACCTACGACATCCGCCAACGTAATTGGGGGTTCGGGGAAAGCTTGCAGGTGCTTGGAAACAGTTACCTTTCTTCGTTTGGCTGGTGGGGCTTGGTGTGGAGATTTTCTAGCTCCTTTCTCCGGAGCCGACTGTTGGTCCCTGACAAGCAACATATCTATTTGCCTGCACATTACAACGACCTCATCCAACAATATTTCATACGCGCTCTGCAAGCGCTGCATTAAGTCGTCGTTGCAGGCTTGGGCTTCTCTGACTGGACGGAGTATGACGAACGTCAAGCGGCTCCTCAGCCCTGCGGTGTCGAGATTTCTTCTCAGTCCTCTTCTGGCTGCGCTTCTGATCACTTTCTGTGACACTTGGACCAGCATCTGTACTAGGTTTCTCCTCCATGGTCGTGCCATGTGGTAGCTGGATATTGGTGATGGCAGCCTCTTCTGCGTTTGCTGGTACGAGTTCGGTGAACTGTGAGACAATATTACAATAACTTTAGTAACATTACAAGAGTTAAAAAAAACTGGCGTAGAATAGTAAAGACTTTTGAAGAATACTAAAGCCTTTAGGAGAATAGTAAAGACTTTAGTATAATACTAAAGCCTTTAGCCGAATACTAAAGACTTTAGTAGAATAGTAAAGACTTTAGAAGAATATTAAAGACTTTAAACAAATACTAAAGACTTTGGCATAAAACTAAACAATGAAGAGTTGAAACGATGGAGTAAGCTTACTTCTTTCCCCTTGAAAGATGCAATAAGTGCCTTGACAATAGTAGTTTTCTTGCAGCTGGTCTCACCGTAACACAAAATTCTTGGTGTCCGACCGAACTCCAGCTTCTTTCTAGAACCAGTTACTTCATAGAACCATATAATCAGCACGATTGAGCACCCTCTAAGATAACCTGTGTTCGTGGCCTTCTTCCCAGAACACCTTTCCTGTACTCGAGCAGTTGTTTGTTGGACATCGTCCATGAGCCATGTATTCACAGCATGTGCCCATACATATGTCCCCAGCGCCTTTAGGTTATCGGCATAATGCGCACTCCAACTTGGGGCCGTGCATGATGTGGTCGGAAACAAGAAGACACCCATCAAATACACTATCAGTAGTTTCACAAAGTTTTCCTCCTCGCCTCGCATATGAACAAGTTCCAACAGTGTGTTTTTCATGCAATCTCAATTCCTTGAGTAGGCTTTATTGAGGACAAAATGCGGATCGGGCGGTGGGTCTTTTGAATTCCACGACAGTTCCACCGCAGCGCAGACCAAGGATTATGGCGACGTCAACTAGACGGAAACTCAATAGGCTTTCCCCGATTTTAAATTTCTGTAGGCGAACGTCATAAGCTTGCGTCAGGGCATCGACCACGCCTCTTTCCTGAACTATTTGCTTCATGCTAAGTAGGGAAGCAAATGAAGTATTGTTGATGATTTGTTTGTGTCTTCGGCTCATGTGTTTGTTCAATTCAGTGAGCGTATCAACTAGTGGACCCATGTAGCATCTTCCATTAACCAAATTCTCAACCATGGTATAGTTATCTACAACGAAAAACATAGAATTTTAAACAGATAGGGCGAATATCAAGCAGATTGTCCAATATACTAAATAGATTAGGTCGATTTTAAACACTTTGTTACCAATTTTTAAAACAACAACCCAAAATGAAACATATTCAGTAAATCACACAGCCAAAAGCACATGAACAACACCACCGGTATACATGGCTTCAGTGGCTTACTGTTACACATGAGAAAAAAGCAAATCTTGGAAAACCCTAAACCCTAAATCTTCACAATACGATTACAATCCACATACACAAATTGCATTCTACCACTGAGGATAGAAAAGAGGAAAGAATATAACCCAAAAAACAAGAAAGCAAGAGAAATCGAATACCGGCGACAAAGCCCCAATCTCTTCGTATAAGAATGCTTAGGGTTGCATCGTAGTTGCTACCTCCTTTGCAGGCTCTGGTTGAACTGAGGCAAACGGGAAAGGAAGATGAGACGAAGGATCCTCCGGGCTGACGGCGTGGTGGCTTCTTCTTCGCATGGAGACGATACTTCAGCGATTTAGGGCTTTTACATAATAGAAAGGGACATAGAGGAGGGGAGGGGAGAAGTTATTCAAGGGCAAAACCGTCTTTTCACTAGCTGACCTATACGGTCGTGGGCCGTGGCAAAACCGCTCATATCTCTGATAAGGGTAGCCTTGTCTTTTCACACCTCTGATAACTCTGTTTGGAGGAGTTTGGACTGAAAAATAAATCACTGGGTAAATGAGGGACTAAATAGGGATAATGGTATTTGCAGGGATTATATAGGGATTTGAATAGTTTTGGGGGACTTTTCGTTACTTTACTCTTTGTATTAAACCAAACTACAGGGGTTTATTGGAAAATTATCCTCACTGATCCTCCTCTTCAAGGTCTCGTGCGGCGCTGCGCGAGCGAGAGAGAACGAGCCACGCGCGCGCGCCTAATCGATGCTTATCCAGAAGAGCTATGCCCGCGCGCTCGCGGCGCGCCCACCGCTCCTCCTCTTCAAACCCTTCACCCAATCCCTTCCCTTCTCCTCTGTTCCTCTCCCTAAACCTCCTAAGAAGCACTGCCCCCCTCTCGCTGCCCTTCTCGAGATCGGTGGCGTCAAGATCGCGAAAGATGGTAAATTTTCCAGATTTTATGGTGCCTGGTTTGGTTTCCGAGGGTTTTTGATGGTCTATGGTGGTTTTAGATGTGGTGAGGGAAGGGGATCCTGCAAACAATGTCCCTGATACGATTTTCTCGAAGATTGGGTTGCAGCTCCATCGGAGAGATCGGCATCCGATTGGGATTTTGAAAAATGCGATTTATGAGTACTTTGACGAGAAGCATGAGGGGAAATTCCTCAAGTTTGATGATCTTTGTCCTATTGTTTCTGTCAAGCAGGTATCTATTGGTCTTTTTTAGGGTTTAAGTAGCCTTTTGCCTACAATTAGTGCTGCTTTTCTTGCTCAAATGCGTTATAATGGCTGCACTTTCTCTGCTTTTGTGTGTGTTTCCGATGGGGCATGGATAAACCATGATCTGAATTCCTTTCATAGTTATCTCATACTTAGTAGAAGGACATGAATTTTTTAGAACAGCTGAGGAACTAACTTCGGCTTGAAATGGTTAGAAATGAATTGTGCTTTGCATTTGCCGATGCTATCTGTCAAGTTAAACGAAGGGAAACAAATCAATGAACTTTGCCATGTATAGGAGTCAAAGGAGAAGATGTGAATATGAGTATTTGTATAGTATTATATATTAAAGTTCCATTCATTGGTAATAGCTATTTCGGTGGTTTGCCTAATTAGTCATAGGATCTTTCATGTTTCATTGTGGTGACTGTAGAGTTGTGGTGTTTGCAGAATTTTGATGATGTATTGGTTCCTGCTGATCATGTAAGCAGGAGTTATAATGACACATACTATGTCGATGCTCAGACTGTCTTAAGATGCCACACCAGTGCACATCAGGCAGAGCTCTTAAGGGAGGGGAATACCCATTTTCTTGTTACCGGAGATGTCTATCGTAGAGACTCCATTGACTCAACACATTACCCTGTCTTTCATCAGGTTTCCAAGTATTATCTTTTGCCAGGGCAGCTTCTTCTTGGTAGTTCAAATTTCTTTTATCTTATGAATGGACACTAATGCAGATGGAGGGAGTACGTGTTTTTTCCAAAGATGACCATGTTGGTTCTGATATGGATGCAATATCTTATGCAGCTACCAATCTAAAGAAAACTCTTGAAGGTCTGGCGCAACATTTATTTGGTAGGTATTCAATTTTGTTTGATTGTCTTTAAAGTTACCAACTATCAGTTGCAACTAAAAAGTAATTCATAATATACATTTAATTGAGCAAAAATATGAGCCTTATATAAACTGTCTTATAAACCCTTTGGAATGGTCAGGTGCTGTGGAAATGCGGTGGGTTGATACATACTTTCCATTCACCAATCCATCTTTTGAATTGGAGATCTTTTTCCAGGTAATTCATTGTTTTTGTAGCCATTATCTTTGTCCTGGCTTTTCCACTCTAGCAATTCTCAATAGCATGCATTATGCAACATCTAATGAGAGGGTCTCTTTTTTTTTTTAAGTTCTTGGAGTAGCTGAGTGATTTTAATTTGTTGATCTAGTATAAATCTAAATTTATGTTGAGTGACAAATTTCAGATGTATTTTTCTTATTCACTGTTTGATGTTAAACAATTTGTAATCTGGCCTAAATTTTTATCTCAGAGGATGGCATGTGTGTACTGTTTGGATTCACAAATGCTTGTCTTCTATACCCTCCAGGATCTTTATACTCTGCTCTTATGTCCTCATTGAGCAACACCCTGAGGACAATTTCTTCGTTTATACTGTTCAGGAGAATTGGATGGAAGTGTTGGGCTGTGGAGTGACTGAGCAGGAAATACTGAAAAGAAGTGGCAGGATGGATTGTGTTGCATGGGCTTTTGGTCTAGGGCTAGAGCGACTTGCAATGGTTCTCTTTGATATACCAGATATCCGGCTTTTTTGGTCAACTGATGAACGTTTTACCTCACAAGTATGTTGCTTATCCTTATTAGCTGGCACTTGCAATCTTGAATTACCTGGTTCACCCAACAATTTGGGAATCATTTGTAGAAGCAAATGCATTACTAGGAACCAACACTTTAGGTTATATTGACCATCATGCAGTTGTATGCAGTTTTGATTTTCACAAACTAACATATCTGTTAAAAACTGACATATTGCTTCTTATTTACAGTTTTCGAAAGGCCAGCTTGGTGTCAAATTCAAGCCATTCTCCAAGGTGCATATCTGGATTTCAGGCCTTTATTCACTCCATCTATAAATACACAAAATGCATGAAAATTAGTTGCATCTACACAAAAGAAGACTATAATGACTTTTTTGAGGATTCAAGCCAGAATTTGTAGGATAGTTTATGGTTGTAAAGAAAGGGTGTTCATATTGTAAGCTAGCATCTGGGAGTTTGGTGTTCAAGAAAGCCACTTGAGGTCTGTAGCCATGTCAAATGCACTTAGGATCTCCTAGTCAAAGCTAAGCTACTTGTCTCACCTGTAGCTCAATTGTTTGCATGTTCTTTTAACAGTTAGCCTTGGTGAGTGTCTCTGGTCTTAGTCTCAAGTACGCAAATCCTTGCTAGACATTAAGTTGTTTTCATGTAGGACTACAACCCATAACAACTCTTGTACAGATATGAAATTATAAGTTGTAGATGTTTAGCTCAATTACTTAAGAGGAGTAGACTGCAACACATATGTCAATGGGGTCGTAGTACAAAAACAAGCACATGTGGGCTCCCAAAGTGGTAAGGATACCCGATAACAATAGTAGAAGGTTTCACAAAAGGTTCGTATGAAAATGGAGCAGTAAATGTGTGCATGCTCAATCAAACTTATGCTAATGAGTGCACTGAAGTTTGTTGAAAGAAGTTGAAGCCTTGGACAGCATAAGGACTTGTTTGATGCTTGCCATCTATCTTTCTGAGAGCATATGGGAGATGATGTTATTTCCTGGCCCTCTAAGGGATGAAGTAATTAATAAGAATTTTACAAAAGCTAATTAGGTGTTTTCCTGCTATTATTCAAGTTATTCAAGGTCGCTTGGGCAGTAATGATTTCAATTAGCCTTCTCTGCCACCTTGGTGTCCCTTGAAGGCTTGAACTATTGCTACACTTTTGCAAGTCAATGAAGTTTACCGTCATCAAGATATCAGGACTTTCCTATTACATTTGGTGATGATAATACTATTATTATTTTGCAGTTCCCTCCCTGCTATAAGGATATGAGTTTCTGGATAAACGAATCATTCACAGAAAACAATTTATGTGAAGTTGTCCGAGGAATTGCTGGGGATCTAGTAGAGGAGGTATGGTTTGCATGCTGTTTTTGCTTGCTTGTTTTATCTCAAGATTCTTGACTCTATTTTGACATTTGATATTCTGATTTCATCCCTAATGATGTTACCATGTGTTGATGCCTAATGCCTGTTTGCTTGGTGTCCTCTATGTGTTTTTGCTCCTTTCTTTTCAGAGATTGACTGAATACTTGATCCCACCCAAATATGCAACACCTGAACTGATTTTAGTGAATTTTATTATTTATTTTCTTGGGACTTCCCCCATGAATGCATGACTGAACTTTGTCGGCATTATTTCCCAACTTCCATTTGATCACCTTGTATTGTATGATTCTAGTACTATTCTGTTAGTTACCCTTAATCCAAGGGCAACTCACATTCTTGCAGGTAAAGTTGATCGATAATTTCACTAACAAGAAGGGAATGACTAGCCACTGCTATAGAATCGCTTACCGTTCAATGGAACGCTCCCTAACAGATGATGAGATCAACCAGTTGCAGGTAACATAATTGTTTTTCTAGAATATGATTTTGATAATCTCTATCCTGTTGAAAGCTGTAATCACCCTTGTGCCTGTGCTTGCAGTGGAGTGTTAGAGATGCAGTGGAGAATAAATTAAAGGTCGTACTAAGATGAGATTCAACTTGAAGAATAAACCCAGCAATGCTTTTGCCAGTGTATATCAGCCATGTCTTAAGATTGTGCGCTTCCATTTATATTGTACCTGAACAAGAAATTCGTTCAAAAATAGTAGACTTGTTTCTCTGTTCTTGATGCTAAAAGTTGTGTATGCCTGCAGGCATTTGCAGGATTACCTGGAACAAAATTCTCTCCTGAAACTCAACCCAAATTTTACATTGATTGTGTACCTACCAAGTTAAGTTATCTCCTCCAATTATTTCCCCATAACCATTGCAAAGACCTCCAATGTAAATAGCAACAAGACAAGTTAAAAAGGAGTCCTAAGGAATGGCCTTTTATTGTCTCCAGCTACTTTACTTCATCAAACAAACCACCAAACTGCCCATCCATTTTGAGCCCCACACTCCCAACTCCTACATTCAATGCTCTTCATGAGACTCCAGTGAACAGATAAAGTGAAACTAGAGGGCTGTGAGAATCCAAACAGATGAATATGATGCCTTCTACCAGTCTCTCTTACCAGAAGCTGAAGAAGATCTCATCAAATAGTGAAGAGGAGGTGGTAGCGAGGAGGAGGAGGTGGCTGAAGCCGAGGAGGAGGTGGCGGCGGCCAAGAGTCCGGGTAGCGGGGCTTCGGAGAATTCTAAGAAAGAAAGCCAATGTGGTGAGAGCAGCGGTGAAGAAGGTGGTAAGAAGGTTGAAGGAAGGGAGGCCATGCATTGGGGAGCTGTTTGCAGGGAACTACATGTTCATGCAGGTCAGCCCTAGTCCTACAACCCTAGCTTGCTTGGAGAAGTCCTTCTTTGCAGCTCATCACCATGCCATCATCCCACCTCCCTCTTCAAAAAGTCTCAAACCCTAAGGTCTTGATCTCTATCTAAATTTACCCTAATAAAGATGCCTCTGTTGTTTTCTTTCACTATGGAATGAAGTGTAACAAGGGCTTATAAGATGATTATCATCCATATTTCCTGAAAAAAAATTGGCTTATGGAATGCAAGTTTCTATCTGAACTAATATGGCAAGTAACAAGATGAGAAAAACAACTTTAAAAAAGGGAATATATAAGCATCTGGACAGTATGAAACAGAAATAGCTCTTATTATAATCCAAATATAAGACTGTTATTTGTTATACAGTAACCTGGGTATTTGTAAACCCTCTAGTATAATAACATTTTGGCAATCAAAGAATAGAAATTTTCAACTTAAATCAAGGAATGGCAGGATCATAGTAAACTAAATAGAGTAGCCATAATTTAGCCTGTCAGGGGTATGAATGACCCAAATTGGCTCCATCTCTGAAAAGGTAATGAAAGGAAGGATACCAAGAATATAGTGGCACCTGAATTGACAGTCCATTTCTCAGCATCAGAATTAAATGGCCTTCATTCCAGCAAGCTCACGAAGCTTCTCACAGACAACAAAAATAATAGCAGTTTGTGGACCTAATCTTGCGAAGGTAGCGAATCCTCTGATCACCCAAACAAGCAACAAGAGGAATTTGAGTATTTGAAAGCATGTAATTCCCACACTAAGCTTGTTTCTAGAGTGGCAAAATCCTCTGGTCATACTTGTTAAGGTAGCGAGGTTAGAAGAGTAGCGGTTAACTACCAGAAAGGCCAAAGGAGAAAAGAAAACATGTACTTATTGTAAAAGTAATTGCAAAATTGGAATCAAAACAAGTATTCGTATAAGAAAGGCTTCCATATAGAGTACTTACCCTTTGTAAAGTGAATGGAAGCCCTCGGTTACTGTAACCTAGAAACATGAAAGAAAGATCAATTGATGGTTATATAAATTAATAATGAAATAGCCATAAGGAAGAAAAGGCATCAATTTTACTTATGGATAAAATATAAGCTAAGCCATCTAAAATGGATAGAAAAACTGGAATTTCATATAGTCGCAATTTAGTGATGTAAAATTGATAGAAAAATCATGGCATTAATAAAATAAAGAACAGATTCTTTTTGGCATTATATAGCACCAACTAGATAAATGGCAGCTACGCTAGCCAGATTCATCACATATCTTCACGCAAACAAGCAAGAAGACAAACAACTTCAATTGGATCAATGTCAGTGTTTTGGGTTTAACCAATCAAGAATTCTATGATACTCATTTATACACCTTGACACTACTTGAATAACCAAATGCTTATAAAAAAAATGGAAACAAAAATGTTACCAGTCTTCACCAAAAGCATAAGTTACTACTACTATACAAACCTTAGCCCAAGCATGCAATTAGAGAGGCTTATGTCAAACTCTTCATTGTTTCACAATACATAGCACTGTGAGAGGCTCATCACCTCCCTTTCTTACTGTGAAGTTATGAATAACATTTCTTTCATAATTAAGCACAAAGAAAAATAAATCATGTTAACTAATCTAAGACATTACAATGATGGTTTATCGACTACTTAGTGAAAACAAACAGCTGTTCAATGCTAGGAATTTTAGGTCATAAGGAACATGTTACAGGTAGAGAAAATGGTATAACAGCAATCTCTAAAAATTGGAAGAACGAAAACCATTAGTGTTACAGTAATCTAAAGGGTTTTCTCTGCAAAAGAATTCATGTTGGTTAGATCCAAACCTGATATGCACAGTGAAATGCATTCCTATAACGTATGGTGCCTTTAGATTCTTGCTGCAACATAAGACGTGTTTTAATCATATCCATGGGTGCTGTTACAAGAGTTCCAACAGTTCCAGCTATGCAACTTGAGCTTCATATAAGCATAGCTTAATGTTAGTTCTCTCTTGAAGCATTCTCAGGTAACTCATGATAGGTCTTGTATAAATTAGAATATGAACTCCTTTTACATGAGATGTAAATGAAAACCTTCTTCAAGATGTGTCCATCTGAGCAATGCCTGGATAATAAAGTAATAGATAAGACTTAACTGACAAACAGAATAAAGAGGCAACCTAGATAACTAAGCAAGAAGATAGACCTGCTTGGATTCATCATAAGTTGCCAATTGTGATCCTGTGAGAGCTCCAGCTCTGGCCATTGCAGGACCAACTCCTTTCCAAAGTGCTTTCAGCCCCTCCTCTGATAAAATCTTGCGTATCTCTCCAATAGGCCCCCTTCTGGAATTTGAGTTCATTTGCAAACGCACCTGTTCAGAAACAATAACTAAGAAAAGCAGCTGAAAGCAATGATAATGATAGTCATTGGAGCTTTCACACAGCTTCAATTACCTTTAGAACTTCTGTCGGATTAGTGATAGCTGTTGCAATGGCACCGGAGAATGTCCCAGATGCAATTTTCACAAAGATGTTAGTTGAACCAAAAACAAAATCAGAAATATACTTGCAAGGTTCATATAAGCTTAATCGAAGGCCCCCATAAAGAAGAGACCTAGTCAATGCAGGAGCAAGCCCCAAATACAGTGCTCCAGGTCCTTCAATTTTCACAATTTTCCCAAAAAGCTCACCCTGCAGATTTCAGAGATTTCACAAAGCAAGATCAAGATAACTTCCATTAAAAACACAACCTTCTGGGAGATACCATTCCAATCAAATGACCTCTTTGGCCAGCAAGCTGCATCTGGAGCCTAACTTTGAGAACATCTGCATTTTCCATTTAAAAACAGGATATTCAGAAGAGAGTGTGTTCATATACATGCAAAGCTAAGTTGCAGAAAAAGAAAATTTGAAGGAAAACAACAAATTCTGTGATTGAAGAACAAGGGAAAAGACACAGGCTAGTGATATGAAGCTAATTCTCAATAAGAAAAATTGAAGAAAAAACACAAACCCTGATGTCCCTTTCTCCAAAAATAAAAAAAATAAAAACAGATTCCGGTTTCTAGTCAGGACTCAGCCTTCACCAAACAATGCCCAATCTCTGATCATCAAAAAGAAAGGTTCTGACAAAGAAAAGGAAAGAAAGACACAATACCTAACGGATGGGTGACCCCGGTGGCCACGACGACGGCGGCGCCGCTAGTGCCGAAATGATGGACGGCGTACGAGAGCCGGCCATCGGAACCCCGCTTCTCTGGGCTCCCACCCCGCCCTGAAATCTCCAAGCTTGGAGGGCTTGCGGTCGCCATTAGCGCCTCTCTCTCTCTCTCTCTCTGAGTTTTGGACGTCTCTTGTTAGTCAGTTAAGAGGTCAGGACAAAGATTTGGCACTCATTCTTGCAATGGCGTCATCAATTCATAATTTTTTAGGTATTTGTGTCTTTTAAAAAATAGCTATAAAACAGCTATTTTTAGAGTATTTATATTTATTTTTTAAAATAAAATAATATTTATTCTTTCAATAATTATAATAGATAATTCATTATTGGTTAAACCACTATTTTATAAAAGTATTTTAAATATTTACAATTTAAGAAAAATTTATAAATAACCTTACTTATTTTCCTCACACCAATAACCATGCAAAAAGTTATTTTTTACAGACCAAATAGATACTTAATTGTTCAAAATATCATTTAACCTTTTTAAATTTCTATTTCTATTAAAATATAACTTTTCCATTGATTAAAAATAAATAAATAATTCCAAAAAAAATCAAAATAATTTTTATATTTTTTATGAAAACTCAAAACCAATAAAAAAAAATAGTTAAAAAAATAACCAGGAGATAAATAAATAACAAATTTCTAAAGATTATGTATAAAACATAAAATTTTAGTATCACATGTGATAGGACAAATTTCCTATTAATCCCCGGCATTATTTGACACTATTCTCCATCCAAAACATACACACCCAAAACCCTATTACGCTACACCTCTACCACCCCACCAAGGACCTAAAGGAATTTGGACACTATTTAAAAGATAAATAGTTAATTATTATGTGATATATTGTGACCCTACTTCACTTCATTTATATGGATGATTATATAAACCATTTATCTATTAATTAATAAAGTTCAATGAGATGATTTATCATATTTACATAAACACATCTTTCAGTACTTATCTCTGGCAATGAGGCAACAAACTGCAATGTCTGTATGACTCAGAGATTGGTGTCCACTATGATTGCAAGAAAAGAACCAGAGCTAACAAGGCATCCTGTTTAAATTACATGATTCTCTAATTCTCCTCTGCATCAAAACATTACTTATATTACAAGAACAAAGAAAGGCACAAGATAAAGATAGATAGGTAGATATACAGATGGATAGATAGATAGATAGAAAGACAGATAAACATGGAGTGAGCTGCATATCATGAACATTTGGTTACAGGGATGAACTGTGAGCCATCTTCACATCTTAGCCACATCGTCGAGCGTGTCCTCTTAACATGCTCCAGAAACAGACGATGCCTGAAGGTGAAAAAAACTTTGTTTAGACTGCAGAGGAAAAACTTGGGTTTAATCTGATAAATTTGTTAAAAATACCAACCTTTCATACTCCAGCTTCTGAATAACTATGCCATTCAGTATTAGCTCGGAACTGAAAACTTTTGCTCCTGCAGGTTAAGTTTTAGCAGATATCAGCTGTTTGATTTGATTTTTCAGGTTCTATTGGGTTTTGCAGTTAAAGAGTAGAGCCATATTTACCTTTTTCAAGTAAAGGTATGCATATTGCATAATCTTCTTCACAGGAGAGAACCAAGAGATCTTCTGGTAATTTGCCATTCTTCATAGTGTTTCTCCCAATCCTCTCAATTGACTGCAGTTAAAGTGGGGATGCGTTAGGGATGATTATATATACATGGAGGAAACTTCAACTTTTCAAATGTGCCAAGATATATAAAACAACAATAGATTTAAGGGTGTTGTCAAATTATTCATTATATGGAAGAACCATTTCTACTGTAAGTGGGTGACAACTTAAGAAGACATCCTCAATATAAATAATCTTCTCTAGAAATAATACAGTGACAGATGTTAAGTCAAGAATACTAACTATTCCACATCTTGTCCCTTAACTACGAACAAACTGAAATGTATATAGCCTGAACTAAAATGAAAGTCAATCAGTTTATTTAGATATTGTACAAATCTCTTCACACTTTTTGCTTTAAATTCATATGTATGATATTTTCTAAATTCATTTAATTTTACTAAATCCTGAATTACTTTAGCAGATTTTAACAAAATCTAAAGCTTGAATAACAGTTAAGAGACTAGCCACGACAACTTGAACAAAATCTAAAACTAGAAGCAAAAGTTAAGTAGGCTAATAACATAACCAAACGTAATGATATGCAAGTGATGTCAATAAAAAAATAAATAAATAATCACAGATGAGATGCCAACTACTAATGATCTTTGATTAATTGTGCATAGTTCAGAAGACTGGAAACAAAAGTAATGAGAATATAAAATTAGCAAGCCTGCCAAGGAAAATAGAAAAAGAATTTTAAGAAAACACAATAATATTGTAGAAACAAAAGAATCAACTAATACAGAATATGCAGTTAAAAGCATTATGTTGCATGGTTAGCAATGTAGCAAAAGACAGTACCAGGCCTTGTGCTGCTTTAACCAAGTTCACGACAAGTTCTTGACTAGGTTTTACATTCGGTGTTATAAACACTCTTTTTCCCTGTAACAAATAGAGATGGTTGTCAGTCATGTAATAGTAAATGATGCTGTTAACATTAACCCAACCATATGAATCAAGCAACTGATACATACCTGCAAGAGCGGGCTTTGGGATGACCGTGCCAGAGAGACGGGCATGATGAAGCCAATTTCCTTTTCCTTCTTAAGGTCCCTCAATATGTAACTTTTCTCATCAATAAAACAGCTTGTCTGTCCACAGCTTTCAAGCCACATATGGCTTACCACAGGTTTACCCAGAGCTACTGCTTCAAGCATGTTTCTTGTACGTACAAATTTATCTGCGACAAAATGTGTCGCATCCAACATAGAAGATGCCACGTGAGCCCCCAGGCGTGTCAAGATCTAATTTAAAAAACCAACATCAGAACCAATCATGCAATTACTTATTAGAAAATTCTTAATAAAAACTTGAGGGTAAATAAAATCAGAGAAGCAGGTAACCTTCTTTTGCTGCTTAATTATATCCTCATCCAAATGATGGCTGAACAAGACACAAACTTTGGACATATCTTTTCTTCTTCGCAAATCTTTTGATATCTGAGTTGGGCTTGCTGAAGTGGCATCTAATCTGCTAAGCTCTCTGGCAAGTGATGACATTAATGAGCCTTTCTTGCTTGATATTCTTGGAAGGTCTTGAGTCACACAAACAGGGGATACTGCATCTGCATCTCTCAATTGAGTTGTACAAGTCAGAGTAGATAGTGGAACTTTTTCCTTGGGTGTCTGCTCCAATTTGGCACATTTTCCTTCATCATTAGCATGAGAAATAGACACATCATCTTGTACGCATGATGTTGCTTCTGTATTATGTGCTCTATCACTGGTGGCAGCTATAGAATCATTGTGAATGGCATCAACTAACCCAGCTTCCCTACAAATTGATTCCACAGAGCATTCACCGACATTTTCTGGATGATGTTTGAAGGAAAAGGAATTCATTGATGACCTAGTTCTCACACCGAAAACTCTGGGTAATTTTTCAGTAATAGGAGCCATCATATCAAAGTAAGATGCCTTGTGCATGAAAGCTGATCTTTTCTTCTGAATTGCTAAATCTCGGATTCCACAAACACTTTTGATAAAAGTTCTTTTTCTTTGCCTTGTGAGTGGTTTTGCAGTTGTCAGCACCTCATTAACAGGTGACAATTGGTTCTTCAAATTGGGGTTATTGTTCAAGGCACCTGAACCTGAAATATTCTGACATGTTCTCCTCCTTTTGGGGTGGCTAAAGACATCTTTTGCAGGAGATCTGATATTGCATTCCTCCTGAAGTTTCTCAACATCCAACCTCTTAATATGACTAATGGGAATATTGTCTCTTTCTGTGTCTCTGGAAACATCTCCACCAAACGGCCTATTTGTATCCCCAGCACGACACAAAGTTCCATCCTGTTTCCTTTGGTGAACTGTTTTGAAATGCCTGGTCCTACGTGCAATCGGTGTGAAATCAAGATAATCTTTCAATTCCTCACGGACATGAAGCCGGTCATTCAAGGTCAATGGATCGCCACACTTTTTAGCACTCTTTGTGAAGGTTCCTACCAATACTTCATTATGCTCGTCTGCCTTGAGAGATGTAGAAGTTTTATTTCCATTGGCTAAGCTTCCAGTATTTAACTGTCCTTCAAGACAGTGCTTTTCTCTCTTTCGAGGTAGAGGATGGCTTCCCTTGCTTACATTTGAGCAAGGCATCCTTTTACCTTTACAACCTCTTCCAGCATTCTCGAAATTATTAACAGCCCCCTTCTGGTGTAAGATATTCCTAGATGGCACTTTGCTCACTTTTTCTTTACTAGACTTTTCAGCAATACCAGCAAATGGAGGTGCATCTTCCTTTGAGTCACTAATTGACAAATTTTGACCCAAGGCCTCCATGGCTTCAGCTGCCATTTGGGTATCCGGACCAACAACATGCACAGCCGCATCTTCATCATCACCTGTTGCTTCCAATTGCTGCCCTAGATGCTTTGCTCTTGATATCTCATCAAAAGCCTTGTCAAGGTTATTCTTTGCTTTTATAGAAACACGTGTTTTATCATTTATTAGAGAACTTCGCAGCATCAGTTTTGAATCAGAAGAAGTAGAGATTCCAATCTTAAAGTTGCTTTTGGGGTTTGGACCTTTCTTCTCTACAACCTTCTGCATCGTTCTTTCAGTTGTTCCCAGACAACAGCGTTGGGACTTTGCAGGTAAGCTCTGTGATTTTTGTGATTTGTCTTTCTTCTCAAAGAATAGTTCTTTTTTTCTACGGAAGAAATCACCTCCTCCGTCATCCTCAAGCCTGTCATCCCACTCAAAAATTTCTATTTTTCCAACTGGACTTCTAAGATCAACTCTCTGGGCCAATGTTCGGGTCCCCTTTGCAGTTGAAATTGGGGTAGACTTCACTACATGAGCATTATCAGTTTTGACATCCTGAGATGATCCAATCTCATTAATCAGCAAGAAGTTGTCCACAAAATCCAATGCATTAACCTGGGACTGTGATCCAGGTTCTTGTGACTGGACATAAGTCAATCCTGCACACAAGTTGCTGGTCATTTCTTCCTCCTCAGGTGTCACCTCATTAAAGGGTTGCTTTATGCTAGTACAATTGCTTCTACCCTTAGTCTCATTTCTTTCTTCAACTTTTTGAACATTGTGGGATATTAGATCAGCTTCAGCACTTGGCGAACTATCAAAGTCAAGGACTCTCTTGCAAGAGAGTCTGCTAACATGTTCAACTTGCACTTCACTGGATTCAACATCACAAGAAGAAAAATTTGGGTTGGTAGGAGTGACAATGCGAGCAGCGAGGCCAGAAGCCCTCAATGATGCTGCACGTACTGAAGTGAAATTCCTCCTTGCAGGACCTGCATAAGCAGTTGCAAAGAAAAAACTCTGCATCAGCGGCAAAAAATTACAGTTCAAACAACAAGCACATTATTTATTTTATCCATAGGAAAAAAAGAAAAGAAAAACAACAAAGACGACAACAACAACTCGAACATAGTACAAAATAAATTAAAATGTTCTGACAGAGAGTCAGAGAGGTCACCACAATTGGACTTGTAAGAACCTCCATTTAGAATTGGTGAAGAAGAAGCAGGTATCCCTGTGACATGAAATCAAACCCATGGTTGAACACGCTGATAACATAACCAAACAAATGTTAAGAGGAAAAACTGATATCTCAAAACCAAAACAAAAGAACAACATCAAATAACCAAACAATATGAATTCAATTTCACATATGCTGATTGTCATATTTATTAGAATCTCACACAAGGCATTGATTCTAAAAACATTCAAAAGCTTGTTATTTAGTTGCAACAAGCAAAATAAAATGTCACAACTATATAGGGGAGTATGAAAGAAACCTCAATGAAGATAGCTGAAAGGGTGAAACAAGGAACACACTTGAAAAGAAGACGACATCATAAGTTGAAACTATTAGGACAAATCTAGCAAAATACATGCTTGGGCATTGATATGACATCATAAGTTCAATGTGTTCAAGGAAAACATAAAAGAGCCAAAAAAGAAAAAGAAAAAAAAAACAAAGGAACCTTTGCAGCGCTCATTGTCAGTGGAAGCATCCAAATCCACTAGAAAATCCTTTTTTTCCGAGCCCATCTCCTCGAGACCAACCTTCGTCTCACCTTCACAATGACTCGCGCCATCATCTGATAAACCCTCACCATCACTCAGCACAGCAGTTCTCTCCGACCCCTCATCGGCATCCTGGTAATCATCGTCGACCAATTGGGTCTTGCCCCAGTCACAAATCCCCAGATCATCGCAATCCGGATCATCAAGAGCTTGCGTCTCGCCGAAGAGACGAGGATCTATCAGCCCGGCATCATCAACTGCATCATCGAGACCGTGCCAAGGGTTTGGTGATTCAAGAATTAATAATCAGAGATTCAGAAAGAGATGAACATCATTAAACAAAGGGGGAAAAAACACCAAAAATCAAACGAGAAAAGAAGAAGGAGAAGAAATCCCTATGTACCGGATCGCGGGGATTCGATGGGCTGGGTTTCCTCGAAATCGGCAGGGTGGGAGGGCATTGTTTGAGGGGGTTTGAGAGATCGATCAGGTGAAGAAGAAGGGAGAGGTGAATCGAGGGACGAGATAAGATGCAATTCGGGAAGGCGGCAGTGGAGGGAGTGGGAAATTTTGGGGTCGGGATTCCTGATTTCTGGAGGGAAAGACGAAGAGGATTGCGCGCAATGCGTTGTAGTTTTATATTTAATAATTATTTACATAATATTCATTCGAAAAGATGTGGGCATTTGGTCTAGTGGTATGATTCTCGCTTAGGGTGCGAGAGGTCCCGAGTTCAATTCTCGGAATGCCCCTGTTTTTTATTAATATTTTTTAAAATTCTTTTTCTTTTTTATTTGATAGCAAAATAAATGGGAAAAAGCTTTTTTTACTTTAATTTAGAGAGACTGTGTTTGAACTTTCAAGGCAAAGTGCAAACTTATTATTTTTTTATTATAAGTTTTTAATATAAACTTTATTCCAAATTTATCATTTATTTTTCCCACCATATTTAACCAATTTGTCCAGTAACTCTTATCCATATTCATTGTATTTTACCAATTTGTCCAACAACTCTTATCCATATCTCAATGTAGAGGTGTCAAACAGGCTGGTATGACACGACTACCAAGTCAACAATACCCGTGACACCCGGGTTAGCCCAACATGAGGCACACCCCAGCTCTATTGAGCTCATGTCATGCCAGACCGATCCGTCGGCTTGCCTTTTTCTTCGTTTTTTCCAAACCCCATGAAAATTTATAAAAAAATCATAAAAAATTCAAAAGGAAAAGAAAAAATCCAAAAATTTACTAAAAAAAGGAAAAAACATATAAGCTCTTAAAAACTTATAAAAACCCAGAAAATTTTCAAAAATTACCCAAAAATAATTCAACCACAAAAACTCTTTAAAAAAATCCCAAAAAACATAAATAAAAACTTATAAAGTTCAAAACATATTACAAAGTATAGAAAAACTAAATAAATAAATTAGATTAATGGAAAATATGAAATTATTATTAACTTAACTCATAAATTACAAAATCATCAAATTATAAAAAAATTGATTTTATTGAAAAAAGAGCTAATAAAAATATTGTAATTTATTTTAAAAAATATAACAAGAAAATGTTTGTTATAAATTTCTAAAAACAAATGTCTTCAAGTCTTCTAAGCCTTCATGGTCTTCATGTGACATGTCTTCAAGACTTTAAGTTTTCTAAGTCTCCATGCCTTCAAGAAGTGTCAAGTCTTCTCAGTCTTTATGTTTACTCCCGGTGTGACCTTTCGGTTGTTGTTATATCTTCACCAGTATTAATGTTTGGGTTATGTCCTCCTTGATCTTGTAGTATGTCTTTAGCATCTAACCAATCCTTCAAGCAAATGCACATCTCTTAAGAAGTTTGGTTCAGTCAGCTCTTTTTATCGTTCAGTACCTTATTCCCTGCACTAAAATAAAGCCTCCAATGTTATTGTAAACACCGGGGGAGTTAGTAGATCACATGTCAATGTGTCATGGAAGCTAACACAAGATAGTTATATTATTGTGTTTTCCACCATGATAAAATATTAAAATTATTAAATTCCTCCAAAGTTAGGATAGCACTAAAACTATTTCTTAAATACAAGTTTAATTCACTCAAAGAAGTAGTTGAAGAGGAGGAAGATGTAGAAGAACTACTATATTTTTTCTCTCATCATATTTAATAATTATAAAGGGGAAGGAATTTTAGTTTAGTTCTTACTTGTGAAATATTTTCAACATCATCACTCAATGGGTCGTCTATTACCATAAATTTGATTATAAATAAAATACATTTCAAAAAACATGGATTTATATTTCTCTTTTAAATGACTATGATCTACACCCATATTTTCATCACATGAATCTAAAATAATAATAAAAAAGCATCTTCAACTTTAAATCTTTTAAAAAAGCATCTCCAAAATAATTTTTTAAAATTTTGTTCCATAATAGCAACAATAGGAGCAAGACCTTAATTATATCTATATTAGCAAAAATGTCACTAATAAAATACAAATTGTTTATAGTTAAAAAAGAAGTAGGATAATAAACAACAGAAAAAACATTTATTGCATTATAATTTTTTTTAAAAAATTATCTAATTATGTTTCTTACTTCCCAATCAAAATCACTAATTTCAATTTCTCTAAAATGTTCTTTACAAAAAATTGTGATAATGTCCTTATATTCATAAACACAATATACTCTAATATAGAATAGGTAGAATTCCACCTATGCTCAACATTAACAATAAATTTTTTGTATCTTTTACCATATTTAATACAAAATCTTTTAATTCATGTTTTCTATTAGATGAGTTTCTAATAAATAAAATACAACTCCTAAACTTTTGTATGTAAGGTTCAATTATTTTTAGTCCATTTTGCATATATAAGTTTAAAATATGGCATGCAAGTCTAATATGAAATAATATACCATAAAAAATAGGTTTTAAATTATTTTTTAAAGGGTTAAAGCCATTTTTGGTCCCTGTACTATGGCCTAATGTTTATTTTTGTCTCTATACATTGAAAATATTCAATACGGTCTATGTACTTTGGGGTTTATGGTAATTACGGTCCATGTTGCTGACGTGGAGGACAACTGGCATATGGTTTGAATACATACATTTTTTTATTCCCACTAATTTCATAGGTCCTATTCTTTTCCCGACATGGCAGCATATGTAGCATGAATAAGATGATGTGGCACGCTAATGTGGCATGCTGACGTGGATTTTGGATAAATTTCCTTAACCATGGGAGGGCATGATGACATGGCATGCTAACGTGGCATGTTTTTTTTTTATATAAAAAAAATACAAATTCTTGTCACATTATTATTGATTTATAGGGCAACACAACACCATCTCATCGATAAATTAAATCAAGGTGTTGTTATGTACCTATTAACTTGGATTTTGAATGTTGATGTGGCATTATTTATCTAATAAAATGAAAATTCTTGTCACATTATTATTGATTTTGTAAAGTATCACCGCACCATGTCAACAATAAATTAAATCAAAAGAATTGCTATGTACCTACTAAAGTGGCATTATTTTTTTAAAAAATGGCAGTCTTTTCACATTATTATTTATTTTGTAAAGTATCACCATGTCATGTCAGCAATAGATTAAATCAAAAGAGTTGTTATCTACCTGCTAACGTGGCAATTTTTTTTTTTAAATGAAAGTATTGTCACATTATTATTGATTTTGCAAAGTATCACCATACCATGTCAGCAATAGATTAAATCAAAAGAGTTGTTATTCCCGCGCTCCCGCACTTGTATTGCTCAGCCGATATCGCAAGCTTCCCGATCCTTGTTCTTCCACCTAGAGTACATGGAAGAGGTCAATCTACAAGGTAACTCCACCACTTTTGTGATTTCACTGAAATTAGGAAATTATTGTTTTCCCTTTGGTCTATCAAGTTTTCGCAATGTGATTTTGAATTATGAAGCTCCAATTTAAATGAGGGAAGTAGAATTTTGATCTTTTGGGTCGTTTTAGGCTTTATATAGCATCTTCTCAATAGTCGTTTGGGTTGAGTTCCAACCATTTTAATTCAAAATTTGGTTTATGATTCAATATCGTGTGTGTTTTTCTTTGCTTGATCATGTGAAGTTTTAATTCGAGGAAAAGGATGAAATTTTAGTTCAATATGTTGTGATAGGTGTGAAATTTATTCCTTGCATATTTTGGTTGAATATATTAGTTGCATATATCATGTGTGGTTGAATATGTTTTGGTTGAAAATTTTTTTTGTAATGAGGGTGGGTGTGAATATATAGTATTATTTGCATCTCTATATCTATGGTTTTGGATCTACTATGTTTTTGTTGAGCATGTGTTGATCGTTAGTAGTTCTTTTTCTTTTGCTAGGTGAATTGTTTTGCCTATATTATCATTCACATTCTCAATGGCACCATAGGTGTGAAAATTATTTGAGTTTTTATTAAAAAAAAAAGATTGTTTCCTCCTTAGGGTTGTTAGCTATGTAATGGTGTCATCATCCTTAGTGATTCATTATGCCTAAGAATTGTTCACATTCCCCCTGAATCACCACTAAAATTAATTTTTGTTATCATTCACATTCTCAATGACACCATAGGTGTGAAAATTATTAGAATTTTTATTTAAATTTTTTTTTCCTCCTTTGGGTTGTTAGCTATGCAATGGTGCTATCATCCTTAGTGATTCATTGTGACTAAGAATTGTTCACATTACCACTGAATCACCACTATAATTAATTTCCGTTATCATGCACATTCTTAATAACACCATAGGTGTGAAAACTATTGGAGTTTTTATTTAATTTTTTTCCCTTCCTTTGGGTTGTTAGACATGTGATGATGTCATTATCCTTAGTGATTCATTATGTCTAAGAATTGTTCACATTCCCAATGAATCACTACTAAAATTAATTTATGTTATCATTCACATTCTCAATGACACCATAGGTGTGAAAATTATTGGAGTATTTATTATTTTTTTCCTCTAAGTTAATAGCTATGTAATGGTGTTGTCACGCCCCGACCCGATTTCCCGGGACCTCGGGCGCATGAACAGACCGGCCGTACTCGAATGGAGACGGGCCCCACTCGAATACAAGGCCTAAATGATACATGAGCAGATAGCAAAAATGTTCAATAAATATTTTCAGAGTTATTTTACAGCGGAACTTTACTTTTAGTAAATCAAACATTGGCCCTACAAGGGTCCTACAAAATATATAAGGTCTCCTGTAAAAGAAAGGCTGGAGTTCACCGAACCTCTACTTGACTCTGGATTGTAATCACCTAAACTTTAAAACACGAAAAGAGAAGAAGACAAGTGGGATGAGCTTTGAAAGGAAAGTTGATAAGTACTCCCATAAGGAATCTTGAAGAGATCATGAGCACATTCATAAAATAGTGACCCACACACACGGTAACATAATAGGAAGAGACAAGCTCAAACATAAGGAGATAACTATCACAAAAGCCAGGGCTTAAAAGCCCAGTCAAATCAAACTTGAATATCAAACTTGTCATCTCACAGACCATCGACCTAAGCCCGATCTTATATCTTATAAACCAAACCCTTGAGTACGAATTGGAGCTCCTACATGTACATACAAAGGTCAGTATAAATCGTCCAGCGGCGGGTGGTGTCGAGAGTGTCCGCCCACAACTTATCACAATGCACCTTTGGCGGGAGAATCTTCAACAAAGAAATGGTGACCTGGCCCGGCCGGACGAACACGAAGGCTCACGTGTTTCCCAGCGTGCCGATCAACAGGAAGGTGTAATCAACATTGCTCCTTTTACATGTCAACAAACAAAACATACACCATATACATACTATTCGGAGCTCAATAAAGAAAGAATCTTGAACAACGTGTATGCAATAAAAAACATAGCGATGCTCGAGAACCAATAATCAATGAAGAAATAGCTCAAAAGATAATCACAATATGAGATCAACAAACTATCAAGCATAAAAGTTGGAAACAAAAAGCATAAAAGTCAAGAACACTCCGTAGAGTAGAGTGCGAGCAAAGTACTTACAAAGAAACATGCAATAACAAGGTCAAGAATACTCATCAAGAGTAAAGGTACTAGGTAAGTATTTACAAAGAAACATGCAATATCAAGGTCAAAGAAAACCCAAAATTTGGGTAGGTACTAAGCGGAAAGCACTTACCTTTACCAAAAAAATGCGACAGGCTTCGTGTCACTCGATGTGGCTCAGCGTTGAAATCACTGGTAAACACAAGTCCATTTTTAATAAGCGGCTAGATGCGTCTAAAAGAAATGATTACTTTTAAAATACAAGTTCATTAAGTGGACCCGACCCATTAACAAACCCAACTCTCTTGACCAAGGCCTATTTGGACTCAAAATTGGATTATTTCAACTCTTAGACCCCACCAGCGAGGGGAATTGACAAAACCCGAGTTGGGTCTAAAGTAAACCAATTCAATTTATTTAAATAAAACAATTTACTTATCATAAACCAAGATTATTGACCCCTAACCATGTCATCTTTTTGGTTTTATTTAATCAACCACTACTTACTACTCTCGCCAAATCATCAAACAACTCACAACCCCAAAGTCATGAATCCAACTAACTTATTTACATTTAACTCAATCGAGCCCAACAGCTCATTTAACAGCCCAAACCAAGCCTATTCTTTTAATTGATTCCACTTACACTTCATAACAGCACCACCCTACCCCAACCTTCATTAACAAGCTAGTGTCCAGAAGCATGGTTTACCAACATCTAGCAGTTGATAACTTGACCAGACCATCTCTTCAAGGCCAACACATCCAACCCATGCTCCCAATCCTCTTTAACTTGGTTCCACCCAACCTGACCAATTGGGATTGACTGATCTCCACTCATTAATCAACCTGACCAAATCGAGTTTATAACTTGATTGTAAAGAAAACTTTTATTTGATTGAACCCCACTTCTCGTTAACCGAATTTGACCCTTTTAGCTTTATTCAGAACTATGCCTACTCATAGTCACCCCAAACACACTAGCCCTACGAACAAGCAAACACACAAGATTTTCCACAACTGGAAATCAACCCCAAGGTCCAGCACACAAGCCATAGTTCTAAGTTTCCCTCAAACCATTCATGGATGATCAGCTCCATGAATTAACTTCTACTTAATAACTCGTCATAGCTAAGCTCCTATCTTGTAATCTTAAACTAAGGTTCATACATGTTAACAGGGATAGGAACATGGCACATACAGCAAGGTACAAGGCCCTAGAAATCATCCAAGCCACCTATTGAATGAATTTCAATCAGAACTTCAAAGACAGAGCAGAAACATCTCATTTTCATAGATCATCAACAGCATCAAAGATGAAATTGAGGCTCTGACACATGGCATTATTTCTCTCACTCAAACGAGGATTATCAATTCTAATGCCCATTTACTTTACATCTATAGGGAGCTTTCCATCTCATAACCAAATATGATTAATAACAACAAGCAAATGGACTGTCTTTACTAATCATAGCTTCACACATAATAACTGGAGTTCCCAAGCCATTATAACCCATGCAAACCATCCAAAGACATTAACCTTCCATTCTATCAGAAAACCAATGCTTGCATGTATGAACATAACTATATCAAAGTTCTTATATTTACTTTCAGGTGTTTATAGACGAGAAGGCTTACCGGTGGCATGGCAGCTTGTGGCATGAGGACGAGGCTTTGGTCACACGACGGAGCGAGCAGTGAGGCGGCGCTAGGGTTCGGGAGAAGGTCTCTTCTTATAAGGGCTCCCGGGGAGGCTGCGAAGGAGATCGTGATCCCACTGATCACGAGCAAAATCCCATCCTTCCCATAATTGGTCGATGTTGATCGCGGAGGAGATAGAGTTCAATAATGCAGTAGCGCGCGTGTGGAGAAGGAAATGGAGCTTGCACCGCCTCTGGATCGGGACTTTCAGTTCGGATGGCTGACGGCGCCGCGAGTCCATGCCTCCATGAGTTTTCTCCCTCAACAAGCTGGCAACCATTGGATCTTTAATTAATTCCCTCCATTGATCCAAGCCGTTCAATTTGAGTGAGCACAGCTACGTGCATGGCATCTCTTCTAGCCATTTTAGTAAAGAGTCCCCCTACTTATATTTGCACACCAGCCCTCTCACTTGGTTATAAAATCTTATCATATCCCATATATGGATATATTATATATATCTACATATTTATACACCCAATTTAATCCTTTATAAAAATAAATCTCCATTTATTGTAAGATCCAATTAGATCCAAATTTGGGGGGATTTCTTTCATTAACCAAGTAATAATAATTCTAATAATTAGGGAATTAATTCCCTAATTATAGGATTTACCCATTAAATCAAATAATTCCAAATATGAAGAACTCCTTTAAATAACAAAATAAATCAAAGGCAAATAAAAACCTTATTTTTATAATCATATATATATATATATATATATATATATATATATATATATATATATATACCTATGTCTACACATATATATAGCATCCATTAAATCATGATATCTCTTTTTGTTCATATTTAAACATAAGTCCTTGTCTTTTAGCATGCAGGTTCCTCCTTTTACCATAAAATCAACTTTGGGGAATTCTTTAATTAATTAGCAAAAATTCTATTCAACAATCTTTGGAGAACTTCCAAATTTAATTAGATCAATCACTTCCATATTTAATTAAATCAATCACCAATTTAATAAATCAGATCCTTAGATTTATTTATTCCTTTTCCAATCATTCTTAATTTACCAAGATGTCCTTGGTATTTTATTTAAGTCCCCAATATGCCCTTTGGCACCTTAATTTAATTAAAAACTTAATTTCAGATGAAATTTTTAAATCCTTTATTTCACTAAAAATCTTGGATCTTACAGGTGTCATCATCCTTAGTGATTCATTATGCTTAAGAATTGTTCTCATTCCCACTAAATCACCACTAAAATCAATTTATGTTATTATTCATGTTAAGGGGGAAAATGTACTGACACGTGGTTTCATCTATGGAAAAAGAGGACATGGGACCACCACGACCTTCTAGGTGTTCTTGATAGGACACGTGGAGATTTCGCCTCGGCTACTTGACACAAGAACACTCGTCTACATAGATTGCAGGGGGGACATCTCCTGCGCAGTAACACGCGCCCATACAAGATAGGCCCCCACCCACAATGGACAAAAGGGTCTCCCTATAAGGGTCTGATCCTAGGGATCAGAAAAGGCATCCTATAGCCAACGACCGCAAGGATAGTCTCTCAGGTATAAGAAGGGGACCCGAGAGGGAGTAAAGGATCAACCTCTCTTCTTCCCAGATATCCTCTCTGAACAGGAAAGAAGGCCTTCCTCCTAGGGGGACTCCTCCATTCTCCTTCCCCTTTTCCTTTTCCACACACTTCTCCACCTATCTAACTTGCTTGTCGGAGGGTCCGAGGGGAAAGAGCCCCTGGACTTCCTTGTTTTGCAGAAGCAGTGAACCTCATTCTGGAACTTACTCCCCGACCTCTGCAGCTACCGGTAGCCTGAAGCCAGTGGGAAGCTCACGGTCCCAACTCCTACTACCTCAACTCAATCTATTTTCTCAATTGGACTTTAGTCGGAGCACGGAGCTCAAAGCTGTGACCGATTCGAGCATCAATAGTTTGGCGCTGTCCATGGAGTTTTACGAGCACGAAGCCTTGAAAAGCTTACAGATGGCTAAAGGAAGGAAGAACCTGAAGGTCGAATCCCCGGCGACAGACACTGTAGAGACTCCAGTGGCTCTAGAAGCCATCCCTGCTCCGTTGGAACCTCAGGAAGCCCCCTCTGGAGACGCAGATGATGCCCACATCCAACAACTTGAGATGCAAGTTTCGATGCTTACTAAAGCCCTCCAAGAGCGTGACCAGGCTCGCCCCACCTCGGAGCCATACAAACACCTCCTCCAAGAGTCAATTGCGACAGGGAAAAAGTCGGCAACGCACAACCAAGAGCGTAAGCTGTCTCAGTCTCAGCTCCAAGACAAGGAACCCTCCTATCGTTTGAAGGAGAATCTATCTCTTCCCAGACGAAGAACAAGGTGTGCTCCCCTTTTCACCCTTGATATCACGGAGTTCCACATACCCGAGAAGTACCGTGTGCCTGCTATAGAACCATACGATGATACCTCTGACCCGGTGGACCATCTAGCGTCCTTCCAGTCTAGGATGTAGCTCCACGGAGCTCGAGATGAGCTCATGTCTCGAGCTTTCATAACGAAGTTGAAGAACGCCGCCCAGACTTTGTTCAACAACCTACCTCCGGAGTCTGTCGGCTCCTTTGATGAGTGATCTGATCTCTTTACTAGCTACTTCGCCGCCAGCATAAAACAACGACATACTAACACATCACTGATGGATCCAGCCCAGTAAAAAGGGGAGAGCCTCCGAGATTATATATAGAGGTTTAACCTCACTGTCTTGGAAGTCCCAATGGCGGATAGGAGACTCGCCGCCGCAGCCCTCACAAGGGTCGTGAGGACCTCACCTTTCCGGTTCTCTCTACGCAAGAGGCCGGCCGCAAACATGATTGAGCTTCTCTCCTTGGCCTAGAAAAACATTAACGCTAAAGAAGATGTACCACTAGTCCCTGTGGGAGCTATGTCAGAGAAGCCCAGGAGAGACTGACCTCAAGTATATAAATTGTAGGAATCGACCAAGAAGCAAAAAACCATAGGCCAAGGACGGTACGCAGAAGTCCGAGTCAGGTCAGAACCGGGACTACACACTGATCAATATAGCCAGACATAGATCCTGCTGAGCATCAAAGACTCCAAAAAGTTAAAGTGGTCGCCCAAGATGAAGAGCCAGGGCAAGCGGAGGGACAACCAGAAGTTCTGCCGCTTCCATCTGGACCATGGGCATGATACTAAAGACTGTGTCCACCTGAAGGACAAGATAGAGAAGTTGATTCGCCGAGGTCGCCTCCTTTAATACCTGAGGCAGAAAAAGAAGGAGGATTCACCCCCGCCTTCGGAAGAAGGGACAGTTAGGGTTCTTAACACCATAGCCAGAGGACCCGCTAGCGGAGGAGAAAGCAACTCCACCCGCAAGAGCTATTCCCAGATAGGAAACCAGTCCTGGGCCCCAAGAAGAAGGCGCGCATCGAGACACCTATGACCTTCTCCGAAAAGGACCTAGGAGTCCACTGCCCCCATGACAATGTATTGGTGATCATAGTCAACATCACAAAGTATGAAGTCCACAGGGTTTTGGTAAACAGCTGGAGCTCGATGGATGTGATTATCTGGGACGTGTTTGTAAAGTTGGGATTGGGCCCAGAGCTTCTACAGCTTGTTAAGTCACCTATGATCGGATTCAACGGGGGCCAGGTACAGCCTGAAGGCATCATCTGCCTCAAGTTAAAGGGGTGCACCCACCCCGACAGTCGAAGATGATTGTGAAGTTCTTGGTAGTGAGGTGCCCCTCGAGCTACAACGTGATCCTAAGGAGACTGGCCCTGAATGCCCTACAAGCCGTGGTCTCCACTTACCACCTGGTCATGAAGTTGCCTACCAAACACGGATGTGGAGAGCTTCGAGGAAACTAATAAGTAGCTGAGTAGTGCTACATAGCCTCACTCAACGCAGTGAATCAAGAGCCGCCATGGGCAGAAGCCCCAGGAAAATAAGCAGCAGGAGCAACTTCGGGAGTGCGCTCAGAGACGGATCAGGCATAGAAGCCAGTAAGTGGAAGCGAGGCCAACGGGAACAATTGAGCAAGCCCGGGGATGTAGTCCCCTAATATCTTATGTTTCCCTAAGGGGGTGTCGCTAACCGATTGTAGTCAATTGGCTTTCCAAGTAAAAGGCGACATCTTTATCTACGAGCAATCTTATCGTTTACTAACGGTTGAATAAGCGCACCCCCTCTAAAGTCCCTTCTCAGGGGCCGAGCAGCAAATGCTCGCTAAAGTCCCTTCTCAGGGCCGAGCATCAAATGCTCACTAAAGACTCTTCTCAGTGACGAGTATCGAGTGCTAGCTAAAGTCTCTTCTTAGGGTCGAGCACGGAATGCTTCTTAAAGTCCCTTCCAAGTGGTTGAGCACCGAATGTTCATTAAAGTCCCTTCTAAGGGCCATCATCGAATGCTCCCTAAAGTTCCTTCTCAGAGCCGAGCACCGTATGCTCATTAAAGTCCCTTCTCAGGGCCGAGCCTCACATGTTCACTAAAATTCTCTAAAGGACCTCCTTAAGGCTGGGATCTCCAATGGTCCCTCGTCAAGGTTGGGCACCCCCGAGTGCAACGTACTGGCCTTCCTCAGGGCCGAGATCTCGGTCCCTCTCCAGGGTCGATCACCCCGGAGTACCACGTACCGGCCCTCATTAGGATCGGGGTCTCCAACGGTTCCTCTTCAGTACCAGGTACCCCGAGCTCCGTATGCCGACCCTCTTGGGAACCAAGACCCCTGGGAACCTATCCTCGAGGTTAAGCATCCCGACTCCTAAACTAAAGGCCCTCCAGGTGTCGGGTACGAGTTCTTCACGCAAGAGCCAGAGGATCAAGGCGGATCAAATGGCTTATGTAACGCCCCAAAATTTTTACGAATAAATAAATTAATTTTTTTGAAAATTCCATGAGACTAATTAGCACATAAAAGAGATTAGCTACTTTTAAGCCCAATTAAGGGGAAAATCGGGAATTTATAAATCCAAGATCCAGCCTCGTAATGAATTGGGCCAGAGAAGGCCGTATTGTGCCAGGCCAATTAGACATGAAATAGTTGGAGGTGGATGAACATACAGATCCTGGTTAATTAATTGAGAAATTTATTAAGTATCAATCAATCTAGAGTAATTAAGTGGGAATATCGGATAAGTTAGAGTCCCGATAAAGTAGGTCCTGAGGAGTCAAAGCCCAGAAACACGGATGCAGTGGGTGAAGGGACGGCCGTGTTATTTCTTCTGATCGGCCGTTGTCATTTGGGTGCATTATGACCCGGAATTCCATATCTGAATCGGAGACAGAGACGAGACAAATAATATTACTAGTCACCCCTACGACGGCACATTGACATGATGAGATCCACGAAAAGTTGTTCGATTTTTAATGGAGATAATTAGGAAGATAATATATTTAATGAAATATTTTTCATAATGATAAGTTATTATAATAGTTTAATTAATAAAAAGATTAATTAAATTAAATTAATATACAATTATAAGTATGAGAAGAGAGAGAGACAAGTATTTCTCTCTCTCGATCTAAATTTTCAGATTTTAGCTCTCGAGCTCGTGCCCTAGATTGGACCGCGCCCCCTCACTCCACCGGCGAGCCCCGCCGCCAGCCGCATCCGCGCCGGCAGCAGCACCTCTCGAGCCCGCCCCCCTTCGCCGTGCGCAGTCCGCAGCCGAGACGCGCCGTCCAACCGTGCCCCAGTCCGCCCGTCATCTGCTCGCGCGCGCCACCTCTGGCATTCAGCCGCTTGCGCCGCCTTCCCTGGCTGCGCGTAGCCCACCGGCGAGCTCCCTCCGCCCTGTCTGCAGGCCAGCAGAGTCGGCCTGCCCTCTATTCCCCGCCCTATGCTCGGCGCCGCCTGCAGCTCTGCAGCTGTCCTTGATTGACGACGCCGTCGATCAGACCCTGCCCGTGCGCCGCCTTGAGTCCGGCCTGCAGCGCTGCCCCACGAGCTCGCCTTCCGTCTGGAGTGTCGCCTTTCCGCCTCTGTCCGGCCTGCTGGCCTCCCTTTCCTATCGAGGGTTACGCACCTCAGGTGAGCTTGGCACGAGTAATTGAAGTTTCAGAGACTCAATTGATCGAGATAACGTGGAATTAGTCGGGATTCGAGTTCTGAATCAATCCCCTGATTTCTGATAGGGAATAGAGACAGAGTTGAATTTATGATATTTAAATTAGAAGAAGGTTATTAAATGTTTGTAAGAATACATGATGTATTTGAGATAGATTAATTTGTCTGTATGTTTCTATAAATTCGGGAGTCTAGAAATAGAGGGGACTCTGTCGAAATTTTCTTAAAATCTATATACATCTAATTCGTATTTAAATATTTAAGAATACGGAGCATGAGCACATTTAGGAACTTATGAAAGTTTAATTACATTGTTGTATTAATAAAGTAGATAAATCCGTATTTCTTTTGTTATTGGAATGACCGCTTATAGACTTCTTGCAACAGCATGAATTCTAGGTTATACAAGATTAATGCTTCATGTGTAGGAATATCATTTGATTAATCTAAAGAGCATGATAGAATCCCCAATCGATTACTTGAAAGGGGATTCTAGTAGTTCCCTAGTTTTGCTAATGATCAAGATAAAGTCATCTCTTAAGATAAGTACTTTTCGTATTTTCATGTGTTTAGAAGCACGTATTATGTGCTAGGTAAGAAAATGCTTGTTAATTAGAAGCGTGTTCGAGCTATCTTGATGAAACTGTTATGCCCTAAGAATCTATATTAGAATGTAAGACGCTTAGAGAGCTCGATAGTATTACCATATTTGTCTTATCGAGTTTAAGTAGGAGCTTAGAAAGAATACGATTTTTCGTATTCTTAAATCTCAGTATTCTAAAACAATAGAATTAATTTATGGAAAATACGAACTTTGTATTTACTGAGTTATTATTATTAATTCTAGGAATAGGTAAAGGTCCCGCAGGAGCTTTAGCAGGACCGAGTCAAATCTAAATTTAGCGAAGGACATCAGGTGAGTGAATACACTATACTTGGAATGGTGTGAGGGAACACAACTGTACATTTACCGTATTTTCCCGTATTTTGTTCGTATTGTCTTCTTGAGAATGCATGATATGAGTTGATTAATTTTCCTAAATACTGTAAGTTTCCTAGCATGAAAGTAGAGATCATGTTCAGTATTTTCAGGAAATCCATTTATGAAATACTATTAATTTTCAAGCATGAAAGTAGAGATTATATTACATAGACATATTAGTGTACTACACCGTACTCACATACACGCCTGCGCCAGAGGTGGCTCTATGACAGAGCCAGAGAGTATGATACTAGGTAGGGAAGGGGTGATTTCTATAACTCTGTTTTTACTAGCCAAACTATCTGCTTTCAAACCATTCTGATTTTCTAGAAATAAAACCCCCTTTCCGTACTCTGCGAGTGCTTAGTATACGTATATATATTTATAGCTCACGGTCGTTGAGTTGGTCCGACCGGAGAGCTATCGAGTGTTGAGTTGGTCCACTCGTTTTCACTCTGGTTCCGCTGTATGAAAGTAGGGGAGTAGAGTCACTAACATGTACGTTGATGAGGAATTGATTCCATGGCTTGTCACCTCCACGGTTGTTGAGTTGGTCCAACCGTGAAGGCTACTGGCTTGAGTGGGTCAGCCAGGACATACATGGAAATCATCTCTTGTAGATTTGACATTAATAAGAATGATGACAAGGATTTGATTCCATAGGATGTCACCTCCACGGTTGTTGAGTTGGTCCAACCGTGAAGGCTACTGGCTTTGAGTTGGTCAGCCAGGACATATGTGGAAATCATTTCTCGACCTAATGATAAAAGATTTAATAAATATCTGAAGGTATGTCATATGACTTCACTAAACATTGCCATGATTTTTATTATGATCAGCATGCTGTTTTCATGTTTTGAATTTATTCGAACACACTTTTTATCGATGTTATAGTTATACCTTGTATAGTGATTTTCACTCAAGTGAAATGTGCAGGTAGATGAGATTGAGTCCTCCTGTAGATAGCTCTTACTTAGCAGAAGAGGATAGTTTGTCTTTATCCAATGTATTAGATTTTAGAACGCTTCCGCAAAATTTGTAAACTTTGTATAAGATTTTAAATACTTTAATTAATAATCATGTTTATTAGTTTGAATACCATGATTAACAGGTTTAAATTACACAGCTTATGGGCAAGGTGCACCCCTACCAAATTTGGTGTAACATTCTCATTCCTGTCAAGTTAAGGTGTTGACTTATGGACTCACTGGACGAACGAGCAATCAAACGAAAGAGGGGGGAACATGTCCAATATTGCAAGTAAGTGTTTATACCCAAAGCTCTTTTGATAACGATAGTAATTCATTGCCAAAATGGGTAATTTTCATTGACAAAACACTAAAAAAAAGGAAGACAGTTGATGGAGGAATATTAGACGAGGGGGACTAAAAAAGGAAGGCAGTTGATGGAGGAATATTAGGCGAGCTTCGTAGGTGCAAGGCCACTTAAAAATCTAACCAGGAGGGTTCCATGCCAGGGTGCTCACGAACGACCTCCTTGCATATCAGAAAATTCTCCTCGGCTCTTCTATGGGCTATTACGATACGCGCTTCTTGAGCTTCAGGAGAGGACCGGTAGGCACGCACCTCTTGAACAAACATCTCCTGCATGAGGAGTCGATATTGTACGGACTCCTTATAGTCCGCTACAACCCGCTCTCACGCCTCCTCCAAAGCCGCCGCCCGCTCCCTTAACACCCGATCCATGTCAGGTAGAGAAGTTATCACTGCAGCCCGCGCTAGGCCAAGTTGGGGTTTAATCCGAGCATTCTCCCTAGTCCTTCGGGAAAGCATCTGCTCCAAATATTGGATAACATGGTCCTTCCGGCCCAAGTCAACCTGGGCCTCCCAAAGCTTCGCTTCACTTCTCCTCGGGAGGACCGCCATCAGCCCTAGGCGCACTTCGTGGCTATCTAACTCCGACATCTCTAGAAAATGATTCATCGCAACGCCTCAGAGAGCAGCGACCTACACTCGTCAATGAAGCGGGAGTCAAGAGCTAGAGAGGGAATAAGATAAAGAGATTGTGAAGAGATTGAGCATACCTCAACTCCAATAAGGCTCAGCTGGGAGGCGAAGTCCCCTTCGCTCATACGGTCTAGCCCCCCGAGCACGGGACCTCGGGCCATCCCCAACAGCTCATCAGTGGCAAACTTGGGGTCACGGAGGGGGTCTTCCTAACCCTCTGTGGCCACCACACCCACACAAAGGGATGACAAATGCCCCTTTTCAACCGAGGGGGCTAACTCCGCCCCCTACTGCGTGCGCTACCCGACCTTGTTGGCACGACGGCCGAGAGGCCTCCTTGTGTAACATAAGGAGTGGCGTGTAAGGAGGACAGGGGCCAGGGTAAACCGGCGCCACCATACTGTATCCAGGGCTCTCTTCCTCCGAACACCATCTTTTTGTCGTCATCACTAGCCTAAGAAAGTCCATACCTACAGGCAAAGAAAATGTTCCAAAGCATATGCATGAGAGGAGAAGGTATGTGGCTATGATCGAAGCGACCCCCACCTTTATAATGGGGGGTGGGGGGGAGCCAAACAGACACAGTTACTCACAAGAAGCACGTCTTGAGGGTGATCGACATGTGAGCCACTATTGGAAGCCACCAACGAATGGGCGACCTTGGGAGTCGCGCCTCATTATGATGACTCTTCGACCGTGCCGAAAAGACGGTTGTGCAAACTACCCTATTTTCAACCATAAGCGTTGCTTGGGGTTCTCATGTAAAAGAGAAATGTCGTGCCAGCTTTGGGAAGCGCGCTCTAGAGGGGCAAGGCGCTCTACTGACCCGGGGTTAGGTCCCCGAAGAGAACCATCCCCGACCATTGAGGGGTTAGGCCTCGGGCCCAGACATCTGTGGTAGGAACGGATGCGACCTGAAGGGCTTTACACCTATATGGTCCCTAGCAGGAGAGAGTTCAACTACTGAAGAACCTTGATCAAGCATGAAGGGACAAGCCCTCCTATTTCCCATTAAAAAGATAAATAAGGAGTAAAAAGCTAGTACACTACTGAATCAGCTACAAGAGGCGGGATTTGCACATACTCTCCTAGACTTGGGCATCTGAAGAATCCACCACTACAGGTTGGACCCCCAAGGATCCGTTCCTGATAGGGCTCGCTCTTATTTCCCGGAGCACTCCCTCGACGTTGGTCTCCTCAGCTGAAAGCTCGAGTGATATGCCAGGAAGCAATTACAGAGCCTCCCTGAAGCTCAGTGAGGCGATATCCACTTCAGGGTGGTTATTAAACAAAGTTGGAAGGCGTAAAAACTTCTCAATGTATTCGCAAAAGCCTCCTCATCTAGGATGGATTAGAAAGTAGGAGAGCTCATAAACTGGGCCATGGCTTCGGATCTGCGGTGATAGAGAAGGTCCTAGAACTTCAGACGGACAAAATATTTTGTGCTCTAGTACTCGACCATCGCGACATCCCTAGCCTTCCAAAGTGCCCACTCGTGTTTCTCTGTCACCACCCTTACAAGCCTCTTGTGCGTCCTCTCGAGCTGCCCCAAGTGGGTCTCATGGTCCCCTGTCAAACGAGCAAGGTTGACTTCATATCTCTCTTCTCGCTTTCTCAACCGAGCCTCGACCTCTTGCTCGAGTTGCTCACATTTGGCTTCGTGGGCCCTGGCACAGTGTCCAAATTGGACTGATAATGGTCTTTCACGGCCGCCAACTCGACCAAATGTTCCTTCCATATTCGAGATTGTATGCCCTTGTAGCAGCTAATAAGCCCTTGTTGGCGATCAGTAAGCGAGGACAGTTTCACGTTCTAGCTCTCAAGCTCCTTGATCTGCTCGTCCCACCTTGCCAGCTCATGTTCAATATCCGCCTAAGAACAGGAGCGGGCGTCAGGGGGTCCCGGTTCCTCTAGGAGGCCCGTGGCTAGGTGAGTCATCAGGATTGCCAACTACATGACGCCATCAAATTCATTAACAAAATCAAGAACGATGGTCTAACGCGGTAAGGCTGAACCTACCTCGTTCCTCAAGTTTCAAATGAGTGGTCGCTGCCCGGTCCTTGTCGGTGAAAACCCGTAGGTGGCCATCGAGGGACACTGCGCCGACCACCAAGGGCGCTCCTATATCGCACGAAGGCAGGTCACCCGCATGTGTTGATACTCGCTCCTCAAGACCCAGTGAGCTATGAGGGACAGTCGCCTAGTAACCACTTGCTTACAGCGCATGGCCGGCTCCGGCGTATCCATGACAGCCAAAGGAGCCAACTCCAATCATTCTCCCTTTGGGGCCGGTTCGCACCCCCCGGTATAAAAGAACAGTGGAAGGGAGCACCCTCCCCTGTATTTTCATCTCTTCTTTGAGGATTGCCCATCCTTCCCCACGGGGAAAACCTTCCGAGCCTAGGGGACAAGGCTAACGCCTTCTCTTACCATCCTCACAAGGCGATCTTCTATGGGACATGTGCAAAAAGCAAACGGATGGATAACGAGGCCAGCAAACGAAAACACCTCCGTAGATTACATGGGAGGGAAAGAGGTTACTTGCGGAAGAAAGTCTGACCATAAAAAGGACCATTCCCGGATAGGGCGGGATAAGTCCTGAGGACCCAAGCCCCGGAGCAGTAAAAGTTGCCACTTCTCATACTCAGACACCACAGCATCATAGCTCTATATCGAGAAGGGAATGCTTCATAAGGTGTGGGCATCCCAATCACCTCTGCAAGAGACGAATACAAAGTGGAATATCCATTCCGGAAGCTTGGGAAATATATAATTCAAGCCCGATTTGCCCCGAGGGGTTAAGCAGAACCATTCCCTAAGTTCTAGAACTCTCCTAAAAAAGAAGAGGAGATGCAACAAGCAGACAGAGGGAGGAAGCCCAAAACAATGAAGGGTAATCACAAACAAACAAAGGATCCTCCAGTAATAAGGGTGAATGTAAAATCCACAAAATTTATAAAGTTATTAAATCCCTAAATGTCCCCTATTATGTGGTTAATCAATGAAATTCCCTAACCTTGAGTTTAATCAGAATTTTGAGTGGTTTAAATGGTTAATTGTGCGATTAGTATTAATTGGCACTAAGAAGGACCTTTTGGTAATTTCGGGAAGAGTTTGGACTTAAGTGAAAAACTGTCCTCTAAAAGGGCAAGGACTTGGGTACAATTTGAAAAGAGTTGAGGATGTAATTAAGTGCAAATGACTATGTGAGCCATGCATGAACAAAACTACAACGGTCAGGATTAAAGAATCAGTTTAGTGTTGATCGTGAGGTAAGGAGATGGAGACACATGGAGCAACCATCCATCGTCCATCTAGGGATTGGTTTAAGTTTGAGACACGGATTTGCATCCAGACCAATCATCTATTCTCATCATGCAAGAATAAATCCAAGCTATCCATCTCAGAAAGTGAATTAAGTTCGAGGCAAGAACTTGAATCCAAGCCACAGATCACCTCAGCAGAGAGATACTAATCCAACCGTCCATCTCAATGAATGGTTTAAGTTCTAGCCATGAAATTCAATCCAAGCCACACACCCATTCTCATCACGAAGGATGAGATCCACCATCCATCTCGATGAATAGTTTAAGTTTTAGGCACAAACTTGAATCCAAGCCACAAATCCATTCTCATTATGAGGGATGAGATCCACCGTCCATATGTGTCGTTGCTTGATCCAAGGCGAGATCATTGCGAGCTCTTTAAAAGGATGACAACTCTCCAAACCCTAGCCGCCACTAGAGACCGAGAGCTCTTTAAAAGGACGATGCCTCTCCAAACCCTAGTTGCTACTAGCGATCAAGAGATCCGCCTCTCCCTCTGAGTACGCCATCGTCTTCCACACACCTCCGACGATTGAATTGGAGCAGGAGGACGTCGTTGAGGGCTCACATCGCCGGAACCTCACCACCTGAGCGCTGATAAGTGTTCATTTGAGCATATTTTTATACCATATTCTTGTATGCCTTGCATGTAATTGTGAGAATTTTTGGCCTATCGATACTTAAAATGTGTTTATTTCGATGAACAGGGCAAGATATCAAGACCCCAGAAGAAAGGAAGCTTTTCGAGGGAAATTGAGGCCGAAACGAAGTATTCCTGGAGGAAAAACCCAGGCATATGGCTTCCATAAAGCCCGTGTGGACTTGGAGAGTCGAGGCCCATACAAGTGATCTCTTTTGATTTAGTCATGTTGTTTGGTTGATTGCTTTCCTTGGCACCATCTTCTTGTTTGGACATGACTTCATTCGATTCCCTACGGGGTGCTTACTGAGCTTTCCTTTTGAAAGCTCATCCACTTGTTCTCATTCTTTTTCAGATCCTGAGGAGTAGTAGACTCGGACTCAGGAGCTATGGGAGGGCTGAGAGACCATTTACTAAGGTTTGCGAACCTCTTATTTTGTTGTGAGTGAGAGTATGTTTATAGAATTCTTGTAGGGCCTTGATATTTATAGGGTGCATGTACCCTTATGATTTATCTTCCGGTGTAGACTCTGATTATTTTATTATGTTTATTTTGATTTTTCGCTGCTTATCTATTATATGTTCATGATTACCTAGGCCTTGTCTCCGAGTGGGGCTCGTCTCTACTTAGGTATGGCCGATCTGTCCACGTGCCCGAGGCCCAGGATTTGGGTCGGGGTGTGACAGATTAAAGTGGTATCAGAACACTCAGATAAAGGACACCTTAATTTCCCTAGTGACTTAGTGAAATAGGATTGACTGAGTATAGGACTAGGTAGACTGGATTCTAGAACACTTGGTAGGTCCAGTTATAATTTAACCGATCAACATGGAGAAGGGACGAGGATGACTTCGTAGGAGGTCAGTGAGTCCACCCTAGAGGCCATGGAGTTGGAACAAGAGGCTCCTGCTCAAGCTGATGATGAGGAACCGCATGCGACAATACCCGACGTGGAGGAGTTGGAGAGCAGAGTTTGCAAAGGTCCTCAAATGCTTCGAGACAATCAGTTATACCATAGCAGAGACATCAGGGTGGTGACAAGAAGGGGAAGGCAACTGGGACAGGTCAGCTGTCCTCCTCTAGCCAGTTACTGACACAGCCGAGGTCGATTAACCACGGACGGGTCTATCATCTCACTACTGAGGAGGCACAGGCATCGCCCGACGTCGTCGCATGTATTATCGCAGTTAGCTCATTTTATGCCTGCACTTTATTGGATCCGGGTGCTACACATTCTTTTGTTTCCACACTGTATGAACGGAGGCACTCACTGCCGGTGGTAGAGCTACCATATAAGCTGAGTGTTGATACACTGGTAGGAGCTGCTAGGTTTGTGAGCAAGATGGCATTGGCATGCACAGTATCAATTGAGGGTTGAGAGTTACCGGTTGATTTCTACGTGATGGATATGAGGGATTACGATGTGATCCTCGAGATGGATTGACTCTCTTTAGTATACGTGATGGTAGATTGCTACTGGAAGAGAGTGTACTTCAGGATGTCGGATGATGAGGATTTCACCTTTCAAGGCAGCAAGTGCTACTCTTTGGTTTGGGAGATCTCAGCTATTCAAGCCCAGAGATTACTCGGCAGCGAATGCGTAGGGTATCTGGCCTAGATCTCATAGGTTAAGCAGGGGAGCGGCCCCACAGTCGCAGAGGTTCTAGTGTTAAACGAGTATCCTGATGTGTTTCCTCGAGATCTACCAGGACTACCCTCAAAGAGAGAGTTGGAGTTCTTTTTGACTTGGTTCCTTGTACGACAATCTTGTCTAGGGCTCCAAAAAGGATGGCGCCCGCGGAGCTGAAAGAATTGAAGACGCAGCTGAAGGAGTTGTTAAAGAAGGGTTTTATTCGACCGAGTATGTCACCTTGGGGAGCTCCAGTGCTGTTTTTATAGAAGAAGGATGGATTGGTAAGACTTTTGATTAACTACAAGGAGTTGAACAAGGTGACGTTCAAGAATAAGTATTCATTGACGAGGATTGATGACCTCATGGATCAGCCGTAGGGAGCCTAGGTATTCTCTAAGATTGACTTGAGATCCGAGTATCATCAGGTACGGATCAGAGAGAAGGACATTCCGAAGGATGTCTTTCAGACCCGATACGGGCACTATGAGTTCCTAGTAATGCTGTTTGGGCTTACCAATGCCTCGGCAGTATTCATGGACATGATGAACTGGGTGTTTCGATAGTATCTGGACTAGTTCACAAGGCACACATGGAGCACTTAAGGATCGTGTTGGAGACTTTGAGGCAGCATCAGCTGCATGCCAAGTTCTCCAAGTGCTAGTTCTAGTTGGACAGTGTGGCCTTCTTGGGGTATGTTATCAGTGGTGTTAGAGTATCAGTGGACCTCAAGAAGATAGAGGCAGTCATTGATTGGAAAAGACCGACCACCAACAGGGAGATACGGAGTTTCTTGGGATCAGTCGGTTACTATTGGATTTTTGTTGAGGACTTCTCCCATTTGGCAGCACCCCTGATGAGATTGACTAGGAAGGGTACACGTTTTGTTTGGACTGAGGCATGCGAGAAGAGCTTCCTGGAGTTGAAGCAAAGACTATTATCTGCACTAGTTTTTGCCTTACCACAGAATGGACGCGGGTACATGGTCTATCGTGATGCCTGCAAAATGGGCTTGGGGTGTGTTTTAATGCAAGATGAGCGAGTCATTGTGTACGCTTCATATCAGTTGAAGCCATATAAGGAGAACTACCCGACACACGATCTGGAGCCTTCAACGATCGTGTTTGTGTGGGATCGAAAATACTCGCCTGGCATCGTGTCTGTGAAGAAGACACCAGACGGCACATCGAAGCACAAATATCATATTTTATTTTGTAGGTTCTTCCATTCCTAATAGAGGCAAGCCTCTATTATTAATTACCCCAGACAGAGTCTCAGGAACCTCCGATTAAGGGCAAAAGTACAAGTAAAGAGGCAATGAAAAATAATAAATTTATTGCAGAACATGAGTATCGCCATATATGTACATATGTATATATATTTTATTTATTTATTTTTTATTATATCTTTTCTATGACGCCGCCGTTCGCCCTAGAATATGTGCTTTGCCATCCTGGGATTTGTGTTGCTTTGATTGCCTCAAGATGCCTATCATGCCGCCGTCTTGAGATCTGCATCAACTGTCCAGAGATGAATATTTCATCTCCGCCTCAAGATCCGTGCCGCTCCATTATTTATATTTCATCAATGACCCTCAAGAGTCGTGTCATTTCATCTGCCGCCTTCAAATAAGTGCTGCCTTAAGATTCACCCGCTTCAGGATGTGTGTGCCATCATCATTGCATAGAGATGCGTGTTGGTTTAGGATAAAATTTTTTATCAACCGCCTTGAAGTGAATGAGATTTATGCCCCTTTGAAATTTGCAATTTTGAACCATCCGGATATGCATCTCTCGCCACTGTCTCGAGATATGTGCATATGAGCTTCTTTGATTGCACTTTAATCATAAAATATCAACCAATCTTTTTAAAATGGGCCCAATTCCGCCACTCCCTTTTTTTTATTGGCAATTTTAACCATGAAATGCCAATTAATTAAAAAAAAAATTTCCTTTTATAAAGCGGGACCCGGCTCTCCTCATTTCATATGACTTCATTATTTATTATTATTATTATTTTTTTAATCACCAACTTTCTCCTTTCAAAATAGGCCCACTTCTCCTTTATTATATATTTTTTTTGAAGCTTTTCCCTCTAAATGGGCCGTTTCTCCCTTTCTTTTAAATTTTAATGAAACCATAACACCATGAATATGGAATGGAGTGTGTGGTTTTTCTTGTCATTCTAAATTCTCCAATAAGAGTATTTCACATCCACATAAGAAAATAACATTGAACCATGTGTGGCCATTTGAAATACATGGCTTTGGAAGCATAATCTACAACATCCATATGGACCATGGGCTCCTCCATGCCCTCATTTATTATGTCATGCCATTATGTATGGAGAAGAGTCATGTCATGATGTCAAATCTAAGTTTGACTTCCTTTCTTTATACATACATTTCTCTTTGAAGCATTCCGTTGAACATTTAAAAGGGGATAATGATTACAATTGCTTTTCATAACATGAATATCAACTGAATGATTTGGAGGAGGGCTACAAGCATCATTCATTTGAGCATCAATGCAATTTAAGAATGAATCTCAAAAATTTTACATAAGAAAGCCTAATCATTAGTCTCCTTCCCTATTTGCAATCTTCCCATATATATATATTTTAAAAAAACTGCAGCTTGAGCAATTCTCTTCTTATATCTTCTCTATGAAACTGCAGCCCCTCTTTTTTTGTTTGCATGCAATGGTTCTTTTATTTTTTGTATCTCCTCCTCCTTTTTCCTTTTCTTTCTATAATTTCTTCATGGAGCTGCAGTCCTTTAGCATCAATCTCAAGTATGAGATATTGATGGTATGGCCTTAGTTGCTGCACAAAGGGTAGTAGCTTTAACATCTTCAAAGATTTGAATATGCTCTTTAGTATCTTCAGAAAATTGAACTTGAACTGAAGCTATAGTGCACCAGAAGACCCAAGAGTAGGAGCTGAACTGTTTATCACTTTCGACACCAGTTTGGGCAATGAGAATAGTAAACAACAGTGATATCTGAAGACCAGATCCTTCCTATGCATCTCCGCGAGCAGCTTTAGGTCAAACTCTTCAGTTGCAGATTCTTTTGTGGCTCTAATAGCTTACCTTCTTCAATTTCACTGATTCTTTCTGAGCCATGTATCCACATAAACCTCCTCAAGATTTCATTGAGGCATTTCTTCGAACACATGAAGGACATCTCAAACAACTAGGCATTTGGTATCCCTTTGGATTGCATTCTCATCATAAACTTACAATCATATATCTTAACTCTTATTATTTTTTTTTTATGGTGCAGCTATACTTCTTTTCATGGCGACAATTGCAGGCCTGCAATTCCCTCTTCTTCATGAAGCTGCAGCTGCTCATCCTCTTGTACGCTAATGCAATATGCTCAACAGAGAGCTATTTGATTTCACAAGATTGCCAACAGTATAGGAAGCTGTCAACCATTGTTCTTTCTTCGGATTTGGGATTCACTTGTTTCTCGATCTTCTTCATCTCTTGTTTGTGTTGCTTGATGCCTTTCAAGTCTTGAGCCATTACATCTCCTTCAGTTCTATCCACAGAAGCCTCTTCACTTGCAATTCCTGGTCAGAGATTGGGTTTGACGAGAAGCCTCAAAACTCTTCTTTTGATCATGCGACTCCAAGTCCTCCTCCCCTATAAACTTGGTGAAGAAACACTCGGCCTAAACTGTGTTGATATCGCAGCGGTAGCCCCGCCAGACAAGACCCAACTCTTGACATGGAGAAAGAACAGTGCATAAATAACACTCGCCATAGCTGGAGATCAGATTTGGATGAGAGACTTGGAATTCAAGGAGGTTTTCTTGGATCTCCTGGGCTCTATAAAGAGTTTCATTCTTTAGATCACGCGAGAGAGAGGGATGGCACTTCATATAACCAAGTGATTGAAATAACTTCAAAAATTTTCCTCCTCAGATTGACAATTGGTGCTTCCTAAATCATCATATGGCTTCTGCAACAGAAGATCATCTAACATTCAGCTTCATATTGCTTGGGCAACATTCACATCTTCTCCAGTCACACAATCATGAATCAATGACCAATGTTACACACTACGCCATTATTCATCTTCATCACATCCATCGGTATGTTTTTTGCTTCATTCTTAAAAGTATCAGCTTCAAAGGGGACATTCCCAAGAAAATCAATACTAGGACCTCGTCCATCAAGGCTTGAAGAGCACAGACCTGTGCGTCGGCTTGCTTCAAAGGCTACTACGCAGCTCTCACCAACCAGAAGAACAGGAAGCTGTAACTACTTGAGAATTTCCTTTGCAGTCAGACAATGAAAGAGGCGACGGGCTGCCTCTTACGTTCTTGGTCTCATCTCCATATACATATAGATAAATAGGTGAGCATTTGCATTTTAAGCATTGAGTTCATCAAGGCGACGATCTATGATTTTCGGGCTGGTGTCTGGAAGAACAGTATCCTTTGCTTCGCGGACAATTTCCTCAATCTAGGATTCCTTCTTGAGGGTTTCTCGGCACATGATACTCCCAAAGTCATATGGAGTCAAGCCTCTTTCTGCGCCCTTCCTGAGAAGCATGGTTGAGATCTGAAGAAGCGCGCACAGTCGATTGATAATTCCCAGCCATAGAACTTCAGAAGAGCACTATCTTGATCAGCATTGAGAGACTTTATGTATTCATTGGTTTCAGAATTGAACTTTTGGCGTGCTTGAAGCCTGTAGAACAACTCAAATGTGCAGTCCTCAAAATTCTCTAGCAAGCAATATCCAACAATTTCATTTTTTTCTGCTCTATGGTTGCAGCACTCTGCCTTCCTTCTTGAGAATTAAGGGGAACAGAAGCATCCATAGGCGAATCATCGGGTACAGCTTGCTCTGGGATGTCATCAAATGGGTTGATATTTGCTTGTTAAACTTACAGATGAGTTCACGTTCAGTTTCCTCATTGACTCCCCATTAGATCCCAAGAAGTTTTGACTTTGATCAGAATGGTTTCTGACTTGTATTAGAATTTCTCTATGGAGGATAACAAGCAGCGACAACAGTGGCACAGCGAAGGCATGGCACCAGTAGCATAGTGACAGTCCCAATTGCACAGCACAGTAGCAGCCTGGTCTCATTTTTTGCAGCAACAACCGGCTATATAAGCAAAAGTTACAAAGACGGCAATTCCAAAGAACGATCAGAGTAATTACAAAGATTCTGCGGCAGATCCTTTTTTTGGACAATAGCAACCCTTTTGTGACATTCCTCTTCTTCTTTTGCAAGAATAACAATCAAGAATAAAGACAAATAAGATACCAAGAATAAATATCCTCATTGGCATTACCTCAGCAATATGCAAGAGCAACACAGCTTCCCCAACATCAGCCACAATACGACAGCAGCATCGACGCAGCAAAGGCAGCTCTGCAGCAACAGATCAGCGGCAATCCGCAGCTTTGGTAGCATCTTTATCATTAGCAGTAGCAGTTTGGCAGTTTCAGAAGGGGGCAGCGATGGCGGCCTTGGGCTTCAGCGGCGGAACGGAGGCACTGGATTCTCCCTGACAACGGTTGGAGGTTTCAGAGGCAGATCAGCGTTGATTGCGGCTTCGCTTGGGCAGATCGCGCACCTGCAATGGCTGACGGCTGGGAGGAGGGCAGCACCGGATCGCCGGGTGGCTACTGACGCGGCTGCAGGCAGATAGACGGGAGCAGAGGCTGGCCGAGCGCGTTGCATAGCTGTTGTAGGCATAGAGGAGCGGAGGCTGAGCGTGGAGGCGGGCTGCTGGGTTTAGGGCGGAGGAAACCGGTGAGCTTCAGATTCGGGGCGGAGGAACCTTCCACGGTGGCTGAGAGGGCGATCCATCTTCCAATTTGGATGGAGGCGGGTAGTAATAGAAGAGACAGAGGGTTTTTTTTTAATATTAATAGATGTATAATATAATATTATAGGATACCTTGATTTAATTTTTTCTTTTCTCTGTCTCTTTCTTTCTTCTCCAATGGTCTGTTCGATCCCTTCCTTACTTTTTCTCTGCTTGGAATCCTCCTTCTGTCCCTTTCCCCTTTCTCAATTCCTTCTGCCCTTTTTAAAAACCTACTCGTCCTTATCCCCACGTCGAAACTTCCCCCGTGAAATCCTAACTTCATACCGAATTGATAAGACCGAATCGAGGTTTAAATAAATAAATAAATAAATAATTAATTAATTAATTAATTATTTTTTGTCTTGAGATGTGTGTTCTTCAACTGTCTCGAGATTTGCATTCTTTGAGTTGCCTCGAGATCTGCTCTAGGATGAGATTGCCTCGAGATCCGTTCTCAGACGATCTTTGGATTTTGAGATTGCCTCGAGATATGTGTTCTCGGGCTATCTTGGAATTTTAGTTTTGCCTCAAGATATGCTCTCAGGGGCAATTTTGGAATTTGAGTTTTGCCTCGAGATATGTGTTCTCAGGGGCAATTTTGGAATTTGAGTTTGCCTCGAGATATGTGTTCTCATGGGCAATTTTGGAATTTGAGTTTGCTTCGAGATTTGTTCTCAGGCTATCTTGAAATTTGTTTCCTTGGCTTGCCTTGGGATATGTGTCCTTGGCTTGCCTCAGGATATCGCCGGATATATTTTTATATTTTTTTTATTTTAAGAGAAATTTGGTTATATACCCCTCAAAAATTTCATAATCATTTTTTTATTATTTATTATTATTATTATTAAAAAAAAAATTTGGGTGTAAACAATCTACACTAAAGATCAAACGACATTTCCTTAACGGTGTACCATGTGAGATTTACACCGATCACAAGAGCCTCAAGTACATCTTCACTAAGAAGGAACTGAACATAAGACAACGGCGATGGTTGGAGTTATCAAGGATTATGAGCTGAGTATCTATTACCACCCGGGCAAGGCTAACGTGGTGGCAGATGCACTGAGTAGGAAGTCCAGCTACGGAGTCACCGCACTTTTGACTTCTCAAAGACCCTTGTTGGAGGATATGAGGATATTATAGCTAAAGATCAAATTACCAGATATGGAGGTTAGTTTGACCAATTTGTGCATACGTCCAACGGTATTGGGGGAGATCAGGGAAACTCAGATATATGACCCATATTTGGAGGAGATCCGGGGTCAGGTTTAGCAGGGTGTACCGACATGATTTCAGATTTATAAGGATGGTACACTTAAGTACGATGATCGAGTCTGTGTACCCAACATCCCATAGTTGAAGGAGATCTTAGAGGAAACCCATTACTCAAGTTATGCGATCCATCCCGGAGGTACCAAAATATACAGAGGATTGAAAGACCACTTCTGGGGGAAAGTCATGAAGCGGAAGGTCGCTGAGTTTGTGACACAGTGCCTTACCTGTAGTTGATAAAGGCAGAGCATCAGAGGCCAGCTGGGAAGTTGCAACTCTTACCCATTCCAGAGTGGAAGTAGGAACATATCAACATGAATTTTGTAAGAGTACTACCTCATACTCAGAAGGAACATAAGTCAGTTTGGGTGATAGTGGATTGACTGACTATGTTGGCCCATTTTATACCTCTGAGGACAAGTGCCACATTGGACCAGTTGGCATGGCTGTACATTGACGAGATAGTCCGACTGCATGGAGTACCAGTGTTGATCACCTTTGATTAAGACACCAGGTTTGGCTTGAGATTCTGGGAGAGTATGCAAATAGCTTTGGGCAATCGTCTGGCGTTTAGAACAACATTTCACCCTCAGATAGACGGATAGTAAGAGAGGACCATCCAGATTCTGGAGGACATGCTAAGGGCATGTGCCTTAGACTTGACAAACTCATAGGACAAGTGCCTGAACCTAGCAGAGTTCGCCTACAGTAATAGCTACCAGGCGAGCATAGAGATTGAACTATGTGAGGGACCTTATGGGAGGAAGTGCCGATCACCGATATGCTGAGGAGATGTGGGTGAGTGAAAGCTCGTGAAACCGAAGTTCATCCAGTAGACTAAGGATTAGGTCATGATGATCCAAGAGAGGTTTGTGGGATCGAAAATACGCGCCTGGCATCGTGTGACACCAAACGATATATCGAATCACAAATGTCGTATTTTATTGTGTGGGTTCTTTCATTCCTAATAGAGGCAAGCCTCTATTATTAATTACCCCAGATATAATCTTGGGAACCTCCGATTAAGGGCAAAAGGCCAAGTAGAGACGATGAGAAAAGAATAATTTGTTTATTGCAGCATAAGATGATTTGTTACATATCAGCATCTATATATATATATTTGTTTATTTATTTATGACGCCGCCCTCCACCCCGGAATATGTGTCCTGCCATGTGGAATCCATAATCCGCCGGTTGCCTTGCTCTCGAGATTTGAAAGAGGTTTGTGACCAGGGTTCATATTGACTAGGTCGCCAATTGACTTCCCCTTCCATCAAGAGCTGCATCTAACTGAGCCGCCGTTAGGAGTTATATCATATATGGTTGGAGAGGTCAGGGAGTCTAGTTTCCGATGCCGCAGATTTCATCTCGATTGGAGCTCCCTAGCAAAAGTTATTGGCATTTGAGTAAAGGGTAGTCAAGATGGCCAGGCTTCAAGAACTAGCCTTTTTCTCCACCAAAATATGCATTGACCGAGCTGCCAAAAGGGTCTGTGCTGTATATGACTATTGAAGATCTGGATATCTAGTTTCTCACTCATGAATTTCACCTCCATTGGAGTTTTCTAGCAAAAAGTTATCAATTTTTGAAAATGGGTAATCAGATTAAGCGAGAATTCTTTGGTGGCGTAATTCTTTGGAATTGACCCTTTTATTTATCAAAATCTGCGCCGATTAGGCCACCAAAAGGAGCTGCGCCATATATATTTGGAAAGATCTTGATATCTAGTTTCTAATGCCGCAAATCTCACTCTAATCTGAATTTTCTGGCAAAAGTTATCGGTGTTTGAAAAAGGGTAGTCAAGTTTCACAATTTCTGCAGCGCTTCATAATTTTCAGCAATTTCTGCAGCATTCTATAGTAGCCAGCAGTGTTATGACAATATCAGCAGCAGCCAGTAGTTTTAATCACAACAGTTGCAGCTTAGCAAGAAGCATTTCGTATTACATGACATTCAAGAATCAATGCCAACTTCAGTTCTTTCCCAATTTTCTGCAACATTTCTGCGGCAGATTTCTCTAAGCATTGGTTTTGACAGGAACCATAGGACTTTCAGGTGCAGTTTCTTCGTGACTTCGCGGCAGCTTTTTTATGGCTTCCTTTTCATTTTGTTCTGCAGCAGCAGCGGCAATGTAGCACACGACGACAGCAGCCTTGTTTTCCATGACATTAGTAGCTTTCTGCCATTTCAGCCATCTCCCTTGTGACAGCGCAGCAGCTACCATCAAAGCAACAGTGCAGCCCGAAGCAGCAGCAACACAGCAGGATCAACAATCAAAGCTTCAATTTTAACATCTTTAACATCTGAAAGTACTTTCGACATCTGAAATAAACGGCTTTCATTTATTGATAAGCAACCAGCTTCCATTCCATCATCACAAATATTGGTGTCTTCATCAACTTGTTGGCCTTCTTCAGTTTTCTCCAAATTAGTTTCAGTATGGGCATCTTCTCCTGGGCAAACGGGGCAGCAGCAGTTGAATACATTGATTATCTATAGACATAACAGAGATGAACTAGGCAAAGCTTTCTCCTTCTCTGTGTATCAATTTTTTCTTTTCATTAACAGCCAAAAGAATTCTTCAACTTCATTAATTGACTAATGCCACATAATTATTATCCAAAACCTTTCTGGCTTTCCATGTTAGCTCTTGGCCAGCACTACTTCATTAAGGCATTTCCTAGAACACCTAGAGGACACTTTATACAGCTGGATATCTGGCATACCTCTGGAGTGCTTTTTTATGAAATTTTACAACAGAAAAATTCAGAAGCAACACTTCATTGAGAATGTCTTTGAGCCATTTCATCATGCATGTTGTGTGCGCACCAATCTTCAGCAAAAAGAACTCCTCTTATTAAAGGTTCATTACCAAATTATGCATAAGTATCGCTTTCAATGTTTGAAAACAAAGTGGGCACACGTTTCATAGTCATGCATAAACTTGAAGAACAATACAACTCCATGCCACAATGAGAAAGGTTTAACAGATTCAACAGATTCAGAAAACCACTGCTTGTTCTTCTCATTGTTATCCAGAGCAACATCACTGTGAGAGGAATTGGCTTCTGTAGTATGAATTGTTGCTTGAACATATGGGACAACATTGCTGTGAGGGGAGCTGACTTTTGTAGTTTAAGCACCGTATATAGGCCTCCTAGTCCGTAGACGTCCTGCCCTTTCTCTATTGTTTCTCGCTTCATCCTGTGATGCTTTCTCTTGATCAGGTTTTATGTTGGTGGAGAGCATGATGGGATGGTGCGGCGGTGAGGCGATGTTGTAGAGAGCTCGGGCGGCCCTTTCCGGTGACTCAAGCGAGATCAACGGGCGGTTCTTTAGCGACAGCAATCTCAGGTACATCATCAGCGACGAGGCTAATCTTGAGCGCCCGTCGGCGACCAGTCAAGGCTTGGTGACAGGCGGTGAACGGCCGGGACATGGTGGCTGGAAAATAAGGCTGTGAACTTGGCGGAGCTCCGGCGTTGACAGAGGCGGTGGTTGTGTCGGATCCTCCTTCGTGATCAGAGGGATGAACTTAGTGAATCATCGACAAGCGGAGCCCTACCCTTCATCTTCAGGCGAGGAACTCCCATCCCAGCGGCTCTTGTTTTCTCATCCGGTGACACGGCGCTGACAATGAGCGGACGGAAGTAGGGCTTCACATCTTTGCAGAGGGCTTCGGCGGCTAAGCAGAGATGCGGAGAGGAGACCTCTTTGGCTGTGCGGTGGCGGCGACATCCAACACGGTGGCGGATCTCGGTGGTGGTGTTGGGCGCTGGAGCGGAGCTGCTGGGGAGTCGGGCGGAGCGCCTGGCGGAGGTGTTGGCGGCCGGGCGTTGCTGCAGGTGGAGGCGTTGGCGGTCGGGCGTTGTTGTAGATGGAGGAGTTGGCGGTCGGGCGTTGCTGCAGATGGAGGCGTTGGCGGCCGGACGTTGCTGCAGATGGAGGAGTTGGCGGCCGGGCGTTGCTGCAGGTGGAGGCGCGCGTAGGATCGCCGGGCGGAGGTGCTGGGCGCTGGCAGGTGCTGGGCAGCCGGGCGGAGTGCTGGGGAGCCGGGCGGAGCGCTGGGGTTGCGGCGGAGCAAGGAATTGGGCGCATCGACGGGCGAAGCTTCGTGCCGTAGCGGAGGCCCGGCTGGGCTTCGATCAAGGAAAGGAGGTCAAGCAAGAAGCTCGATCGCAGTGAGGTCGGGCGGCGGTGGCTCAGCCATGATGAGGAAGAAGCCCCCTTTTCTGAACTTTTTTCCTTTCTCTTGGCCTTCATCCGCCCTTCCCTCCGTTTTTTTTATCGGGTCCCCCCTTTTTTTTTATAGACCGAGGGATCACAACCACACCGTTTCGCGATTGTGGGAGGATCACGCCGTAGAGACCGGGTCATGCGAGGACCAGATAATTTCAACATTTCTTTTTTTTTATATTAATTTATTATTATTTTTTTTTAATAATTTTTTTTTTATTTTAAACTTTTGAATGACAAGATAGGGTTAGAGATAAGATCGAGCATTTCTCTCTCTTATTATATATATATTTTTTTAATAATAATAATAATGTTATTATTATTATTATATATTTTTTTTGGATTTGCCTCGGGATATGGTTTTGGGCATCTTGAGATTTGTATTTTATTATTTATTTATTATTATTATTTTTTTTTGATGTAAACAAATGCCCCCTTCATACTTCTCTCACGAAATTTATTTGAGGGAGAGGAGTATGAACATATGAATTTCTCTCATCTTTGTAGAGACGAGCCCTTTTTTTTTTTTTGTCCCCCAACACGTTCATTGTTGATGGTAGGTTTCCTCAGGACTAGAACCATCTCTCCCTTTGTAAGCCTGGGACATAGGACATATATGCTCTATTGACTTCAAGATTCTGTTGCACTTTTTATCTTTCTCCCGTCGAGAGAGTCCAGTTCATCTAAGTGAAGTCAAATATTGCTTTCATTTGAAATTTCATGCCATTTGAATTTCGAGGGAGAGGGATGCTTCAATTCCAAACACCGAGAAGTTTGGTGTGGATCGTGTTACAATCCAACAAGTGGCATGACAAACCCACAACATGTCAATCTCCCTTGTTTTTTGGACATGACTTTCTTTGGATTTGGATGTTGATGGATAACATTTCAATGTATTTGGCATAGATAACATCTTTGGCACAGATGGCATCTTCTAACATGTTCAATGCAATTTTTACCATAGTTGGCCAATGATATTCCATGCGCTTACTCTTAAGTCACATCTTGGGCCTAGATTGATGTGCACCACATATCACAAAGTGTACATCGTGAATGACTTTGTTCGCTTCTTCGTATGAAAAATATCGCATATATGAGGGTGAATCTTAGGGCTCCTCGCTTTATCTGAAGGCTTTACGATTTGCCCCCTGAAAGTTTCTCATATTTCAGATATTCAATAAATGGTTAGCTCCAATCTTTCTCTTGCATTTTGAGGGTGAAGTCTTCCATTTTGCCCCCAATACTCTCCTCTTCAGCATCGTTGAGGATTGTATTTATGGGTCTCCAATTTCTTATGGTGATTTGAATTTCTTCATAGGCTGGATTTGCTGGCTCCCTCGTTGCTCTTGCTAAAGAATCAGCTTCTCCATTTAAAGCTCTGACCGTCTTGCAACACTTGAGAAGTCAGGCTTATATATTCTGGAGTCTCCTTTAACTTCTTTGATAGTGAGTTGCGAGCCTCCAAATATGTGTTTCTTCTTGATCTCATCAATGGAGGATACAAGTTTCATATTTCTTGGTGATCTCATCATATGAGTGTGAGAACCCAAGTGAAGAATTATGATATTTTATCATTTTTTTTAGAAATTTCGGTTCCATTGTTGGAATATGCGAAACTTCAAGAGTCATATTTTCACCTGACCTCATTGCTGGAGGATACAAGTTAGAATTTTTCATATTTCCTTGGTGATCTCGTCATCTGAGAACCCAAGTGAAGAATTTGTATTTCATCATTTTTAGAAGCGTTATATTTTACCTGACCTCATTAATGGAGGATATAGGTTAGAATTTTTCATATTTCCTTGGTGATCTCGTCATCTGAGAACCCAAGTGAAGAATTTGTATTTCATAATTTTTAGAAGCGTTATATTTTACCTGACCTCATTAATGGAGGATACAGGTTTGACGTTTTATATTTTCTTGGTAATCTCATTATATGAGTGTCTGAGAATCCAAGTTTGATATTTCATATATCTTGGTGATCTCATCATATGAGCGTATGATAACCCAAGTGAGACATTTCATATATCTTGGTGATCTCATCATATGAGTGTTTGAGAACCCAAGTGAAGAATTTTTTATCATTTTCCACTTTCAAATCTCGGTTCCGTATCGGAAACATGTGAGATTTCAAGAGTCATATTTAAGATTTTGAATTTCCTTGGTGATCTCATCATGTGAGTGTTTAAGAACCCAAGTGAAGAATTTCCATATATGTGGCTCAGTCAAATGGTTGCGCCAAACATTTTTTTTTCCTTTTATATATGTTGTATTCCTTTATCTTTAGATTTCAAATGACATATGCATCGTTGGCTTGCCCCCAGCCGTTTAACAGGTTTATAGAGCTCCATGGTGTCATTTCTTGTATAAGCTTTGGTGTCTTCTTTCATTTTCGACTTTCAGCTTCTATGATTTGATAATTGGATAACACTTTTGGACTAGTTCTATTCAATTTTTTTCATAGGTGAGATTAGCTATTGAAGTGATATCCAATGCACTTTGGAAAGCCATCTCAAGATTTGTTTCCTTTAGCCACCTTGGGTTTTGTACTCTCAGGCAGCATTAGGATTTGTGTCTCGATCACCTTGAGATTTGTGATGGGTGCTTCGCTGCCTCGGGACGCACACATTGTCACTTTGAGATTTGCATTTGTGTTTTGGGGATACATATTTTTTTTTTGCTTTGGGAATTATCACCACCTCAAGTTGCGTACTATATCGACGCCTTGAGTTTTGTGGCTGCTTTGAGATTTATATTTTCATTGACCGTCTTGAGAGGTGTGTTCCATCCCTGCCTCAAGACTCGCGTCGTTTCAGGATTTATATTTTCATCGGCCATCTTGAGATGTGTGTTTCACTATGCCTCAAGATTTGCGCCAATTTGGGATTTATATTTCATCAGCAACCTCAAGATGCGTGCTTGATTGCCCCCTCGAGATTTGTGATGTTTTGAGATTTATATTTTCATCGGCTATCTTGAGATGTGTGTTTCGCCATGCCTCAAGATTTGCGCCAATTTGGGATTTATATTTCATCAGCAACCTCAAGATGCGTGCTTGATTGCCCCCTCGAGATTTGTGATGTTTTGAGATTTATATTTTCATCGGCTATCTTGAGATGTGTGCTTCATCATGTCTCAAGATTTGCGCCATTTTTTGTGGTTTATATTTTCATAGGCTATCCTGAGATGTGTGCTTCACCATGTCTCAAGATTTGCGTCATTTTAAGATATATAGGCTATCCTGAGATATGTGTTTCACCATGTCTCAAGATTTGCGCCATTTTGGGGATTTATATCTTCATCAGCTGTCTCGAGATGAGCGTTTCATCCTCACCTTGAGATCCATGTTGCTTCGAGATGTGTGCTTCACTGCATCAGGATTCACACATCATCGCTCAGGATTTGTTTTTTCATCAGCTGTCTCGAGATGAGCGTTTCATCATCACCTTGAGATCTGTGCTGCTTTGAGATGTGTGCTTCACTGCATCGGGATGCACACTTCATTGCTTTGGTATTGTTGCCATCTCGAGAAGCGTCTTTCATCGTTGCTTCGAGATTTGTGGTTGTTTTGATATTTGTGTTTCATCTGCTGTCTTGAGAGGTGTGTTCCATCCTTGCCTCGAGAGTTGTGCTGCTTTGAGATTTATATTTCATTAGCTATCTCGAGATGAGTGTTTCATCATCACGTTGAGATTTGTGCTGCTTCGAGATGTGTGCTTCACTGCATAAGGACGCACACTTCCTCGCTTGAGATTTGTATTTCATCAGCTATCTCGAGATGAGTGTTTCATCAATACCTCAAGATTTGTGCTTCTTTGAGATATGTGCTTCACTACATCGGGATGCACAGTTCATCATTTTGGGATTTATATTTCATCAGCTATCTCGAGATGAGTGTTTCATCAATACCTCGAGATTTGTGCTTCTTCGAGATATGTGTTTCACTACATCTGGATGCACAGTTCATCATTTTAGGATTTATATTTCATCAGCTATCTCGAGATGAGTGTTTCATCAATACCTCGAGATTTGTGCTGCTTCGAGATGTGCACACCTCCTCGCTTGGGTTTTATATTTTCATCAGCTGCCTCGAGATGAGTGTTTCATCATCACCTTGAGATCTGTGCTGCTTCGAGATGTGTGCTTCACTGCATCGGGATGCACACCTTATTGTTTTGGGAATTGAGGGCGTCGTTGCTTTGGGATCCACGGTCCTTTCACGGCTTTCTTCATTCCTGTAGTTAATATTGGATGAGATGTCTTTTCTTCTCTGGGGGTTGATATAGAATCTTGTTTTCCCTGTATTAGATGGCAAACTTCTAGCACTCGGTTTTGGATGAGGAAAGATCGGCTCTATCTCGTCGGCGGAAGAGAGATTCCCATCGTAATCGGCAGCCACCATCTGAATCCACCACTTTGTTGTGCATATTTCTTTATTTCATGATATAATATACCACATTTTCATCATTATTTTATCGAGTGACTATTATGTCAAATAATATGATTTCATCATTAATGCCCCTAAATTATATCAGAGATGCATTTTTTATCTGTGACCATATCTGAAATGACTTGAGTGCAGATTTATGGTATTCTTGCATGGTTTGCAGTGAGCTACCAAAGGAGTGAGGTTTTATACTTGTACACCCACAAGTTGTCATAAAGTGAGCCAAGTGCCAATCCGCATTATACTCCTCAAGATAAGTATGGACCATCTGTTGTGTCACTTGTCATGTCATTGTTGTGGACTGTTCGAGGACAAGGGCCTGAGTTTCCTCTTTATTCCATTTGCTTGAACTGTAGAGGGATGAGGTTATCCAACTTTTGTATACCTTCAAGTTGATATGCCAGCAGACCCACCAACAGTATATTGCATGTTTTCATTTGTTCAAATTTCCTTAGGGAGGATTTGGATTGGAGGGAAGATTTTGTTGTTGAGGTTCAACCCACGTTTATTGCCCCATGTGTGGCACGTGACTTGATCCTACTTCTCTTATGCCCCCAGGATCTTGCGAATGGCGTGTGTGATGGAACCCCTCCGGCATTAATGGCTATGCATGCTTTAAAGAGGATTTTGGGTTGGGAGGAAAATATATTCATCCTCACTACCTTTCCTTTTATGAACATTTTTGTTGTTAAGGGTTGACTACCGTTCATTGCCCTCTGTGCGACACGTGACCTGATCCTTCCTCTCGTATGCTCCCAGGATCTTGTGAATGGTGCAAGTGGTAGGCTACTCGGGCTTCAATAACCATACTGATAGAGTTGATGTGGCGTCGTCTTATCGGGAGCAGCTTTCTCGATGTCATGTAGGTTCTTTTATGAAGAGACTCATATTACGGTGACATGTTGGAGGTCGATCATTCTTATATGCATTGGGTCGAGGTCATAACTCCGCAATAGTTGAGTTCTTCTCCACTAACAAAAGGGTGTTAAAGAACACATTTGAATATTTTTCCAGCCTTGAAAGAAGACAAAATTCAACTATTTCTTTCTCTTTCTTTTTTTTTGATTGATTTTTTTTTTTTGATTTTTTGATTTTTTTTTTGATTTTTTTGATTTTTTTTATTTTATTTTATTTTATTTATTTATTTATTTATTTATTTATTTATTTATTTATTTATTTATTTTTGTATCCTCTAACAACTTTTTTGAAAGTGCACTCATCGTCTTTGTCTGCAGAAATCACTCTCTCAGGCTGGGCTGAAGGTGTACTCATCATCTTTGTCTACAGAAATTACCTTCTCAGGCTGAGCTGAAGGTGTGCTCATCATCTTTGTCTGAAGAAATTACCTTCTCAGGCTGAGCTGAAGGTGTGCTCATCATCTTTGTCTGCAGAAATTACCTTCTCAGGCTGGGCTGAAGGTGTGCTCATCATCTCCGTCTGCAGAAATTACCTTCTCAGGCTGGGCTGAAGGTGTGCTCATCATCTTCGTCTGCAGAAATTACTCGCTCAGGCTGGGCTGGGTGCTCATTATCTTTGTCCGCAGAAATTACCCTCTAGAGCTGGGCTGGGGTAACCTCTACAAGATGAAAGTCCTTGACGCCTAACCATTGGATTTTCATATCAGACCAAGAAAGGCATATTAGGCCGACGCCCCATGTGTGGAAGGTGTGACACTGCTTAGGACTTCTATGGATGTCGAACTTCCAATTGCAGAAGAGATCTTGTATGCACCTCTTCTTTTGAGTAGAGCACAACTTTGACTAGTAGGATCAAGGGATTGATTGTGGGAGAGTCTCCGCTGACGCTTTCTCTTCTCACTTCAATCTTCAGTCAACCCAGCTAGCTAGGTGTAGGAAACCACTATTCGGGGGATTCGCTTTTGTTTTGAAGCTCCCTCTTCATGATAGAGCCCAACGGCAAGCCACCTTGCAAAATTCATAAGCCTCTAATTGTACTTTTTCCTCAAAGATGGGAGGTGGAATGAGTCCCACCGGGCGTGCCAGAATTTGAGGGACCGAAAATACGAGCCTGGCATCGTGTGACACCAAACGATATATCGAATCACAAATGTCGTATTTTATTGTGTGGGTTCCTTCATTCCTAATAGAGGCAAGCCTCTATTATTAATTACCCAAGAAATAATCTTGGGAACCTCCGATTAAGGGCAAAAGAACAAGTAGAGACGATGAGAAAAGAATAATTTGTTTATTGCAGCATAAGATGATTTGTTACATATATATATATATATATATATATATATATATATATATATATATATATATATATATATATATATATATATATTTATTTATTTATTTATTTATTTATTTATGACGCCGCCCTCCACCCCGGAATATGTGTCCTGCCATGTGGAATCCATAATCCGATGGTTGCCTTGCTCTCGAGATTTGAAAGAGGTTTGTGACCAGGGTTCATATTGACTAGGTCGACAATTGACTTCACCTTCCATCAAGAGCTGCATCTAACTGAGCCGCCGTTAGGAGTTATATCATATATGGTTGGAGAGGTCAGGGAGTCTAGTTTCCGATGCCGCAGATTTCATCTCGATTGGAGCTCCCTAGCAAAAGTTATTGGCATTTGAGTAAAGGGTAGTCAAGCTGGCCAGGCTGCAAGGACTAGCCTTTTTCTCCACCAAAATATGCATTGACCGGGCTGCCAAAAGGGTCTGTACTGTATATGACTATTGAAGATCTGGATATCTAGTTTCTCACTCATGAATTTCACCTCCATTGGAGTTTTCTAGCAAAAGTTATCAATTTTTGAAAATGGGTAATCAGATTGGCAGAATTGCTGGTGGCAGAATTGCTGGAATTGACCCTTTTATTTATCAAAATCTGCGCCGATTGGGCCACCAAAAGGAGCTGTGCCATATATATTTGGAAAGATCTTGATATCTAGTTTCTAATGCCGCAAATCTCGCTCTAATCTGAATTTTTTGGCAAAAGTTATCGGTGTTTGAAAAAGGGTAGTCAAGTTTCACAATTTCTGCAGCGCTTCATAATTTTCAGCAATTTCTGCAGCATTCTATAGTAGCCAACAAATATATGACAATATCAAGAGTGACCAAGTAGTTTTAATCACAAATAGCTTGCAAAATTTTAGCAAGAAGCATTTCGTATTACATGACATTCAAGAATCAATGCCAACTTCAGTTCTTTCCCAATTTTCTGTAGCATTTCTGCGGCAGATTTCTCTAATTTCTGCAACATTGCTTTGGACAGGAGCCATAGGACTTTCAGGTGGAGTTTCTTCGTGACTTCGCGGCGGCTTTTTTTATGGCTTCCTTTTCATTTTGTTCTGCAGCAGCAGCGGCAATGTAGCACAATAATTTACGCTAATTTTGTTTTCCATGACATCAGTAGCTTTCACCATTTCACCATCTCCCTTTGACAGAAATAAGCAGCTAGCCTACCATCAAAGCAAATAAAGTAGCCCGGCAAAGCAAAGAACACGTAGGATCAACAATCAAAGCTTTAATTTTTAACATCTTTAACATCTGAAATTACTTTCGACATCTGAAATAAATGGCTTTCATTTATTGATAAGCAACCAGCTTCCATTCCATCATTACAAATATTGGTGTCTTCATCAACTTGTTGGTCTTCTTCAGCAGCAATTGAATACATTGATTATCTATAGACATAACAGAGTTGAACTAGGCAAAGCTTTCTCCTTCTCTGTGTATCAATTTTTTTCTCTTCATTAACAGCCAAAAGAATTCTTCAACTTCATTAATTGACTAATGCCACATAAAAAACCTTTCTGGCTTTCCATGTTAGCTCTTGGCCAGCACTACTTCATTAAGGCATTTCCTAGAACACCTAGAGGACACTTTATACAGCTGGATATCTGGCATACCACTGGAGTGCTTTTTTATGAAATTTTACAACAGAAAAATTCAGAACCAACACTTCATTGACAATGTCTTTGAGCCATTCATCATGTATGTTGTGTGCGCACCAATCTTCAGCAAAAAGAACTCCTCTTATTAAAGGTTCATTACCAAATTATGCATAAGTATCGCTTTCAATGTTTGAAAACAAAGGGGGCACACGTTTCATAGTCATGCATAAACTTCAAGAACAATACAACTCCATGCCACAACGAGAAAGGTTTAACAGATTCAACAGATTCAGGAAACCACTGCTTGTTCTTCTCATTGTTATCCAGAGCAACATCACTGTGAGAGGAATTGGCTTCTGTAATATGAATTGTTGCTTGAACATATGGGACAACATTGCTTGAGGGGAGCTGACTTTTGTAGTTTAAGCACCGTATATAGGCCTCCTGGTCCGTAGACGTCATGCCCTTTCTCTATTGTTTCTCGCTTCATCTTGTGATGCTTTCTCTTGATCAGGTTTTATGTTGGTGGAGAGCATGATGGGATGTTGCGGCGGTGAGGCGATGTTGTAGAGAGCTCGGGCGGCCCTTTCCGGTGACTCAAGCGAGATCAACGGGCGGTTCTTTAGCGACAGCAATCTCAGGTACATCATCAGCGATGAGGCTAATCTTGAGCGCCCGTCGGCGACCAGTCAAGGCTTGGTGACAGGCGGTGAACGGCCGGGACATGGTGGCTGGAAAATAAGGCTGTGAACTTGGCGGAGCTCCGGCGTTGACAGAGGCGGTGGTTGTGTCGGATCCTCCTTCGTGATCAGAGGGATGAACTTAGTGAATCATCGCCAAGCGGAGCCCTACCCTTCATCTTCAGGCGGGGAACTCCCATCCCAGCGGCTCTTGTTTTCTCATCCGGTGACACGGCACTGACAATGAGCGGACGACAGTAGGGCTTCACATCTTTGCAGAGGGCTTCGGCGGCTAAGCAGAGATGCGGAGAGGAGACCTCTTTGGCTGTGCGGTGGCGGCGACATCCAACACTGTGGCTGATCTCGGTGGTGGTGTTGGGCGCTGGAGCAGAGCTATTGGGGAGTCGGGCGGAGCGCCTGGCGGAGGTGTTGGCGGTCGGGCGTTGCTGTTGGTGGAGGCGTTGGCGGCCTGGCGTTGCTGCAGGTGGAGGCGTTGGCGATCGGGCGTTGTTGCAGATGGAGGCGTTGGCGGCCGGACATTGCTGCAGATGGAGGAGTTGGCGGCCGGGCGTTACTGCAGGTGGAGGCTCGCGTAGGATCGCCGGGCGGAGGTGCTGGCCGGGTCTTTGGCGCCGGGCGGAGCGGAGGCCGGGAGCCGGGCCGAAAGGCTGGGGAGTAAGGAATTGGGCACACCGACGCTGAGCTTTAGTGCCGTGGAGGTCATGGCTGAGCTACTCATCGCGATCGAGGTCAGCAGCTTTTGATCGCAGCGAGGTCAAGCGTGGCTCAGCCATGATGAGGAAGAAGCCCCCTTTTCTGAACTTTTTTCCTTTCTCTTGGCCTTCATCCGCCCTCCCCTCCGTTTTTTTTAGACCGAGGGATCACAACCACACCGTTTCACGATTGTGGGAGGATCACGCCGTAGAGGCCGGGTCATGCAAGGACCATATAATTTCAACTTTTCTTTTTTTTATTATTAATTTATTATTTTTTTTAATAATTTTTTTTTATTTTAAACTTTTGAATGACAAGATAGGGTTAGAGATAAGATCGAGCATTTCTCTCTCTTATTATATATTTTTTTTAAATAATAATAATAATGTTATTATTATTATTATATTTTTTTTGGATTTGCCTCGGGATATGGTTTTGGGCATCTTGAGATTTGTATGTTATTATTTATTTATTATTATTATTATTTTTTTGATGTAAACAAGGTTGTAGGCCGCTTAGAGTCGCCAGAAAAGTTATGTTGATCAACGCCGCTCTGAGCTGGTGTTCCAGGTTGGTGACTCAGTGTTCTTGAGAGTATCACTAATGAAGGGAGTTGTGAGGTTTGGGAAGCGTGGGAATCTCAACTAACGCTATATTGGTCCCTTTGAGATCCGGGAGCGGGTAGGAGCTGTGGCTTACAAATTGGCTCTATGATGCAGGAGGCATGAGTCAGATGTTTCCAGTATGGCGGGTCAACGTAAAGACGGGAGGTGGTCGAGTCAATTCCAAGATTGAGTCGGTTTTGGACACGTTTCGGTATTTTGGCCATAACTTTGGCTACCGATATCGGATTCCTGCGCTCAACCCCAATTCGGAAAGCTCAGCTCGACATGCACGTGGGGTCCATCATGTTATGCTCGATGGATCTTTCATTCATCCTCAAATTCCACTGTTTTCCCCGTCGTTTAGTTGTTTTTCGGTGTTTTTTGCTATTTTTGGTAATATTTTGTATGCCAATTTAGGATAGGATATGAATCCCATTTGAACTCGGATTTTTAGGAGTTATCTATTTTGTTTAGTTATTTTATAATTAGATAAGTTTTTCTATTGGACCAAAATTTGCCGATTTGGGTAAATTTGGATAAGAAGATAGAATTTCTAGGTTATCTAGGTTAGTGTTTTTTTAGCTATTTAAACCCGGCTTGTGGGTTGAATTTTATTCATTGATTATTGAGTTATATTTTCCTTTTAAAGTTTCAGAGACTTTTTCTTCTCTATTTGTCCTCCCTTTTTCTTGCTCTTCTATCAATCCCCCCCTGTTTACCACCGCCCTCAAGTTAATCACTATCCTGCCCGGCGTCACTCTACCCCTAGACTTGGTGCAGGTCCATGATGCGTTTCATGTCTCTATGTTGAGGAGATACATTCGTGATCCATCTCACGTGATCCAATAGATCCTGGTAGAGATTCATGAGGTTATGTCCTATGAGGAGCGCCCTGTGGAGATCTTGGACTGTAAGGAACAACGGTTGAGGAACCGAGCCATCCCTTTCGTCAAGGTGAGATGGAACAACCACTCTTATTGGGAGGCTACCTGGGAATGAGAGAATGACATGAGAGAGCATTACCTATAGTTGTTTAGTACTAGATGATGGATATTGAGGACTAGATGTAAATTTCAGGGATGAAATTTCTGTAAAGGGGGAGGATTGTAAAATCCGCAAAATTTATGAAGTTATTAAATCACCAAATATCCCCTAATTATGTGGTTAGTCAATGGAATTCCTCAACCTTGAGTTTAATCAGAATTTTAATGAAAATGAGGGGTTTAAATCATTAATTATGCGATTAGTTTTAATTTGCACTAAGAAGGACCTTTTGGTAATTTCGGGAAGAGTTTGGACTTAAATGAAAAACTGCCATCTCACAGGGAAAGGACTTGCATGCAATTTGAAACGAGTCGAGGATGTAATTAAGTGCAAATGATTACGTGAGCCATGCATGCACAAAACTACAATGGTCAGGATTAATGAATCAGTTGAGTGTTGATTGTGAGACAAGGAGATGGAAACACGTGGAGCAACCATCCATCGTCCATCTAGGGATTGGTTTAAGTTTGAGGCACAAACTTGCATCAAGACCATTCATCTATTCTCATCATGCAAAAATAGATATAAGCCATCCATCTGAGAAAGTGGATTAAGTTCGAGGCAAGAACTTGAATCCAAGCTACAGATCACCTCAGCACAGAGATACTAATCCAACCGTCTATCTCGATAAATGGTTTAAGTTCTAGGTACGAACTTGAATCCAAGCCACTCACCCATCCTCATCACAAAGGATGAGATCCACCGTCCATCTCGATGAATGGTTTAAGTTGTAGGCACGAACTTGAATCCAAGCCACTCATCCATTCTCATCATGAGGGATGAGATCCACTATCCATCTGTGTTGTTGCTTGATCCGAGGCGAGATCATTGTGAGCTCTTTAAAAGGAAGATGCCTCTCCAAACCCTAGCCGCCACTAGTGACCAAGAGCTCTGCCTCTCCCTCTGAGCGCGCCACCGTCTTCCACGCACATTCGACGACCGGAAATGAAGCAGGAGGACTACGTTGAGGGATTACATCGCCGGAACCTTACTACTTGAGCGCCATGACCAACTGTTTTTAAGTAAGCTTCTGGCCGTCCTGTGGTTTTGGTTATGACTTTGCAAGTCAGAGGGGTTTAAGTTTACATTTAAGTATTAAATCGATCCATTAGATACTTGGAATTTCATTATTGGCTGCCATATTTCAAGAGACATTTGAGTCCTTGATACTCCTATGTTCTTGGAGTATAATATAACATTAGAAAGGTTAGGAAAATAAATTTCTAACAAATCCTAGATCAATCAAATTTGACTTGCGGATTAAGAGATATGAACGGTTCTTTCGGACTGGGCACAATATGCTACTGAAATTATGCAGTTCCAGGCTACCAATTTCGAGGGTCATCTTAGCCAATTATATTATTCTGATTGGGGTGTATAATATACCTTTAGAAATCTTAGGAAATGATCTTTCTAATGAATCTTAGATGAGTCAAATCAGACTTATGGATTGAAAGATACGGACAGTTCGTTTTGACTGCGCAAAACTGTCAAAATTCTGCAATTATATAAAAGTGATTTCCGTATTTTTCCAAACGACTAGGAATTTGATTCCGATCATCCCGATAGTTCAGGGATATGTTTAAATTAAGGAAAATAATGCGGGCAGGTGTCTAAGGGCCCGAATTTATTAGTTATAAAATTAGAAAGCCGACCTTTCGGTAGATTCATGATTAGGTTATTTAATGCGTGTAATACAATTCTATTGTATGATTTGTTGTGTGATGGTTGATTATCATATATAGGACGTAAAGTGTGGAGCCGCATCAGGGAGGGATACAGACTTACCAGATAGATCTTGATACATGTAAGTACTTCTGCCTAGTTCCCTTATTCGTTAGTTGATTGCTTCATTGTTTTCTTGATTACATGCTTCTGCATGTAAGTAATTCTGCCTAGTTCCGTTATCCGTTGGTTGATTATTTAATTGCTTTCTTGATTGCATGCTTGTGCATGTAAGTACTCTTACATAGTTTCCACTCTGTGATTGAGTGTTTATTGGATTTGATGTTACCATCTTTTGGCATGTTCTTTACTTGTTTGCATACACACATATTTGCTTTCATGATTCGTTAGATTTCTATTTTCATGATTATGTATGCATGTTGATACGTTGGCATTCATTTATGTATATTGTGCTGCTGAGTATGCCTATCTGTTGACTGACACATGGCAGTAGAAACACAAGAGCTTGTACGCTGGCCAGATAGGTATATGCCAGTTGTTCTTGTGAATTCTTTTGCCTGGTACAGTGGAGCGAGGCTCTTGTGGAGCGTTTAGGGTTGAGAATACCCTGGCGTTCTAATGGTTCCATACTAGGGGAGGATACTCTGGCCGTCCAACCTGTCAGTGGGACGATACGTTGACCGTGTCGACACATATGAAAGGTGGCGCTACCGACTTTTGACTGGAGGGTCTATTCCAACTAAAACTGATGCTGCTGACCTGGGGGATGTTGGAGAGTCTTCTTTGGATCACTCTTTCAGAGCTTAAGGTTGTAGTTGTGGTTAGGAGTCCCTGCCGTTGATAAGTTCTTTGGAGTAGGTTTCAGACTCCTAGTTGTTGGATGATATGGGGTACGGTCCCTGTTTTGTTTGATTTAATCATGTTTTTTGGTTGATTGCTTTCCTTGGCACTATCTTATTGTTTCGACATAACTTCATTGTATTCCATGCGGGTGCTTATTGAACTTTTCTTTGAAAGCTCAGTAACTTATTCTTATTCCTTTTCAGATCCTGAGGAGTAGCAGACTCGGACTCGGGAGCTGTGCGAGGGCTGGGAGACTATTTACTGAGGTTTGCGAACCTCTTATTTTGTTGTGAGTGAGAGTATTTTTGTAGGACCCTTGTAGGACCTTGACATTTGTAGGGTGCATGTACCCTTATGATTTATCTTCTGTTGTAGACTCTGATTATTTTATTATGTTTATTTTTATTTTTCGCTGCTTATCTGTTGTATGTTCATGATTACCTAGGCCTTATATTTGAATGGGGTTCGTCTCCATTTAGGTACGACCGATCTGTCCACGTGCCCGAGGCCCGGGATTTGGGTCCAGGCGTGAGTGTGAAGTTGCGAAAGACACTTTGTAGAATTTGAGCACGTCTTGAAAAAAAGGGTGCAAAGGGAAGTAGAGACCCGCTCCAAATAACTCGAAGTATACTGCAAGCTCCCTTGGAGCGGGAAGATTGGCCCTTTCGGAAGCAAGACATGGCCGAAGCTTGAAAGGGGAACGAACACTGAAATATTTCTCTCGATGGAAGAAGCTAAGGTCTTTCACCTTAGTAGGAAAGGATTTGGCTACCGAAGCCACCTCTTTCGAAGGTACAGGGTCCTCCTCCATCGATGAAAAGCCTCGCGGACAAACAAAGTCCCAGGAACAAAAGGAAAGAAGTTGAATGCATAGCAATAACAAGGGGTAAATGTGAAGCTTCTTGTCGCCTTAAACCCCACCAAAGGATCTGACGGGCGGTGACGAATTAGCAAGGGGCGCCTATCCAATGACCGATGCGTGGGCCGCAAACCCTTGGTTGTCTCGGGAGCCCCACCTGGGGTGTAACGCCCCAACCCGGATCCCGGGACCTCGGGCACGTTCACAGACCGGCCATACCCAAGTGGAAACGAGCCCCACTCGGATACAAGGCCTAATAGATCAAAAGCAGATAACATACTTAACAAAATAACTACAATATAACCGTTGCGTTTCACAACGGATACAAATATATGTTTCAAAATACCCTACAAGGGTCTACACAGGATCGAATAAAAACCTCACACACTCATACAAAATTTTTAAGGTCCCCGAACCTCAGCAAAGTATCCCATCTCCTCGTACGTTTCTGAACCTGAGTCAGCTAATCCTCAAACCTGAAAGAGGGAAAAAAAAGAAGGAATGAGCTTTCGAAAGGAAAGCTCAGTAAGTATACCTGCAAGGAAAGCAATGAACTCGACACAAATATCAAGAAATAGTGATCCACTCGAACATAACATATCATAGAAAACAAGGTCAAGTCAAACACACAAGGATCACTATCCTACAAGCACGCAACACGGAGTCCAAAGAACTTCTTGTCATCTCCCAGGCAGCCATCTTATCTTATCTTATCTTGTTAAGTCAGACCCTTGAGTCTGAGAGCCCAGCGTATCATCCCACTGACGGGTGGACATCCAGAGTTCCCTCCCCCTAGTAGGACTACAGGACGTTCAGAGTGTCCTCCCCCTGAACGCCCACACACACAATCTGCACTAATTGGGAGAATCTTCACACGAGAGTACTGACGCAAGTCTACCCGGACTTAGCATAGGCTCACGCGTTGCCACGGCCATGTGCCGGTCAACAGGTAGACATGTTCAACGATTACAAACAAAAACTTATCACATACACTTCTTTTGAAATTATTTAAAAGTCCATTATTACTAATCTAAACCCGTTATCGAGTTCGAGCCCGTTACTTACTCATCCAATTCTTGTTAATCTTCACAATAGAATTCTTTTAATATTCCTATTAATATCACCTGTGAATAATTAGGAAAGAGTCAAATTCTAATAGGATCAAAATAAATTTCTATCTGTAATATAATATAGTTCTCTAGAATTATATCGAAGCCCATTGGTGAGCCTACCCGACCCGTTAACTTTAAACCCTTGCTAACGTTATTGTTAAGCCTCAATTAAATTCTACTATCTTCTAATAAATCCTTGTTTACATTACCCTAAAAGGATTAATAAAATTCTGGTAAAAGAAATATAGGATTTTAGTTATTAATGCCTAGTTAGCCCCATCACTAATCCTGATTAATGTTATAATCAATTATCATAAAAATTCCATTAATCTAGCCCATTGAGTTTTAACAATTGTTTGTTATTGGGCTAGCGGGTCGGACTCGTTACTATTCAACCCGTTAACACTTACATGTATTTACAATGCAAAACCCGTTATCGTTATTAGACCCGCTACTGTTCATTGTCTCCCTCCCTTGGCCGAGACCCCGACGATCGTCGGTGACGTGCGGGCGGCCGAAGCCATCGCTGTCCCGTTCTTTCTATCAGCCAGCGGTGACCTGCATGCCGTGAGACCACCTCAGGCCGCGGCAGTGACTAGATCCTTTCGCCTCACCGGAGCTCCAATGCTCCGGTCGACCCCTGACTTGTCAGTGGCCTCTGATCTCGCGACAGAGGTCACGGGTGGTATCCCTTCCCTCCTCCTTTGATGTCTCCTACCCTACGATGCATGTATGAGGCTCAAGAACAAATCAAGAACGAAGAACTCACCGGTGGTCGTCGATCTCCCCGCGCGTAGGATCTCCACTCCTTCTCCTTACTTCTCTGGAGATCGTGAATCCCTGCGAACTCGTTCCTAACGTGCCCTTCCTCCTCCGTCCTTCTGTCTCGCACCCCCTCACAGTAGTGGTGATGGTTTCTGATCGATGAAAGGGAGATCCTGGGATCTATCCCTATTTATAGAACTCGCAGTGGAGTTCGAATTAATCTCAAAGATGGTATTTGAGTTCGGATAAGCTTTTATCTTAAATTTTAATTTTGTTTTCTAGAAGCTCTTCGGCGAGATTTTTCTTCAGGGCGGCGTATGCGGCGGCGTCGTGAGGGGAGGACGATCAGAGATGCCTCGCGATCAGATCTCGTTCGAGCGGACGGCCCAGATAAAAGGTTTTGTGGCAAACGGCTAGACTGTGTTCCTCGCGCCTCGGATTCAACGTTCATCTAGATGGACGGTTTCGATTTAATTGTATTGAGCGGTTGGATTAAAACGTCACGCCTCGAACTTGTTCCGCATCCAGCGATGAACGGGTTGGATTAACCCGCACTGTAGGTTCTTGCCTATGTTATTTCTATAAACGGATTGATCCGTTGGATTGCGCCTCGTGATTGGTTCGATTCTATGATCGTTAGATCCTGGCCGTTGGTCCTTCCCTAATACGCCCCCTTTTGCATGAGTTCTCGTGTGTTTTTGCAGATAGGCCCTTGCTATATAATTGTTTACATGCCAGTCCTCCTTGCAGAGAGAAGGGAAGATTCTCATTAGGTCCTTAAACTCTCTAAAATTACAACTAGATCCCCGGACTTAGAGAGGGACACATTATCCTTTAGTCCCTGATTATTTCTAAATTTACCAGTAGGTCCTCACTGACCCCTAATTACCCTAAATTACGGATTTAATAAATTTTAAATCCCTCTTTTAAATTTTATAATCTCTCCTTATCTTATCATCCCGTATCTAACTATACGTTAGGAGGTATCCTCTTATTTATTCACACCTCTATCATCAAATAAGTATTTTAAGAGATATCTTCTAAATTAAATAAACACAAAATTTTAACTTTCTGATTTAAATTATAAATACATCAAATCTTAAGATTTGAAACTTTATTTTTATTCAAATAAAAGAAATAACTAAAATCTTTATTCCAAAATAAAAATTTAAATAACACCCTTGGGAGACTCTCCCTTATTCTTTAACAAAATTCCAAAATAATAATAAACTAGAACCTAATAATGAAAACATAATTTCCTAAAAATTGGTGGGCCAAACCCTTGGTGGTCTCGGGAGCCCCGCCTGGGGATGGGTGCTCATCATATCTCCTATCGCCTATCACTAAAAAGGGTGATGACCAGTTTGGAAAATCGAGTCTGGCTCAACGCACCTATGTGAATCCCCCAGGAGACCCCTTCTACCAATGATGTGAGGGGGAAGGGAACTTCGTAAGAGTCCCACTGGGCATGGTACAAGGGAGCTTAGAGACATAGCTGCTACCTGGAGAATAGCGAGTAAATGTAAAAAAACGCCCGGATGCCCATCAAGGGTCAAACTCCCCAAGCTGGGCCCGACTAAAAGCCTACCGGCTTGAGGAGTTGGGGGCAAGTGTTTAGGGGGAAAACGTACTGACACGTGGCTTCATCTGTGGAAAGAGAGGACACGGGACCACCACAACCTCCAAGGCGTTCTCGAAAAGACACGTGGAGATTCCGCCTTAACTGCCTGATAAAGGAACACTCGTCTGCATGGATGGCAATGGAGAACATCTCATGTGCAGTAACACGAGCCTGTATAAAACAGGCCCTCACCTGCAACAGAAAAATTGGTCCCCCGACAAGGGTCTGACCCCAGGGATCAGAAAAGGCTTCTTGTGCCAACGACCATAAGGACAGTGTCTCAGGTATAAGAAGGGGACTCGAGAGGGAACAAAGGATCAACCTCTCTTCTTCCCAGAGACCCTCTCTAAATAGGAAAGAAGGCCTTCCTCTTTGGGGGATTCCTCCCTTCTCCTTCCAACTTTCCTCTTCCATACACTTCTTCCACCTATCTAACTTGATCGTCGGAGGGTACGGGGGGAAAGAGCCCTTGGACTTCTTTAGTTTTCAGGAGCAGTGAACCTCATTCTGGCACTTACCCCTTGACCTCTGTGCCTGCCGGTGGCCTGAAGCTAGTGGGAAGCTCACGGTCCCAACTCCTACTACCTAAACTCAATCTATTTTCTCAGTTGAACTCTAGTCGGAGCATGGAGCTCAAAGTTGTTACCAATTCGAGCATCAAGAATTCATATTTTCAATGACATCATAGGTGTGAAAATTATTGGAGTTTTTATTTTTTATTTTTTATATTTTTGTTTCCTCCTTTGGGTTGTTAGCTATGTAATGGTGTCATCATCCTTAGTGATTTATTATGCCTAAGAATTGTTCATATTCCCGTTGAATCAACACTAAAATTAGTTTTTGTTATTATTCACATTCTCAATGACACCACAGTTGTGAAAATTATTGGAGTTTTATTTTATTTTATTTTTTATTTCCTCACTTGGGCTGTTAGCTATGTTATAGTGTCATCATCCTTGGTGATTCATTATGCCTAAGAATTGTTCACATTCCCACTAAGTTACCACTAAAATTAATTTATGTTATCATTCACATTAGATGTTCTTTCTCTTGCTTTATTTCTTATAGTATCCATTTTGGTTGAATATAAGGCTGGATGACATTGAAAGGAAGCTGCAGATGGAAAGAATGAGAGTTTTTCTTGGTGGATATTTTAACGTATAAAATGGTTTGTAATATATAAGAGGGATTGCACACATTCTAAAAGTGGACCCAAAGGACTTCAGTTTCTATGAACTCATTGAATTTATCCAAGAGTTGGGCTCAAGAGAAATTAACAAGATCTACTATGGGGTCCCTACAAACGGTAATAGCCTTGAAAACTCACTGACTTTGGTTTACGACGAGGACTCATGTTGCAGGATGCTTGAAGTTGTGCAACAAAATGGTTCTATTGAGGTGCATGTAGAACATAGTGTTCAGCAGGAAGATGCTGTAGGGCTTGCAAGTGTGGGTCAGGAAGACATTGTAGGGCTTGCAGGTGTGAGCCAGGGAGATGCTATAGAGCTTGCATGTGTGGGTTAAGAAGATGTTGCGGAGATTGCAAGTCTTAGGCTAGAAGTAGAAGAAGATGTTCAAATGTGTGATGATCAATTGGACATTCAAATGGGTGGGGGTTGAGGATGTTCAAATGTGTTTTGAAATTAGTGTTGCTGAGGATGTTCAAATATGTGGTGTTGAAGATGTGCTTGAGGGAGGAGGTGGGGATGAGGATGTGTATGTGGGGAGCCCACAAAACATGAGGGACAGTGCAATAGAGACCTCGGGCTAGTCTTATGAGGCTGGACCACATCCTGCCAGTGACACACACGTTTCAAGCTTGAAGGATATTGATTGTGATAGTGATTGGAATATAGAGGAGTCAGATAGTGAGAGCAGTTACGATGTATTCTCAAATGAGGAATGTTCAGCATTTGAAGATGAAGAGTACCTTGAAGTTAAAAAAAACCAAGAAGCAGGTGAAGGGGGGCAAAGTGATTTATAGAAATGCAAATAATGAAAAATGATAGTAAGGGGAGGATTGCAGTTAAAGGCAGCTCCGAACAGGCTAGGGATAAGGAGCATGTAGATCAAACTTTAGGATCAATGGATAAAGAAGAAGATACTATGAGCAACAGTATTGGTAGTTTCCTTTGTACGTCTGAATAGGGCAATGAGACTAAACATGGGAGAAAGGTTAAATCAAGGACACTTGTCTTTGATACAAAAAGCCTAACACCACAGTTTCAGTTGGGAATGATCATCGAGAGTAAGGCGATCTTGAAGGAAGCAATTATGACGCATGTTGTCATATCAAGGAGGAAACTTGACATAGTGAAGAATGACAAGCTATGGTTTAGGGCCAAGTGCAAGCACCCCAAATGTCCATGGGTGTTATATGCAGGATTTGATAAAGATAATTGCAACTATAGGATAAAAACTTCTAAGAATGACACACATGCAATTGGACGTTCACAAACAGAAGAGTTAATTTTAAGGTTTTGGTGAAGCACTTATTGTAAACCAGCAAGAAACTGCCTCATTGATAAAGCAATTGGACATAAAAATGGCTGCCAAGAAGGAGCTGAAAGTAGATGTGATACTAAGCCAATGAAGGTGTGAAAAGATTCGAGTTTTAAATGCATTAAGAGGGGATTAGAGGGAGGAGTACCACATGCTCTGGGATTATGCTTCAGAACTTAGGAGTAGTACTCCCGAAAACTCCATAATTCTTGAAGTAGACAAACCAGTCGGTGCTCAAAACCCGATTTTTATGAGTTTATACATATGTTTTTATGCTTTGAAAAAGGAGTTCCTAGCTGGTTGTCAATGTGTTATTGGCCTAGATGGTTGCTTCTTAAATGGTCCTTGTAAGGGAGAGCTCTTGGCTGTTGTAGGTCGCGATGCAAACAATCAAATGTACCCCATAGAATGGGTTGTCGTAACAGCGGAGAACAGGGATCGATGGCAATGGTTCCTACAATACCTAATTGACGACTTGGGTATTGAAAATAGAGACGGGCTAGCATACACTTTCATGTTTGACCAACATAAGCTACTACATTCTCTAACGTTTCAATTGTGTATAGAATATGTAACACCCATCTCTCTACTGAGATAGATGCCACACTAGCCAGGTCAAGTGTACCACTTAACCCTAAGGCTGATCCAAATCGAAACATGATAAGCAAGACTGAGATAAATATTTAAAAACCACTTCAACCATCAAGGTTTAAGTCTCAAAATACAGAAACAACAGACTACAAATCTGTGTCTGAATCATATAATCTCACAATACAGGTATATTTTAAAAATACAACAAACACTAGGAAGATAAGCCAAAGCCAACAACTAGACCTCGACCCTCCCCTGGATCACTGTCTAGGTCCTGTAATATAAGAAATATAAGAGATAGACATGAGCTACACGAGCTCAGTGAGTCGGACTCTGCTGCTAGGTATTATACATACCTATGCCATATCAAAAATCCATGATATCGAAATAATAATACAAGTATAAGAGAATCCAAAGCATGTATGTCTATGAATTATCTTTAATCGGGTTTAGCATACCAAGTTAATCAAAAATCCCGAAAAGAAACATATCATACAATCATAACATACATGATTCATTTCAAAATGATCAAAAGTATAGGCCTTATATCACATCGAGCAAATACCCAGCTTAACTACAAAATACGAAGAATGACCCAGAAATCTGGGCGAATAAATCCCTCACCCAACCACACCAGGTCAACCTCATGCAGCTTCCTGAAACTGGCATATATAATGTAAAACCTTATGGTATCATCCAATAGGTCTTTACAAAATATAGGGGACATGATACCGAGCACTCGAAGGGACTGGGATGGCTTTTCTTTTGAAATACAGAATTGGAAAACATAAGGTTTTTGGGAATAAAAATCAGAGGTTTAAAAACTCTATTCCAAACTCGATATCGTGTATGGTCCGAAGATCTCCTTGGCTCTATCTCTGAGCCCCCACTAGGTTAGACCGGTAGGATCTAGGCAGGGTACAACCTGCGATATTGACTCTCCTTCAAATTTTTAATTACTCATTTTATCAATGCTATTTTCAAACTCATAGCAAGTAAACACATGAAATTCTATTAATATAAATTAATAGACAAAAGCCACCACATTCACAAACCGAGCGGAAATCTCGTATAAAACATAAGCAAACCAAACCTCGAATAAGCACATGCATAAAGCTTAATTTACAGCATTGTCCACTCACATGATGTCCTTTGCTAAGCTTAGGTATGGCTAGGGTCTTCCGCAGCTCCTGTGGGATTCTTTCATTTTCCTATTAGAGATAACACTTAATGAATCTCTAGGGTTACATATCTATGTACCAAATGAATCATACTAGAATGATAATACTAAGGCCTTTAGATGGCTCATCAAGGCATTCACACTAGTACTTAATAAGTATACCCAATTTTCTTCTTAATTAACAAGGCAATTATTTATACATGATTTTATACACATTTTAAACACGTCCTCTAGCATGATCACCTCCTATAACATACAAGCATGGAGACATGAAAGCATGAAAGTGATAGGAAATTAACACGTATAATTTACTCGAAATTTCGGCAGCACCTCCTCTATTTCTAGGCTCCCGAAAATTATACAAACATTCACATAACAATACAATTAAACACATACAACTGAATTTCATCAAACATACAGTCCATGGCGTCAAAGCCCACCCATTTCACAACCTTAAAACCCCCAAATCATAACATGATTCCAATCACAGCCTACCCTCAAATCAATTCATAACCCCTCATCCAAAGTTTAGGAAATCTCAATGTGATTCTCACGATGCTTAAAGCAAGCTCGCCGGAGAGAAGGTTGGATGCGCGGAGGCGCGGCTGCAAGCCTGCGGAGGGGTAAATCGGGGCGGCTGCGGCGGCAGCCAGAGGGCCGAGGAGGAGGCCTACGGAGGACAAGGGCGCACGCTGGAAGAGGCCGCGTGGCAAATGCCTATGGTAAGGGCACGGTGTCGGGTCCCGAGCTCCAGAGAGAAAAGGAGATGGGAAGGGCACGATTTCAAATCAATTGAATTTCAATTGATGAACCTTAGCCCATATATATATATATTATCATTAAATCATTATTATTTAAACCCATTAAATTAACTTATCTTTGAAAACCTAATTAATTTAACTTATCTTCCAAAATATCTCCCCACTAAAAACCAAATTAATCTTATTTAATGTTATCATTTCACTATGTAGTCACATGGGCGACAAATCAATTAATTGACTTATCTCCATCCCCGACCCAGAAAGGGAAAATTCGTGTCAAATGATTCCAGTGATCACGGGCGCATTGTAACATCACAGGGTTTGTCTCCATACCAGAGTAGATCCGATATTAACGGTTTTGACTCGACTAGATCTACTTTACCGGGACTTTAACTTTTGTACTTATCTTCCAAAGTATCTCCCCACTAAAAACCAAATTAATCTTATTTAATGTTATCATTTCACTATGTAGTCATATGAGCGACAAATCAATTAATTGACTTGTCTCCATCCCCGACCCAGAAAGGGAAAATTCGTGTCAAATGATTCCAGTGATCACGGGCGCATTGTAACATCACAGGGTTTGTCTCCATACCAGAGTAGATCCGATATTAACGGTTTTGACCCGACTAGATCTACTTTACCGGGACTTTAACTTTTGTCTGGTATCTCCCACTCATCATGTCACTTAATCAATCTAGATTATTTAACACTTAATAAATTTCCAATTAATTAACCGGGCTTATACTATCCTCCCACCTCCTACTATTTCAAGTAAATGTGGCCTGGCCCAATAAGGCCTTTTCTTGGGCCCAATAGTTGCGGGACTGGATTTGAAGCCCATTAATTTCCGATTTCCAATTATTTGAGGTTTTAAAGTAATTAATTCATTGTTAATAATTAATGAACATCAATAATTATTCTAAAATTATCTGATAATTTATTGGGAAAAATCCGAGGCATTACAGAACAATTCTCTGATAAGTAATTCATATTTCTTTACAATGACAAGGTCTGACACAAGCCATGGAAGTTCTCATGTCTTTGGTCGTGTATAGAAGATATGCTTGGCATAGCTACGCAAACTAGAGGAAAAATCATAAAGGCAAGGAGCTATAGAAGTTGTTCTGGAAAATTGTTAAGGCAAATACACTTCCAAAGTTTGAAAGTCTGTTGAAAGATATTGTGAGGATAAGCGAGCAGGCGAGGGAAGACATGCTGAGGATCCCTCTGACAGCCTGGTCAAGGGCATTTTTTTAACACAATGAGCAAGTTTAATGTGGTAGAAAACAACACGTTCAGAGACATTCAACACTTTCATATTAAAAGCAAGACATAAATCAATCATCTCAATGTTTGAGGAAATAAGGGTGATGTTGATGCGTTGAACAATGGAAAGGAGAAATTTCCTTGAAAAATTCAAGGGTGACTTCGGGCCTAGGATTTGGGCTAAAATTAAGGATAGTAGAGAGGCAAGCTTGAACACTTACTTGGAATGGAACGGGGACGAAGGATATGAATATCAAGATGGCGAGAGATGCGTGGTAAACATGACACAACAACCATGTACATGCAGAACATGGGACTTGACAGGTATCCCATGCGCATATGGTGTGTGTGTGCAATTATGTTTATAAAGGATCGGGTTGAAAACCATGTCTTTGTATAGTACAAAAGGGAAATGTTTGCGAGAATATATGCATCTGCACTACAACCAGTTAGTGGTAAAAAGTTCTGGACGAGGACTAGTTACAACCCAATAGAACCACTTCTAGTTAGGTCTATACTAGGAAGACCAAAGAAGCTTAGCAAAAAGGAAACATGGGAGGCGGAGAGTGGATCAAAAATGTCTAGAAAGGGAAGAAAGATGACGTGCAAAATATGTTCAACAAGTGTACACAATGCAAGGAGCTATCCAACCTTACCAAGAAAAAAACCTGTAAGCCTACTTGACTTTCTATGTTCAACTGAAACAATCTTTCATAATTGTTCCTAACTCTAACAATATCTACATTTGTAGGTTGCTTCTTCTGTTGAAATTAAAAGAAGTCAAAAGAATACATCCCATAATTCTCAAGGAGGCATCAAGAGGACATGTTAATAAGGCTCCAATTGATAAAGGTAAACACACTGTAAGGGGCACTGAACAACCCCTAGGTATCCAAAGTAGGCAATATGATATTATTAGAAGCAAGTGGGGTGAGCACATTGGAGGCAAGTGTCTTTCCTTACATTAAATACTTACATTGTTACTTGAATCTGAAACATAATTTTTTCTTGCAACAACCTAACTAATATTGTATGTTTTTGTAGGGTGATGGTGATGGTGATGGAGAGAGGAAGTTGAGAAGCAAGAAAGGTAATACTTCAACCTTTGTTCTACCCACACAAGAGAGCCATGTATATTTTCTTCTTGCTTCTTGCTTACATTGTCATTTGAATTTGAAACATAATTTTTTCTGGCAGCAACCTAACTAATATTGTATGTTCCCTTTTCAAAAAAATAAAAAATAAAAATAAAAAATAAAAATATTGTATGTTCTTTTAGGGTGATGGTAATGGAGGGAGGATGTTGAGACGCAAGAAATTCAATACTTCAACCTTTATTCTACCCACACAAGAGAGCTATGTATATTTTCTTCTTACTTCTTACTTACCTTGTCATTTGAATCTAAAACATAATTTTTTCCGACAACAACCTAATTAATATTGTAATTTTTTGTAGGATGATGGTGATGGTGATGGAGAGAGGAGGTTGAGAAGAAAGAAAGGCCATACTTCAACTTTTGTTCTACCCACACAAGAGAGCCATGTATATTTTCTTCCATGCTTCTTGCTTATATTGTTACTTGAATCTGAAACATAATTTTTTCCACCAGCATCTGCACTAATATTGTATGTTTTTGTAGGGTGATGATGATGGAGGGAGGAAGTTGAGAAACAAGAAAAACAATACTTCAGTCTTTGTTCTACATATACAAGAGAGCCATGTATATTTTCTTCTTGCTTCTTGCTTACATTGTCATTTGAATTTGAAACATAACTTTTTTTTGGCAGCAACCTAACTGATATTGTCTATTTTTCTAGGGTGACAGTGATGGAGGGAAGAAGTTGAGAAGGAAGAAAAAGTAAAACTTCAGCATCTGTTCTACCCGCACAAGAGAGCCATGTATGTGTTCTTCCCTGCTTCTTACTTACATTTTTACTTGAATCTGAAACATAATTTTTTCCGGTTGCAACATAACTAATATTATATGTTTTTGTAGGGTGATGGTGATAGAGGGAGGAAGTTGAGAAGCAAGAAAAGCAAGACTTCAGCCTTTGTTATACCCACACAAGAGGTCATGTATAATTTCTTCTTGCTTCTTGTTCTTGTTTACATTGTCACTTGAATTTGAAACTTGATTTTTTTTTTTCGGCAGCAAACTAAGTGATATTGTATAATTTTTGTAGGGTGATGGTGATGGAGGGAAGAAGTTGAGAAGCAAGAAAAACAATACTTCCAAACCTTTGCTACCCACACAAGAGAACCATGTAGGAGATGGACATGATTGAAGCCTTTTCTTCTTGCTTCTTGCTTTTATTTCATGATGGTTGTCAATGTTGTCTACAAATCTAGTATATTGATTGATGTAAAAAACACTTATATTTTGTGGTTTCTTTTGGGTAATTGTTGTTCCTTTTAGATTATTTTGTTGGATGTTTTGAAGATGTTCCTTTGGAATGGTTTTGAACTGTGGTTGTATGCTATGTAGATGTATCTGCATGCATGGACGGATCAACTTTGAGAAGTCCATTAGATAATATTTAATTTTTTTATTTTTTCAATTTGCCCCCATTAAAATTAAGAAATAAAATCTATACAAAAGTAATTAAAGACTTATCCAAGGACTTATATGAAAAAATTTATTTTAAAGAGTTTAATTCCCTTTCCCATTTCTCAATTTTTTAACCCTATCTTGCTAGTTTGCTCCCTTCTCAATTTATTTGGCTCTCTCTTTATTCATTCAAATCGTTCCTCACTCGGTTCTAGAGTGGTGTAGATTGTGCGGCTATTATGATGAAAACAAGCAGAAAGAAGAAGGAAGAAAAAGCACACAAAGAATTTTACGTGGTTCAGCGGTGTGCCTACATCCACGGGAGCGAACATCAGAATTTTCACTATATCTCAAATTAGGGTTACATCATAGGTATTTATACTAAACCATAATATTCAAAAATTACAAAATTGTCCTCCGTACCTACCATACCGCGGGGGCGTTGCCTCCGCACCCCCAACCCTATTCGGAGTCTTGCGACAGCATCTGCTTGTTTGCCACTATGCACGTAACAAATATGAGCCATACTTCAACATGGAGCCTAGAGGTGCAAATCAAAGAGCTTCCTCGCCATTAAGTTACTACGAGTTTGCAATTTTCTGAATTTTGTGCATTTTTTTGTCGTAGTTATCTCTTGTTTTATAAATTTGTAATATATTATTTTCATAAGACAAAAACTTTTGATGCATTTGTGTTTCATTGTATTTTTTATATTTAATATTAATTTGCCCCCACTGAAGAAAAATCCTGGATCCGTCCCTGTCTGCATGCAGATGTAACTTTACAATGGTTGTCTGTAGGTTTGATAAATCTTAAGAAGCATTAAAGCCTCATTTTTATGCAATTATCTAGGTTGATTGCTATGCTTCATGTACAAAACCTCGTGTAAAAGGGCAATCTAAAGTAGCCATATTTTTTTTGGATTTTTTTTCCCACATCAGCATGCTAGTGAGGATATACTGAATCATCGTGCCACATGGCAGCGGATGTCTCATAAGTACACGCCAAATGCCACATCATTTTTGTGCTTCCACCTATGAAATTATCGGCAATAAAAAACTGACTGTAATCAAACCGTATGCCAATTGGCCTCCACATCATCAATAGGGACCGTAATTGCCATAAACTCCAAAGTACAAGATCGTATTGAACATTTTCATTGTACATGGAACAAAATGAACATTAGGCCATAGTACAAGAACCAAAAATGACTTTAACATTTTTTAAAACATCAATTGCACCATTATTACTAGAAGCATTATCAAAAGTAATAGAAAAAATAGAATATTCAATTTTATATTTTAAAATTCTATTTATGATACACCTGGTAACAACACTACTAGTGTGTCTATATTCTAATTCATTAAAAATCAAAATACATTTTTGTAAATTTCAATCATTATCAATATAATGTGTGGTTACACAAATATAACTTATATGATATTTGGAAGTCCAAATGTCCGAAGTAATAGAAGTTTTGGAAGAAATATCAGATAAATCACAAATTAATTTTTCCTTATATTCATTAAAAATTGAAAATGTTGCAATTTTTCTTATAATATTTCTAGAAACTTTTTTAAATTGGAGTCAAAAGCATAATGAATCATTTTTTTTTCGAAACTAGGATTTTTGGAAAGACTAAAGGGTTGTTCATCATACATAATACTTTTAGCTTTTTTTTTGGTTAAAAAATGAAATTACCAAGAGGAGAAGTAGAAAAATTAGTTATTTGGGTTTGAGTTAAATCACGTGGGGTCGAAGTATGCTTGTCGGTATGTCTTTTAAGGTGGCTTGTATTACAAGTAGTTTGGCATGAAAAATCTTTTTTGCATTTTTTACAAGTAGCATGGGGCCATTTATATGCAACTTTAACAATATCATAAAATTCCCAAACCCCCTAGGTTCTCTTTTGATTGTTGGCATTGTCACTAGCACTAGTAAATGGTCCGACAACATTACCGGCATCAAGTTTATCAACACCCAGGTTAATGTTTTTATAAAGATAAAATGGTGTATTGTTATTTGGGAAATTAAAAAATGACCATTAATTATGCAATTAAAAATATAAGTTTCGAATTACCTCAACTGCTTGATGAAGAATTGAAAAAAACCATAAAAATAGAAAATTATATACCCGATCGATTTCCTTGAAATGCAATTAAGGAATGATAAAAACTTGATCACTTGAAAATTGAAGGCTTGAACTTAATAATTTAGAAGTAATTTAAAGAGTTGAAGCCTTGAATCAATCCTTAATGATTGTTAAAAAAGCTTGCTTGCAAATTAGAATGAGAGAATTGAGAACAATGAGAAGAGATTAAATTCTTGGTATAACAAAAAAAATGATAAATTAGAGGACAATTTATAGATTTTTTCTTAAATTTTTATTACTCAAAATACCCTCATAAACTAATTGTTCATAATTGTTGGAGAGGATATAAATGCCATTTTACCCAAAAGATATAAATACCCTAAAAATAGTTATTTTTTAGCTATTAAAGATGTTAAAAAAAAGACTTTCTCTTTAAAAATCGCACAAAAAAAAACAATTCTACCGTTCCGGGCCGTGCCAGGCAAGCCCGCAACAACCAAAAGCGTGATGATGTGCCTGACATGGCTTGCTTCACCGCGTACTGGGCTAGCATGTGAGCCGTGCCATGTCGGCCCAGCACAAACACAAGTTTGGGCCATGCCTAGACACAGCCCATTTGACACCTCTACCTCAATGGAACAAAAACTATTTTTGGATAGAATAAAAAGTAATTATTTTGAATAACTTAATCCAAACCATCCAATACACCCCCAGTTTTTCCCTGTAAGAGAACTGCAGTTAAGAGTTTTAAAAAGTTGAAGCATGAAAGCCCTGAAAAGCTACCAAGCTACCATCTCCTGGATTTCCCAAAACATTGACATGAGAGCCTAGCTTCGATTTAGCCGAGAGGCTGAGCAGAAGCACTTTACAAGTTCCTCAGACCTCCTTTCTGATGTTATTTCATAACATAAAACTATAACATTTCAAAAGCAGAAATAACATTCCATGCCAGACTCCCCTCCCTACCATATATATTTTGCCCTCCTCCCATGAATCTGGCATGGTTTGATGCATTAACCTGCGAACAACAAACCAGCAGGCACTGATGCAGGATCAAGTTCCCAAAAACCTCGCAACTTGCCTCCCCATTCTTGTGTCAGCTTGAATGAGGGAATTTGATGAGAGAACCGCACATATTCAGCCTTCAGAACCTCCACACTATTCAAAATACCATCTTTTCTTGCAGGCTTGAAGACTGCTCTATAACCATCCACTTTTTCCAACAGCAGGACCTCTAACCCAGAACCAGTGTGTTCAATGATTTCCACAACATCGTATTCACAGTTCTCCAGGTCTACGCGTGTCCATCCGACATCCCAATTTCTGTAAACAGCCCAGATCTCACCAATGCATGGGTAGATATCATACTTTTCCTTTGTTCCCACTGGTACTGCTCTAACCAAATGAGAGAAGATTTTTGTGGAATCAAATGTGACCTCATCTTTTGATAATTCGAACCTTCCACAACCAATGGGTAGATCTTGTTTAGTCCACTGTGCCTCCACCTTATTGCTGGGGCAGCATTCAAGCCATTTAACAAGCACTTCGAATTTCCTTGCCTCCACTTTCTTTATCCAACAATAGTACTTGGGATACTTATCCACATCACTGTACAGAGCCCAGATCTGACCACACTGGAACTTGTCACTTGATCTCTCTTCTTCAAAGCTGTAAAATTCAGAAGCAGGATATTCACACCAAATTGGACTTGATGGTTCCGAGCGGCGGACATGCTGCTCCCAGGCAGCAGCTTTAGCATTTGAGTCCCGAGCATCAATGACCATTTCCTCAGTAACCTGATGTTTGTGTGACATGGATTGACTTCCTGCATGTATCCTTGCCTCTGTAGCTGGATCCTTTTTTGAACTTCTCTGACCATGCCCCAGTATAGCAACCTCATTCACATACTCAGTATGATGATGATCTCTACACGTATTTGCCTGCTCCTGGGTACCCTTGGCGCTCAAGTCTGTGAAACAATCTGCAACACCCGGATCATTCACACGTATCGGAAATGATTTTTTAACTCTGAGATTGGTACTATCAAGACTGATTGAAGGGGCAATGTCTCCAAAGTTACCTGGCAGTGAGGCAAAATCAAGCTCAAGAGAGCCTTTCAGAATGCCTTCTCTTTCGTTCCCAGACATTCTGTAAGAAGGAACTTTGTGTGAAAATCGAAGTATTTCATCGGGCGGTATTTTGCGTGTTCCATTTACACTGTCAGGATCTTGAATAAACACGCTGACAAACCCCTTTACTTTTAAAAGCTGGATGACATTAATCTCAGAACCTTCCACATAATCTGACAACACTTCTACCATCTCGTACTGATATGTTCTGTGATTATCTGCATCAGAACTCCACCTAATATCCCAGTCCTTGAATAGAGCCCAAACCTCTCCCTTTCTTGGATGTATTTTGTAGGTATTTCTTTTAGTACCCTTCTCACAGGACACAACATGAGAGAAGATCATCCTATCTTGAGTAGTATCTGGCTTACCAGATCGAAAGTTTCCACAAGAAACTGGCAGATCCTCATCAAACCATGCCATCTCTGCTTTACCAATGGGATCATGCTCTAGCCAATTGAAACGTAACTTGAAGTTCACGGCATCAACATTCCTAATTCGAGCATAGAATCTAGGCATTCCATCTAAGTCATCAAAGACAGCCCATATCTGGTCAACTGTGAATTTGTCGGTACCTCTGTCCTTATCAAAATCATAAAACTCTGGATCAGGGTAAGAATAAGCACCCAGATCGGGTGAAGACTTGGAGCTGAAATTAACACCTGATCTAGTTCCAGCTTTTAGTATTTCCTCATTCTCCATGGCCCCATCTGTTTCTTTGTTGATACAATTGTTCAAAGACTCACTTTCATTTGGGACCATATTGTGAGCATGCTTGGTGTTATGATTGTTATTGTCCTTATCAGAGACTGCCATTCCAGTCCCATTACTTTGTCCCTTCACTGCATTGACATCTCCTTCAGAGTATGTTTTACCACATTGATTTGCATCACATGATGTTCGATTCTTCTTTAACCTTTTAAAAACCTGAGGTTTCACAAAGCTGCTAGCAACTTCATAATCATCATCATTGTCACTGCTATCAGCATCAGCATCAGAATCAGCATCACTCTTCTCTTCATTGCACTCAACATTTTGTTGCTGCCTGACGGATCTTCGTGGATAACGACCAGCTGTCCCAGTATTCTGCCCAGTGGTATAATTAACCTCCTCAACATCAGAGCTCTCTGTTTTGCCATTAGTGATCTCTGAATCACTAGATTCTACCACCATTATTCTACTCCTCTTTTGACTTGCATTTTCGGTCGCTGGTTTCACCTCCCTCTCCTTTTTTGGTGGTTCAACTTCCACCTTTGCAAACCTAACTTCGGTGCTGTTGTTTGCAGATCTTGCGGAATCAGCTTTGCCGTTATCCATGGATCCACCAGCAGCCTCGTCTGGTGCTGAAGTCCTTCCATTCGCATCTCCTTGGAACCCCATATTGGTTGTATTTCCAAAATTACCATGCTGACCAACATTATGAGCATACTGGCCTGGAAAGTCCTGTGATGGAAATCCATATTGAGCCGTATTTGCCCCAGGAGTTGCTTGTTCACTTAAATCATATGCAATATAGGGCTTTGAGCAACTATGGCAACGTAAGGCTCTATTTAATATAGTCTTATAATATTGGTATCTCATGCCACAATGCATACAAGCAGTCCAGAATGTCTGGGTAGTAGATGCTGTTGGCTGTCGCTGATTTCTGCGGTTAGAACGTGCAGTAGTATTTGGGGCATTGTTTGCATTGACAGATTGCTTCCTAACATTAGATGTTTGGTTCATCTGTTGAGAAGACCGTCGAGGAGGGATTGTAATTCTCGTACTTCTTTTAATGTCATGTAAAGAACGTTTTTCTTGATCAGACAGGGTCATATGCGCTTCCCGAATAAGTTTAAAAGCAGCTTCTGCACCCGGAAACTTGTTTTTATCAGGATGAAGCAAAAGAGCAAGCTTGCGATACTGTTTCTTGATTAATGATTCTTCAGCAGTAGGTTCAACTTGAAGTATCCCATACCAATCTGTCTCCTCGTTCACCTTAGCTCCAGCAGAACAATGAACTTCACAAACAGTTAACAACTGAGAGATGTTATCTAGGCCTGCAAAGAGATGTTGAGCCCTGAGTGCAATTTTCCGTGCCCCAGCAAAGTCTTTCTTTTCCATCATGTCCTCTGCAATGCCTTTGGCTCTAATTGCCTCGTTCTTGTTGTACTCCATTGCAATTGGTGTGATTTGTTTTTATGAAATACAACTAGCTACCCAGAATTAGGTGTGAAAACCACTCAAGAAAGAAAGCACGCCCTTTTTGCTCAACAGCCAGAACTATAGCCAAAAAACAACTGCTCTGAATTTCTTTCAAAACTAAATTGCTCCTTCAATAAAAATAGTCACCCAAAAATTGCTATTATACAACATAAATAGAAATAACACCATGCAACAACATGTAGCAAATCTTTAGCTCAAGCACCTGCATGAAATAAACAGAAAGGATAAGCATACGTCATGATTCATCATTATATTTAGGCTTCATGATTATGTGGAGCCATATATCCAAGTTAGTACATGGTGATCTGATAAAATAATTTGAATGATGATAAGTCCAACTATCTTAATTTATCAAGCTAAAAGAATCAAGACACTAAATTCACTGAAAACGTGAGGGTACAAAAAAAATGACACAACAAAGGTATCCAATTATTCACAAGAACCATGCAACCAGAAATACTAAACCATGTTTATCATTGTATGTACTTTTTGTTTTTCTGTGGGAAAAAGTGTTAAACATTGTCACCAAGGGCACTTTTAGGCCATCATGCAATACACAAACTGCACTCCCTAGATTATTGACATTTATAAATCATGCTAAAGCTTTTTGCTCAAGAATCAAAGTGATACCCATGTACCAATAAAGGGCACTGACCCTCCTGCTCTTAATGATGTACATTTAAATAGAAGCTCACAAATTTTTTAAATTAAGAACGAAAAAAAATAAAAAATCCAGCCAACAAACCCAAATTGTTGTTAGAGACCAGAGCCCACAAATGCATTGCTAAGATTGTGTATCTTTGTATAATGTCGGAAAATTCTCAGTTTACTTCGTAAGTTGCCATGTACAAAATATCAACAAGCCAGTACAAATTGAACACACTTCATTTGCATCTCTAATTATTAATTTTCATGTTTCCCTCCTATAACCAAGTGATCAACAATTAATACCTCCCGTCAAGTGGAAAAATGCAACCACTTACCGAAAATATAACAAATATTGAATTGAAAAGAAAGGCTATAAACTATTGGCCAAAGAACACTGTTCTCAGAATTCTTCATGTTATGAGGAGTCCACTAAAACCTAAAAAGAATGAATTCCATCAAGAAATAACAAGAGCCAATCTACAAAACAAATAAATAACCACCACCTTTCCAATGCTCATTGTCACAATGAAAATTTATATTTAAGACATATGATACTTCAAAAAAGGATAAAAGAAGGCTTTTGTTATTGCAAAATGTATGATCAAAGCCACATTTAAGATCACCTACATGGATTGCATATTTAAGAAAACTATATATATATATATGAACTTCAAAGCTGCAAAATTTTTTGAAAAATGGAACATCGACATAATGCAACCAGGGATAGAAACATTTCATTGTTAACTTGGAATGGACATCAACTTAACCTCTTCATGATGTTTTTATGCTTCAATGTCTAATATCTGTAATATCTGTCATATCAAATGTTGTAACCAAAATGGAAAAATTAACACATGAAGTGTATTAAAACATGGAAATGTGATACAAGTTGATGGTAAAATTGTCTAATTCAGGAAACAATCCTGTATTCATTCATATATGAGTCATGAAATATCCATGAGTTTCTTAAATTAGTATATGATAGTAAGTTTTGTTATTTTTGCACTTTTAAATGCCTATGCACATATAACCTGTCAGCATCAAAACTTCCCAAGCCAGATCTTTAATGGTTCATAGGTAGTTCACACAAATTGCTGATCAATGGTTCACACCCTCCAAATTATGGTTTAATTTTACGTAGAAAAGGCACACAATATAGGACTTTCATCTGAAATGGTAAAATTAGAAACCAAATCAAGTCTGTTTCACATTCAGGTTTCCTAGGAAATGCTATCTTGCATGTGAGATACATTTCCATTGCATCTATAATGCTGAAAATGTTTCATAAGAGGGGGTCTCTCATGGTTGATTGGCCCATACAAGGAACTAATATTTGCAGGAGAGTTACAAAGCAACATTTGAGTCAGAATTAATGGTTGCATTAGCTAAAATAGTCCAAAAATTTTGAATCATAGTAAACTAATAGCGTATTGACTTGGTGCAACAATCAACATTCCAAGAACAAAGCACATGTCGAGGTTCATGGTTTACCCAATTAATGAATTATTTTACCATAGGAAATGCAAAGTCCGAGCTATGACCGACATATATGTATTACTTGAGTAAATATTTAAATACAGCAAAAAAATAATAAATAAATAAAACATACCTTACAACATGAAGAAAAATTCTAGGGGGGACTGATTCAACATAGAGACTTGAGAGTGTTTTGCATGTTTTTCAGCTCGACATCCGTCTGCATGAAATATCTCTCAAGTAGGATATAGACAGCCAACTCCACAATCTAGTTTTATCAGCGGAGCACATTCCGTACAACGCGTGGTTGACGTGAATGTCCTGAAAAGGAAATAAATAGCCATGCACAATCAACATACGACAAAGGAGAAAAAAATCCACAGAACGCTCTAAAACCAACATTGCTGAAATTAATAGCCATGCACAATCAACACACGACAAAGGAGAAAAAACATACACAGAACACTCTAAAAACAACATTTATGATCATTGATAGAAACAAGAAGTTCAATATAGTTTGGCACCATTAAAAAACTTCACAAACTTCTCGACAGAACAGCAAAAATATATATTGCAAATGCCACAACAAAAAACTAAAGGCCTTCTTACCTATCCACTTGATTTCGAGATCCTTTAAGACAGCACAGCAGCAAAGATCAAAGCCAGAGAATATCAAAACCTGTCAAACAACAAGCTCCACATCTTACAAACATAAACAAACTAATAAATCATCATATACATTTCGATGACTAATAAAAAAATATGCAAACCTAAACCTAACAGTCATACTAAATTCTACATAAGAAAAAGAAGAAACAAGAGAACTAGTTAAAAGAAAAAAAAAAAGAAAAAAAAAACAACATGAAAGCTAAAGATCTCCATAGTAGAGATCAAAATTTCACACAAAAAGAGAGAAAAAATGGGCCCCCAAAACCCAAACCCTTGTTGCTTCTAACAGGAACCAATTCCAATAACCCTAGATTCACAAAACGAGAAATTCGTTAAAATGCAGCATCAGAACCAGCACCGCCAGGCAAGAGAACCCGTCCAGAAGGATATCCAGACACCGGGGCTGAAAAAAGTGAAAGAAAAAGCGCACTTGAAAAACCTAGAACAAGATACAAACCCCAACGCGAAGATTCATCCAAATACATAGATCAAAACAGATTCCAAAGACGAGATGAACTGAAACCCGGAAGGTACAAGACGTCACCACAAACCCTAGAATCATAGATAAATAGGAATCGAAAGGAAAGCATAGAAACCAAGGTATCACAAGCACTATTCACCGTCCAGAGATCCTCGATCGATTGTCGGAGATTGGTGTCTGTCCACTTATGGAAGGAGAGATAAGCGAGAGAGAGAGCAATCGAGAGAAAGCTTTGTAGCAGTCACCGAAGTCAAGCGGGAAAATAAATAGGCTGGAAGATGGGCTATTGGGCCGAACGTTACTAAAAAAGTAAGCCCATTCTTTAAAAGCCCATGCGTCGCCCGTTTTCTTTATATACGAAGTTATTTTTTGGTTAAAAAATTTCAAAAGTACAAGGAATATTCCAAGAATATGCTTCCTACACTGTTAAGATTTCTTATGAGTTGTGTTTGGTTGGGAGTTATTCCCATTTGGGATCAAGAATAAGTTTTGAAAAGTTTTGAAATTTTTGGAGGGAAATTTTAAAGTAAAGATATTAATGATAAGATAGTGATGTGTTGATTATATATTGATGGATTATATTTTTAAATCTTAATTAAGGATTTTGGCGGGAAAAACTTTTTCATTGGAAACTGTGTTAGGGTTATCCTTGGGGATAACCCCCAACCAAATTTTGTTAAGATTTTGTTAGATCTTGTACTGTCTATGTATGGGCTTCATATTGCATTAGTACATATATAGGGCATTCTCCTTTGGTGAATTGAAGGGTTTATTCCACTCATTCTCCTTTCTCACTCTCTCATTCTCACATGTTATCAGGGTTCTGATTCTAAGGTTTAGGTTTAGGTCTTTTTTAGTAGCTTGTTGACGGTCCATATCACAGGGTTTGCTTTTGCTAGAGGAGCAGAGGCGGTGAGGGGTGCCCTAAGCTAGGGATCTTCTTTGTGAGCTGGTTCCAAGGCGGCGATGACACTCCCTTTTTTTCCCTGAAAAAACCCTCTAGGAAAGCAAGCACCTCCTCGTGTGCCGCGAAGGCTCAGGGTCGACGAAGCTCTTCGACGGCCTCGACAACTGGTAGTTAAGGAAACCCATTAACTGGTGAGGGAGGTTAGTGTGCAGCGAGTGTTAGAGACTCCGTGACTGGCAACCCTATCAGGGGTGAGGCTGAGACAATTGGAGTCGGTGGCGGGGTTATAGACCCAGGTACCATCGACGCAGGTGGACTTCTTGAAGACAATGACCAGTCTCCCCTCGTTTTCATTGTCTCTCCATTAGGTCTGTGACAAAATGGATCCACAAAAGCTGTGACAAGATTGGGCAGGCTCAATAATAGCTTTTGAGATTGTTCTATTTTTTAATCAGGGATTACATCATCTTTACCTTATCTTAAACATTAGCAGCTATAACTGACAGTCATCACCATTCTTCTCATGGTTTTCATACGACAATGGATGTGAAACTCAATAGCGACAACTACAAGGGTTTGGTAGGCTTAGTGCGTATGATTCTTTCTGGCCTTGACCTTCTCTCACACATTGACGACACACCTCCGGCAATGGATGCAACATCTAGTAAGACCTCTAGTGATTCCTCTCAGCTTCGCCTTCTTGGTCCGCTGGATCAGTACCCGAAGCTCCATGACCTTCACTTGCTTTCTCTACTGCAGTCGACACTTCTTCTTTGGTATTTTGTTGTTACAGCAAGAAGTGTGGCTATCTTCGGGATCAATGCCCGAAGCTTTAGCAACGTGTTTCTGCTTCTCAGTCTTCTCCTTATGCCACATTAGCTGAGACTTTTGGTCTCAAGTCGTCTTCTGCCTTGGCCACCCAGGTTTCTTAACTCACCGAGTAAATACAGGTTATTCAACACGCCCTTCAGATTGGTGCTTCTCCTATTATGCCTGTTGCATTCGGTATGGCTTCTTCCTCATGGATTGTCGACTCAGGTGCTACTCATCATATGACTTCTGATTCTACCCAGTTAGTTAACCTTATACCACTTAATCTTCCTTCTCATATCTGCATTGCTGATGGCTTTTTATTGTTTATTACTCATTTTGGTCGTCTCACCACCAACTCTACTGCTCAATAATGCCTTGTCTTAGCTGATGTTCATCATATCCCTACCCTTGCCTTAAACCTTATCTCTGTTAGTCATCTTATGGATAATGGTCTAATTGTTTCTTTTACCTCTTCTGCCTTTGTTGTGTAGGATCATCTTACAAGCAGGAGGATTGGAACTTGGCATAGAATTGGTAGACTCTACCATCTGGAGAACCTACATTTGTCTGCTTCCGCTTCACCTACTACTGCGCCTTTTTAGCTGGTTGTTCCCTTGATTGTTAGCATCGTCGCTTAGGTCATTTTTCTAGTGCTTGCTTGAAACTCCTTAACAGTTTAGAGACACTTGGTCTTGTTTCTTCAAGTCCTTCGTCAGACTGTATGGGTTATAGGTTAGCAAAACACCAGGTCCTTCCTTTTTCATCCAGTGAGTTTGTTTCGAATGCATCTTTTGATGCATTCAGATATTTAGGGTCCCGCAACTTCTTCTTCTCTTGGTGGTATCATATCCAAATCAATCGGCCTGGCTAGGCTTCGCATCAATAACGGAATCGGTCATCACCAACTATTTTGAGTCTTTCCGTCGTCTTATGCCGCCTAAGAAAGTCCAAGCATTTCCCATGCAACTTCCTTTTTCGCTTGCCAAAATTAATAGATCTTGGCCCGGAAGATCGCTTCGCTTCTGGCGACTAGCTTCTACCGCTTCAATCAATGGCTAAAGCTACCTTGAATCAATAAATTCATTCATTCTTTGTAGGTTCGAGGACCCGTTGGTCAAAGGAAAGGGGGGTCCAGATTCCGAGACAGAGGTCAAAGTTTCCTCATTCTTTCTTGACGAAACCCTCCAGTCACGATCAGATAAGATACTCAATATATCAATATTGATTAGATCTGATCTGTTATTGATTTGCTACCATGTGTGCTTTGTTGATGACTTTTCTCAGTATACTTGGCTTTATTTGATGTGCTTTCGCTATGATGTCCTTACTCTCTATCATTAGTTTGCCGAGATGGTGCATACTCAGTTTGGTAAACGTATTAAGGTCTTTCGTTCTAATGGGGTCCGCGAGGACCTCTCCACTATATTTTGTGATTTGCTATCCTCTCACTTCCTCAGCAGTCGTGTCCTCACACACCTACTCAGAATGGAGTTGCCAAGAAAAAGCATCATTACATCTTAGAGACTGCTCGCACGCTTCTTATTTCTACTTTAGTCCCTCTTATTTTTGGGCTGAAGTTATCATGACTTCAGTTTACCTCAACAAACGCACTCCTACTATTCTTTCTAGTATTACCCCATTTGATGGTCTTTGTTCTTGTGCTCCTTCATATGGTGTTATGGATGTCTTTGTGGGCAAGACATATGGGAGGCGTGGACCACAAGAAATCAACACTAAAGATGGGAAGGAAATCAGTACCAAAGATGGGAAGGACAACCAATAAATTTATTTTTAGAAGTATTCCTAATTAGGGGAGCCTATTTTAGCAAGTATTTCCAATGTAATTTGATATCTTTAATTTTAGTTTCCTAGTTTTGCAAGAATAATTCCTTTGTAACCTCTATTCAAAGTTATCAAAACCGGACCGGACATTGAACCAGTCAAGGTCCCGGGTCACCGGTTCACCAGTTTAACCGTCGGGTCAATCGGGTCAATGTCGATCAATATAAATATTAATAATAAATTATTATAGTATAAATAAATAATAAAAATACTATTTTAAATAATTTAATATTAAAAAAAAAATACTAATCTACTACAAAATATAAACAAGTTACAAATACCAAAATTGAAGTTTTTAACATACAAAAAATGTAATTGAAAAAAAAAATAACATTAAAAATTTAAAAATCCACATACAACAACAACAAAACAACTAAGCCTTTACATCCAAACAACATTAGGTTGTCAACCTGCAACAAGTAACACCAAACTTTAAACATATAACATTGTAAGTTTGTAACATACCAATAATCAACCTGAACGGTCGTCTTACCGTGGGCAAGACCAATCAAACCAGTCAAAAGATAAAAATTGGACTGATCTAGACCGCCCAAGTGAGGATCCGCTTGACTACTTCCCGGACAGGGTTGGAAGGGAGGATGGGACAGATCAGATGAAGGTGGACCGTCCGATAAAAGGTAAAGCTAGAGGGAGTATCAATAATCCAAACCAAGAGGAAATAATCAAATCTAAAGGAACATTAGGAATAGATGAAGAGGAGGCTGAAGATGCAAATCCGACGGTGCTGCTTACATCACTATACAAAGATAGATCTCGAGAAATAGAAATGAATATCCAAAAACCAGATCCACACCGAGATAAAAGTAACGATCTGGAAAAGGAGAAAGTCCCCGAGGGGCACTCAGCACTGGTGAATGAAATCACAGGAGTGCTACGAGGCAAGGAAGATATGGAATTCATCGGAGAAGATGAGGAAATAGAAGATTCGATGGAGCTGGCAACCAACCTGAAACAATAGAAAGAAAAACAAGGCAAAAGAACATCACTAGATGCACGAAAGGTAATCAAGAAGGGTCGGAAGGCCATGTAAGGGCTTCATTTTGTATCCTTCTCAGATCTCATACTATTATTATCTATGCAAATGAATCTAATAGTTTGGAATTGTAAGGGTGCATTTGGTAAGGATACAATCCAAAGGATTAAGATTATGATGTCATCTCACAACCTAGAATTATGCTGTCTGGTTCAAACTAGGGCTAATGAGCCAAGAATACAAAGATTTTGCAAGAAATTTTGCAGGAATTGGCATTGGGCGACGATTCCAGCCGAAGGCTACTCGGGAGGCATCATAGCCCTTTGGCGGAAAGGCTGTTGTTTGGTGACTCCCATAGCACATTCAAGGTATGTATTGCACCTTGTATTAACTATGGAAAACCTAACCCCTTGGCTGGTTTCCATTGTGTACAACAGTCAACTACTAGCAGAACAGAGGAAGGTTTGGAAAGAATTAAGTCAGGTGGTTGAAGTGGACAAACCCTGGCTAATTGCTGGAGATTTTAATACAATTAGAGAGATATCAGAGAAACAAGGGGGAAACATGGCGAGAGGAACATGTACGAAATTGAGCTTTTTAATTCATTTATTATGAACTACAACCTATCAGAGCCCAAATTCATTGGATCATCCTTCACCTAGTGTAACAACCAACGTGGAGGTGCCAAAATTTGGTCAAGATTGGATAGGGTGATAGTTAATAGCAACTGGTATGGTTCACTTGCTTCATATAATATCAAACACCTTGCTATGTGTCAGTCTGATCACTGCCCTATATTGATTCACTGTGGATTTAATAAGAATAAGGGTAAAAGACTATTTAGGTTTGCAAACACATGGACACAATCTGAAACTTGTCAAAGCATAGTGAAGGAAATTTGGAGACCTAAAACAAGAGGAAACCTAATGCATCATCTGAATCATAAGTTTTGCACTCTCTAAAAAACCTTAATTAAAAACCGCAAAAAACTAAATCAGGGTAGAGGACAGGATATCAAACAAATAGAAGAGGAAATTATGGAGATAGAAAATGAACAAAGCCAACAGAAGGATAACTATAATCTAGACATAAAACTAAGTGGTCTATATAACAAACAACAGGCACTTATAAGGCAGGATACCATTTTCTGGGCTCAAAAATCAAGGACACAGTGGCTAATAAATGGGGACAATAACTCAAAATTTTTCCATGAAGTGACAAAGAAACATAGAGCCCACAATAGGATAATTCACCTAGTAAATACATCTAATAGCACTATAACAGAACAAAATGACATGGAAAAAGAATTTATCCAATTCTATTCACAATTGTGGAGCCCTAGGCAAACACAAGGGATAAAAGACCTTTCTGAAGCAATGCCTGATGATCTTCCTATTCGTTCCACTAACCAACAAGAAAATTTAATCAAACCTGTATCAAAACATGAAATTTTTAAAGCCATGTCATCAATGGCAAATGGAAAATCCCCAGGGCCAAATGGATTGAATGTGGAATTTTTTAAATACTTTTTGTATACAATAGGAGATTCTGTCACCCAATCAATCTAATATTTTTTCAACATAGGACATATGCCTAGCAACTGGAACAGGACCCACATATGCTTAATTCCAAAAAAAAAGAACCCTAAAACTGTCACAGATTTCAGACCTATTTCACTTTACAACACAAATTACAAAATAATCACAAAGATAATGTCAAATAGGCTGAAACAAATATTACCAGATATAATTGGCATTGAACAGACTGCATTTGTGCAAGGTAGATCTATTTTTGATAATATACTCATGGCACAAGAACTGGTACACTCACTTGAAAAAAATACAAAAGACCACCTAATAATGAATCTTAAAATTGATATGGAAAAAGCATATGATGTTGTATGTTGGAACTCTATTTATGCAGTGCTTATGCAGGCCTTAGGTAAGGTGATCCACTATCCCCATACTTATTTATTCTCATTACACAAGTGCTCACCAAGTTACTCAACAAAGCCAGTGATATAGGCATGCTAAAAGGAATTCCTATCAATAGAAATAGGGATATTAATCGTAGCCTTTATGCTGATGATTTGTTAATAGCTTGTAAAGCATCAAGAGAGAATGCTAGAACCATCAACTTATGCATGAACATTTACTCAAGATTAACAGAACAAGGAAATCTGAATGCTTCTTTCCTTCATGGATGAACAAAAGAATGAAAAAAATCTATTATTGGCATTCTAAACATACAACAGGGTTCATTCCCCTTCAAATATTTAGGATGTTGGGTGGCACCTAATAGAGTCCCCATTAGCTATTATAGACCAATGGTGGATAAGGCCAAGAGTAAATTGACTCAATGGAAGTCTTAAAGCCTATCCATGGCAGGGAGGATAACATTGGCCAAATCTATTCTTATGGCTTTACCCATCTATGGACTAAATACCTATAGCATCCCTGACTCAATACTGGAATCCCTAACTCAGCTAATCAGGGGACTGCACCTTATTAACTGGCACACTGTGACCAGTGAGAAGACTGAGGGTGGTTTAGGGTTTAAAGACCTTAAAATAATGAAGAAAGCACTGTTAACAAAACATGTTTTGGATCTCTTAAACTATAGTGATAAAATCTAGGTTCAATTAATGACATACAAGTATGGTAAACTGAACCTGTGGAAGCCAAAAAACAATAGAAATACATCACAAATATATAGATCAATCATTCAAGCTGCACATTTGATTAAAGATAAATTCAAAATTGATAATATTGCTATCAATACTGAAATTTCTCTTGAGCCATGGATTCATGATGTGCCTATTAGCTACAAGCCCACATATATAAATATGAATTATGATTTATGTACTATGGATATTAGAAACCTACTATCAAATGAGGAATGGGATGCAGAGTTGATATTTGATATCTTTGACACTAATACCTCAGAGAATATCATAAGGTTACAGGTAAACTCTGATATGGAACATAGTACCTGGAGGTGGTTACCAGGAATATCTGGGAAGTCCTTCACAAATGCCATATATAATGCAATCAAAACCCCAGGTGATTCATAGCAGTGGAATGGATGGAAACATCTATGGAAACTAAAGGTTGCGCCAAAAATTAAATGTTTCATATGGAAACTCTTCCATGGCAAGCTACCAACCAAGGACCTACTATATAGAAGAGGTATGGGCCCACAAGAAATGTGCCCAAGATGTAAGCTGCAGGAGGAAATAACCCAGCATCTATTTTGAGAATGCAGATGGACACAAGAGGTCTGGGACAGTAGGAACATGCAAGAATTGCTGAAGGAAACAGGAAGTCAAACAAACACACTGCTGATGGGAGATTGGATGCAAAGAAAAAAACAAAAATCGCAAGAATCTGATGAGGAGGCAGCCAGAATAATTTCTTACACATTATGGTATATTTGGAAATCCAGATGCGACCTAATTTTCAAAGAGAAAGATATAGATATACAGGCAATCAGAAAAATGGGGATGATTGCAGCAACTGAATTCACACAAAGGGAAAAGCCCCTGGAGATGGCAGTGGAGCAAAAGGAGAACCAATGGAAGCGAAACAACTTCAAATACACATTATGGGTGGATGCATCTTGGAATGAAATAGGTAAGTAGGCAGGAATTGCCTATATTGCATTAACTAATGATGGACATCTCTATATTGCAGGGGCCACTCGGGTGGAAGCTAAATTTGTGTTTGAAGGAGAAATGAAGGCACTACTCAAAGGCTTGGAGGAGCTGATCAACACTGGAGCAAGGGAGGACCAAATTTACACTGACAACCTGAGTGCATCAAGAATCTTAAAAGGAAATGTGCAAGACAGAGACTGGAGAACAACTAAGGCTACAACAAGAAGCAGGGCACTGATGTTCATAATGGAAGCATGGGATGTGTAATACATCCCTCGACTCAACAACACAATGGCCGACTCTATGGCCAAACATGCTAAGGAAAAGGGAGAAGAAGAGAAATTTAATACTTAGGGGGACATGCCTGTACACTTGAAAACAATGTTATCTAGACTAAGACTTTAGCTTTTGATTGAATAATACAGTCGACTAGACTTTTATTACCAAAAAAAATAACATACCAACAATCAACAATGTCAACAAACTTTAAGTCTATAACATATCAAAAACTGAAATTTAAAAAGTTTGATATTAAAAGTTCACACAACATCAAGGTTCCTACTTCAATCTACATCCATAGGAGGCCAAGGACTCTAGTTAGGGCCAACATTAGGTTGAGATGAATCATTCAAATTTAAAGGCACATAACCAAAGCTTGTAGTAGAAGCCATATTTGCAAAACTTTCATTTCTATCTTCAACCTCATTACTATCATCCTCTTCACTAAGCACATCTTCCAAATTTAAATCATCTACATGAAAGAAAATAAGTTGTATTAAGTAATTAGCAAATTGTGAGAAGATTTTGAATGAAAATCAATTCAAATAAGATGAAATATATAACTTACCAAAATTTTGAGTGTTAATATTGCAAGATGTAAGTTGTTGATAGAAAGTCTCCAATTCATCAATTGATAAAGTAGTAGGTTCTTCTTCAAGCACCCATTATCCATTCTCTTCAAAATCTTCAAAGTTAATAGGATCATAATTGCGGCCTTTAACACGATTCCTAGACAAAGAGTAACAATAATTAGTTTGTATTTACTAAAATGAAACTATTCAATATAATAGAATCATGCTTTGTACAAAGTACCAAGATCTTCAAAGATGTATAAATTATACCTTTGTTGAAGTCTCAAATTATTATGGACATAAACTAAGTCATTCAATCTTTGGTGTTCCAATCTATTCCTTTTCTTTGAATGGCCATGCTCAAATATACTCCCATTTCGCTCACAGCAAGAAGCACTACATGTTTGACTTAAAACACAAATTGCCAATTTTTCTAAGTTTGGTGCATGACTTCCATAACATCCCCACCATTCATCTAAAAATAAAATATAATATTCAAATCAATAATAATGTAATTTTATTAATAATGAATTGAAGAAGATTAGGAAACAAACTCATACCTGGAAGCATTACATTATGATAAGATATAGCAGATATGTGATCAAAATCTCCTTGAATATTCTTAAATATTTTCATTTCACTTGTCAACCTACTTCTCAAATCAGAATTCCCATAAGAAATTTTTTCAATAACATCCAAAAGCCCAGATATAGTGTGTTTGTGCTTCGCCATTCATTGTTGCTATATTGATTTTTGGGATTCAACCAATAACCAGCCGCATGGAGATTTTGTGTAACTGTTTATCCCATCATTGATCAAGAATTTTCAAGTAAGGCTCAACCCTTAATTTCTTCCTCCTTTGAAATCTCTTCAACATTTCCTCTCTAGCCCTCTGAATAGCCTCATATAAATAACCCATTGCAGGTTTATCATCCGAATCCACAATACGCAAAACTCGTATAAGAGGCTCGGTGAGTTTCACAATAGTACTACATTCTTTCCAAAAGCTTGAATCCAAAACAAGATCAACAAATTTCTTCCCATTTCTTTCTTTGGCATATGTTGAAGTTGTCCATTCTCTTGAAGTCACCATAGATCGTACTGCATCTTTTTGTACTAGAATGCTTTGCAAAGCAATGAAGTTGGTAGCAAAGAGAATTGGAGTAGGACGAAGTATTTCATGTCCATTAGTATACTTCCTCATCAAATGCAGTGCATAACAATGATTGCATATATACTTAGTAATTTTGGAAGTATGATCAACAACATTAAATACCTCATCCAACTTTCCAATGTCTTGTAACATTAAGTTTATGCAATGGGCTGCACAAGGGGACCAATAAAGTGAAGGAAACTCCCTTTCTAGTAACCTTCCAACTGCTACATAATTGGCTGCATTATCAGTAACCATTTGAACAACATTCTCTGTAACACCCCGACCCGGATCCAGGGACCTCGAGAACGTCAACAGATCGGCCGTACCCGAAAGAAGACGAGCTCCAATCGAATACAATGCCTAAATAATGATAAGCAGATAATATAAATAATCAAAAGTCATCAATAATAAAGGACAATATCCTCAAAAACATCTCAACGGAAATAAAAATAATAAGGGTCTATGTGCCCTAAACAAATATAGGCCCTACATGGGTCCTAAACAGAATGTCTCTTACACAGAAACATAAACTAGAGAGATCCTCCGACCTCCGCAAAAGCCCCAACCAACTCTCGCACGTCCTTGAGCTCGAGTCAACCTACTCCTCAGGACCTGAAATGAGAGAAGAAGAAATATCGTGAGCTTTCGAATGGAAAGCACAGTAAGTACCCTGCAAGGATCTCAAACAGTAAGATGAAACAAGATATCATAATCAATGAATCGTCAAGCAAAGGGGCTACACCCAACACAATCAGATCCTAGAATCCAGCTACGGCCCTCGGAGCCCTGGGTAAGAAGTTCAACAACATCTCATCAAAGAATCCCCCGGACAGCCAGCCTCAGGCTATAAACCATGAAACATAGCCTCAGACCGCAGACAATAGCCTCAGGCTGTAAGCGACGAACCTGTCACATTCGGTAGCGCCACCTCTCCACGTATCGACACGGCCAGCGAATCAACCCCAGTGACAGGGAAACGGAGCCTCAGACTCAACTGCAACGGACGGAAGATCAGAACTCAGTTGGCACACACCTCCCGGCCAGCACACAAGACCATGTGCCATGATCATGTGTCGGCCCACGGGCGGGTAGTCCAACTAAGCATTTCAACAAACCGGTAGAGAAACTTATACTCCGATCTGGAGGGAGCACAGGCTCACGTGTTTCCACGGCCACGTGCCGATCAACGGATCCTTGTGATCAGTTAATACTACTTCTAGCACATCAATCACATACATACCAGGAAAGACATCAAAACAAACATGTATGTGCATACATCCAAGAATATCAGATACCAAACAAAAGATATGCTAACAAATAGCATACGTCAAATCAAGAAACCCCAAACAATGGGTAGAAGCGAGGCAAGAGTAACTTACCTCTAGTCGCAATCCAACAACTGCACCATATCCGTCCCGACGAAACTCAGCGCTCCTCGTCAATATCTGATAACCACGAGTCCCAACTCAATATACGCTCGAGTGTTTCTCTATATTATTATTATTAATTTTTCTAAAAATAATAACATCTATAAAGCAAAACCATAAAAATGGGCCCGGCCCATAAAATGAATCCATCAATAGACCCTACTCAAATTTACACAAGCCCAAACCGAAACTAGGTCCAAACGAAGAATATTAATTAAAACAAATCTATGAACCTCATCCTCAATAGACCGGATAATGAAAAAAACCTCAAAATTAATCTATGAACCCTACTAACGATCACAACCTCATTAAATAACCATCACATACTACACCTGTACTCTCCCCAGGAGAACTACAACAACATACAACCTTCAATTCTCACCACCTTTATCTCTTTCTCATGCCCACATACATTAACAAATACGCAGACCTTTCTAAACCAAACTCTGATCAGAACTTCAACAAAATACCAATCATCTTCATGAACCCCCAGGCATGCCCAGCTTACAAATCAGAAACCGTCCACCATGAATAAGAAATAAGCAAGCTTCCACAAAGCACAACAATCCCCTAGAACCAATCAAAAGGAACACCAACTATGATCATCTTATTAACTACTACCATCACCTCTAACAGGATCCCAAAAACATTAAGAACCCATTACACACTACCATCAGATCATCTTAAGGCACCCACAATATTAGATGATCGAACTAATAAAACCCAAGTAACCCATTGCCGATCAAACAACCTTCTAAAACATCATTGGATGATCAGGCCCTCCATCATCACCCTCAAGGCTTCATTAAACAAGCCACTTTTACCCCCCCTAACAACCTCTAGACGCCCAAGAAGGAGAAACAGAACTCTAAATCCCTGGTTCTAGGTGCTATCATGGATTCTTGGGGTTCTTTTGCTATTCTAGAATACAAAATCAGAGGACAGTGAGTACTCACCCGGCCTCGCGGTTCCTTGGTGCCCTTTGATCCTTCTCCCCTCTCTACTATCTTGTCTTCACTCGCGAGCAGGTGCGTCGCCGTTAAGAGGATCGCTGTTAGGGTTAGAAGGTCACGGTAGGTTTATATATAGGTTTCATGGGCTGTGTTATCTCGGAATAGAACTCCTTCTCCTAATCATACTATGTCTTATCCTTTGATTTAAACTCTAGATATCGATGCGGAAAGGAGCTGTATGGTAGTTGTCATCGGCGACGACGCGGAGGGGTTTGGACGTGCCTCATCCGCAGCTTTCCCACATGCTCCGGTGATGGGGTTAAATACCAACCGTTGGATTTGTTATCATAGCACCTATCACGCGACCTGAGCCGTTTGATCCAAGCCGCATCAAGCCCACGTGCATGCTTAATTTCTTCCAGCTAGTCTTTTTCAAACAGCCCCTTATTTTCTTTTAAAATCATCAGTAAGCCCTCACTGCTTGGATTCATGAGAGAGGAGAAAATCTCTTTCTAGTCCCCATAAAAGATAAAATCTCATCTAGGTCCTTGGCAGGCCCATAATCTCTAATTAAGATTTTATCCAAATAATCCCATGATCTCTACTTAGAATTTAATTCAATTAAATCACATCAATCCAATCCTCATAAAATCTACAATTTAAGATTTAAACTGAACAAAAATTTAATTTCATCTAATCTCTTTCTCCAATTAAACCAAATTAGAGAATTATCTCTAATAAATAAGAATAATTTAAAAAATATCTAAATTCTAAAATTATTCCTAAAAACCCTTGGGTTTTACAATCCTCCCCCATTAAAGAAATTCTGTCCTCGAAATTTTTAAAATAAATAACCCAAGAATAAACCTCAAACAAATAAATCCGGGTAGCGCTCCTTCATGTCTTCTTCGCGCTCCCATGTCGCCTCCCGATCAGAATGATGGTTCCACTTAACCTTCACAAAAGGAATGGCCCGGTTCCTCAACTATTGCTCCTTGCGATCCAAGATTTCCACCGGCCGTTCCTCATAAGACATGTCCTCTTGGACCTCAAGGGGAACCTCTGGAATCACTCGAGATGGATCTCGAATACACTTCTTCAGCATAGAAATGTGGAACACATCATGCACCTGTGATAGGTTCGGGGGTAGAACCAATCTGTAGGCCACAGCTCCTACCCGCTCCAGAATCTCGAAGGGTCCGATATAGCGTGGGGCAAGCTTCCCACGTCTCCCAAATCTCACAACTCCCTTCATAGGCGACACCTTCAGAAACACTGCATCGCCAACCTGAAACTCAAGCTCAGTACGTTTCAGGTCCACATAACTCTTCTGCCGGCTCTGAGCAATCTTCAGTCTTTCCCTGATCATCCGGACCTGCTCCTCTGTCTGCCAGATGAAATCTGGGTGCTCATGTGTCCTCTCAGCCACAAGCTTCCTCTCACCCACATCTCCCCAACATATCGGTGTCCGGCACTTCCTCCCATAAAGTGCCTCATACGGAGCCATCTGAATGCTCGCTTGATAACTATTGTTGTAGGCGAACTCCACCAAACTCAGACGCTCATCCCAAGAACCTGCGAAGTCCAATGTACATTTCCTCAGTATGTCCTCCAACACCTAGATGGTCCTCTCTGACTGACCATTAGTCTGTGGGTGAAAAGCCGTACTAAATGCTAGACCTGTGCCCAAAGCTGTGTGCAGACTCTCCCAAAACCTCGAGACAAATCTGGTGTCACGATTAGAGGTGATCGCCACTGGTAGTCCATGCAGTCTCACAATCTCATCAATGTACAACTGGGCCAACCTCTCCAATGATGCCCCCGTCCTCAAAGGTATGAAATGCGCTGACTTAGTCAATCGGTCTACTATGACCCAGATTGACTCATTGCCCTTCTGAGTATGGGGCAACCCTGTCACAAAGTTCATATTGACGTGCTCCCACTTCCACTCCGGAATGGGTAAGGGTTGTAGTGTCCCAGCTGGTCTTTGGTGCTCTGCCTTCACCAACTGACAAGTAATGCACTGAGCCACAAACTTTGTAACATCCCGCTTCATGCCTTTCCACTAGAAGTGGTCTCTCAATCCTCTGTACATCTTGGTACCACTGGGATGAATCGCATAACCTGAGTAATGGGCTGCCTCAAAAATTTCCTTCCTCAACTCTGGGACATTGGGCACACAAACTCTGTCATCAAACCTGAGTGTACCATCCTCATGCACTCTAAATCGTGTCAGCTCTTCCTGCCCAATCTGTCCCCTGATCTCCTCCAGATCTGGATCTTGTCTCTGAGAATCTCTAATCCTCCCCAACACTGATGGTCGTATATGCAAGCTGGCCACACTAACATTCATATGCGGCAATATAACCTCTAACTCCAATCTTCTCATATCCTCCAACAAGGGCCTCTGAGACGTCAACAATGCGGCGACCCCATAACCTGATCTCCTGCTCAAAGCATCTGCCACCACGTTAGCCTTGCCCGGGTGGTAATGAGCACTCAGATCATAGTCCTTGATCAGCTCCAACCATCGCCTTTGTCTCATATTCAGCTCCTTTTGAGTAAAAATGTACTTGAGGCTCTTGTGGTCAGTGTAGATCTCACATGGTACACAATAGAGGAAATGTCGCCAGATCTTCAAAGCAAACACGATTGCTGCAAGCTCCAGATCGTCTGTGGGGTAGTTTTCCTCGTAGGGCTTCAACTGATGAGAAGCATAAGCAATGACTCTCCCGTCCTGCATTAACACACACCCCAGGCCAGTCTTGCAAGCATCACTATAAACTGTGTACCCACGTCCACTCCGTGGCAAAGCTAGGACCGGTGCGAATACCAACCTCTGCTTCAGCTCCAGGAAGCTCTTCTCACACGCATCAGACCACACAAACTTAGTACCCTTCCTGGTCAACCTGGTCAAAGATGCCACCAATCGGGAAAAACCCTCAACAAACCGCCGATAATACCCGACTAATCCCAAGAAACTCCTGATCTCCCTAATTGTGGTCGGTCTCCTCCATTCGACGACCGCCTCAATCTTCTTGGGGTCCACTGAAACTCCAGCACTGCTGATCACATGCCCCAAGAAGGCAACACTATCCAGCCAAAACTCACACTTGGAGAACTTGGCATACAACTGATGTTGCCTCAAAATCTCTAAAGTGCTCGTCGTGTGCCTGGCGACTCCCGGAATAGATCAAAATGTCGTCAATGAAGACCACCACGAACCGGTCCAAGTACCGTCGAAAGACCCTGCTCATCATGTCCATAAACACCGCCCGGGCATTAGTAAACCTAAATGGCATTACCCGAAACTCATAGTGCCCATATCTTGTACGGAAGGCACTCTTTGGGATATCCTCCTCCCTGATCCGTACCTGGTGGTACCCGGATCTCAAATCAATCTTCGAGAACACCTGTGCTCCCTACAGCTGGTCCATGAGATCATCGATCCTCGGCAAAGGGTACTTATTCTTCACAGTCACCTTGTTCAACTCCCTGTAGTCGATGCACAGCCTCATCGATCCATCCTTCTTCTTGACAAACAAAACCGGCGCTCCCCAAGGTGACATGCTGGGTCGAATAAAACCCTTCTCCAACAACTCCTCCAACTGCGTCTTCAACTCCTTCAGCTCCGCGGGTGCCATCCTGTATGGAGCTCTAGATACAGGAGCTGTACCCGGAACTAGATCAATAGAGAATTCCAACTCTCTTTCCGGGAGTAGTCCTTGCAAATCATCTGGGAATACATCTGGGAACTTCCTCACTACCGGCACGTCCGCCAACACAGGTCTACTCTCCTGCTTAGCCTCCGAGATTGAGGCCAAATATCCAATACAACCTCCTTCAAGCAACCTCCGTGCCTGGAGAGCTGAGATCTCCCGTACTAACGAGCAATCTTACTACCGTGGAAAGTAAACTCTTTGTCACCCAGCATCCTGAACATCACTCTCTTCCCGCGCCAATTCACCACCGCATAAGCTGAAGAGAGCCAATCCATCCCGAGGATCACGTCGTAATCCCTCAGGTCCATCACATGCAGATCGGCGGGCAGCTCCCGCCCCTCAATCATCACTGGGCATGCCGGTGACATCCTGCTTACTACCCTGGCAGTTCCCCTCAAATCATATGACAACTTCATAACAAGCAAGGAATGACGACGTGAAAATAAAGCAGAAACGAAAGAATGCATGGCACCCGGATCAAATAATGTGCAAGAATAAAAAGAGCTGACTGAAATGGTACCTGCAACTACGTCAGCTGATGCCTGTGCCTCCTCGGTAGTGAGGTGGTAGACTCACCCCTGAGTCATGGGTCTCTGTTGTTGCTGTTGTGGCTGACCAGAAGTGGAAGGCTGTCCAGCAATGCCCTTCCCCTTCTTGTCACCCCCCGGTGGCCTCGGTGGAAATGCGACAGACTGCCTAGAGGCCCCAAAAGACTATTGTTGCTGGTCTTGTGCTCCTCCCCCTGTGCTCTGTCCTGTCTGCCTTTGGGGACAATGTGCCTTCCTGTACTCCAAGCTGCCACAGGTAAAGCTTCCACCGGTGATCCTCGAACACTGTGACCTCTTGTGCGGCCCCTTGCACTCATAGCACTTCAATGTCTGCGAACCACCAGCTGATGAACCACCGCCTCCAGATGAGGCTGAAGACCCAGATGGTCTACTATACGGTTTGTACTTGTGGCTTGACTTCTTGTGTCCAGAACTCTTGCCGGAGAACTGCCCTTGACTGTTCTGGCTCTTCTCTTGCTTCATTTATGGTGGCACAAATGTACTCCCCAGTCTGGTAGCCTCAATAAACTTGGCCCTGGCCACCGCATCACTATAGGTGGTGCACATGTGTCCAGCAATATGATCTCTGAGTGATGGATATAAACCCTCAATGAATCTTTGTACCTTGCTCTCCTGGGTGGAAACAAGGTTCGGTGCAAACCTGACAAGCTTGTCAAACTCAGCCTCGTACTGCTCTACTGTCCCGGTGCCCTGAGTAAGAAACATATGCTACCTCTCCATCTGTAGTAACCTCCCTTGTGAGAAATACTTAGCTAGGATGGCCTTCTTGAACTCAACCCAAGTATGGAAAGGTATCCCATCCCTGGCCCGTATCTCCCCATGTTACCAGTCCTCTGCAGCACCCAACACAAGGTAAGCAACATTCCTAATCCTCTCTGCATCATCTGTCTGGTGAATCTCAAAGGCCTTCTCAAGCTCTCTGAGCCAAGCCTCTACTGCCTGAGGGTCGGCAGTACCCTCAAATAGTCTAGGAGCATGCCTCCTAATCTCTCCCATGATGCCTGTGGCGGCTGGTGCTGCTAGCGGAGGTGGAGGTGGTGGTGGTGGCGGCTGCTGCTGTACCCTCTCAATCAATCCTGCCATCTGATGTATCAGCCCCAACACGGTAGCCGGGGGTATCCCCCCACTCAGATCCGGTCCCGCAGCCTGTGACCCTGTGGCCTCTGGCTGAGCAGGCAGCTCTTGCTCAACCTCCATCTCGACATGTGGTAGGGGAATCTCCTCCCCCTGGGGCTGTGGCATCTCTCTACAGGTCACTATGGTCACAACTTTCTTTCTCATGGGCTAATAAGGGAGATATGGTTTTTTATTAAGGACTTATTTGTCTTTCTTCAAATAGGTGAAGGGCATTTATGTCTTTTTATCTCATATTTTTTAAAATAAAAAATAAAATAGTCTCACTCCCCCCAAAGGACCCTAATTTGGGAAAATGGGATATAACGGGTGATGAGGAGGGGTGGTTCACCCCTCCTCACCCTTCCTCACTCCCCTAGCACCAAACAAGCACCAAGCCCCCATACACCCCCATAAACCCCCAAAAACTCCCAACCAAACAAAGCCCTAGGGGTTGGAAAGCTCATGGATGCATGGACAAAGAGCACTGTGCTCTCTATATTATAAGGACTAGAATTTAATTTTATAGGGACTATTGTAAACCTATGCTAAACTCCAATTCTAGAACCTAATCCTTTTTTCATACAATTAAGGTAATAAATCATTTTCCTTGTTTTTTTTTTCTTCAGCTTTGTAACAATAAATGCCCAATTAAGAGAATGGGCCCTTGTAGCATAGTATAGATAGTGGATTTGGAGATTTCAGGCATAAACATACTGAAATTTTTCTTGAAATGGATTAATACAAGGAGTAGGGTATTTTCATATTGGTGTTTATATAGAAAGACCCAAAAATGGGAACAATAGCATGTAGAATTTATGTATCTCAAATATTGATACTGTATTCTTCTTTTTCTACATCCTGTTATGAAGGTTTGTGTCGCAGATAGCCTGAGTTTGGACTTTTGTAAGTGTTCCACATATAAATTATTGTGAGTATCTCATATATAAATTAATGAATGTGTTCCATATACAAATTATTATAAGTTGTTTTCATATATAAATGATCTAATTATCAGTTGTATTTTTATATTTCAAAGTATCTGTTGAAGTGTAGAATAGCAGTTAGTTTTATTTCCTGTTTTTTTATAAGGTTTGTTAGGTTGTTATTTGTTTTCTTCTTTCTTATCTACTTGTAAATACTATTTATGGCAGTGAGATTGTACAATTTTGTGCATTTAGAATTATTTTATTGAGGAATACAGAAGACAGTGTTTTACAGTCTCCTTCTTGATTTATGCTTTTATGGTGTCAGAGAGATAAAAGTATATTTTGGTTGAGGGAGCGATGACTACAACAGGTTTGAGTGGAGGCCATGGTTCTAAAGTGTTTTCGGATATTACTCAACCTACCCCCACAATTACTTCCACTGTCGCCTCAGACAATCGTATTTCTCTTCAAATCACTACGTTCAAACTAAATGGACATAATTTCCTCACCTGGTCGCATTCAATTCAGATGGTAATTCGCGGCAAAGGTAAATGTGGTTATCATGATGGCTCCACTCCACAGCCAACCCTTGTTGATCCTGCTTTCTCAGCATGGGATATCAATACCTCCATGGTCATGTCATGGCTTATCCATTCCATGGAGAGTTCTATTGCTAAAATTAATCTACTTTATCCAACAGCTAAGGCCATCTGCGACGACGCTGTTACATTGGCGTACTCAGATCTTGAGGACTCCTCTCAAATATTTCACCTCCGAACCCAGTCTCATAACCTCCGTCAAGGAGAATTGAGCGTCACTCAGTATTTTAACGCTCTTACCAAGCTGTGGCAAGAACTGGATTTGTTCAACTCTCAAAACATGCATGATCCCAAAGATGCAGAGATCTACCGCAAAATCCTTGCTTGCAAACGCATCTACGATTTCCTGGCAAGCCTTAATCGCTCTCTTGATGATATTTGTGGTTGTATTCTTGGTATAAAACCTCTGCCAAGTGTAGATGAAATCTTTGCAGAAGTTCATTGCGAAGAAAACCGCAAATATGTCATAATGGCTCCTCCTCCCACTTAGGGTGATTTTTCGGCCATAGTCGCCCGACAATCTGTTGGTCGAAATAAAAATTGAAGTCCTCAATGGTGTGAACATTGCCAGAAGCCGTATCACACAAAGGCAATGTGTTGGAAACTCCATGGAAAGTCGAATGATTGGGTTCCTCGACACCTCCGTGGTCCTGATGGGAAGAGTCTCCATGTTACCGCTGCCTCCAAACCTGGTTCTGTCTCAACAACAGAAGTTCCTTTCTCCAAAGCTCCACTTGAACACCTCAACAAGCTTCTTTCCAATTCCTCATGGTCTTTAATGGCTCACAGCACTACCTTAACTACTCTTTTTGATCAACTACTCAAGGTGAACCGTGGATCATCGATTCTGGTGCTTCTGATCATATGATGGGTACCCAATCCATTTTCTCTAATTATTCTACTTATTCTGGTGATCGGTTGGTTAAACTAGCGGATGGTTCCTTCACTTCAGTTGTTGGAATTGGAACTATTTGGCTTAATTCTAATTTTTGTCTCTCTAATGTTCTTCATGTACCAAAATTAGCATGCAATCTACTTTCCATCAGCAAAGTCACTGTTGATCGGTGCTGCATAGTCAAGTGTTCACCATATTCTTGTTTATTTCAGGACCGGCTCTTAGTTCGGACAATTGGGAGTGCTAAGGAGGTCTCCGGACTCTACTACTTTGTGTGTGATTTCTCTTCGGATAGAAGATGCCATTCGGTTGTTGGTTCGGGCACTTCTTCTCATCATTATCAAGTTATGCTCCTTCATTACCGTCTTGGTCATCCTAGTTTCTCTTATTTACGTCATTTGTTTTCTTCTTTATTTTCCAGAAATGAGTCTTTTACTTGTGAAGTATGTTTGTTAGCTAAGCATACTCGTGTGCCCTTTCCTATTCAAACTTATCGACTACCTCGACCTTTTTCCCTTGTTCACAGTGACTTGTGGGGTCCTTCCCGCATTACTTCTGTTTCCAATAAAAGATGGTTTATTTCATTCATTGATGATCATACTAGAGTGTGTTGGATTTATCTTTTGCATGATAAAACTAAGGTTGCTCAAACTTTTGAGAATTTTTATGTTATGATCCAAACTCAATACAATTTTAAAATCCAAATCTTTAGAACTGACAATGGTACCAAGTATTTCAACTCTGTTCTTGGGAATTTTATTCTTAAAAATGGATTAATTCACCAAAGTTCTTGTGTTTACTCGCCTCAACAAAATGGAGTCTCTGAAAGAAAAAATCGCCATATTCTTCAAGTTGTTAGGTCTCTTCTCTTTGCTTCCAATGTGCCTAAAAATTTTGGGGTGATGATGTTCTAACATCATTTTTTTTATTAATCGCATGCCATCTAGAATTTTAAATTTTCAAACCCCTCTATCTGTTCTTCAAAAAATATTTCCAACAAATCGCAACTTCTCTGATTTTGACCTTTGTATATTTGGGAGCTCTGTGTTTGTTGAACTACATGATCCTACCCGTATCAAACTTGATCCTAGATCTTGTAAGTGTGTTTTTCTTGGTTATTCTTCTGTTCAAAAAAGGTACCGATGTTATTCTCATAAAAAAAAAAGAAATATTTTGTCTCCCGGGATATCACATTTATTGAAAACCAATTCTTTTTTCCCAAAAATTTGACTAGGGGGAGATTTCGGATAATTCTCAAGATTCAAATTTTTGGGATAATTCAATTCTAATTTTGGCTCCCAAGGATAAGATTTTGGATAATTCACAATATTCAAATTTTTGGGACAATTCAAATTCAATTTATGCTCCTAGTAATTCAAATTTATTTTGGCAATATTTCTAGAATGTTAACGCTTCTCCCCAAATCTCTTATCCTGTCCTCCACCTCCATCTCAACCTGTGGTTGAAAATCCTCTTATCCCATCAAATCCGGCCTCTCTCCCATAGAATCCGAGTTCCCTTCTGCCAGATTGAAATTTTGGATCTTCTACTTCTCAAACTCCAGAAAATCCGGGTCTCTTGAGTCCAGAACATCCAGTTGGCCAATCACAATCAGTTGAACCTTTTGCGCTGACTTATTCCAGAAGAAAGGTTATGTACAAATTTAGGGATAAGGAACTTCTTGCACGCCAAGAATCTAATCTGATAGCAGGTAATGATTCAAATTTAGATCACCTTGATATCCCAATTGCATTGAGGAAAGGTTCTAGAAACTGTATACAACATCCAATTTCAAAACTTCTTGGATATTCTCATTTATATAAGCTGATGCAAGTACTTGTGACTCATCTTTCAGAAACAGAAACACTTAAAATAGTTGAGGCAGCCCTGCAGGACAATAAATGGAAGAATGCGGTTCTTGATGAGATGAATGCTCTAAAGTAGAATGGAACGTGGGAAATTGTTGACCAACCGAGTGGTAAAGTCCCGATTGGATGTAAGTGGGTTTTTACTGTAAAGTACAAGGAAAATGGCTCCATTGAATGCTACAAAGCTAGGCTCGTAGCAAAGGGTTACACTCAAACGTATGGAATCAACTATCAGGAGACATTTGCACCAGTGGCGAAAATCAATACAATCCGAGTCTTACTATCCTTGGCTGCAAACTTGGATTGGTCTCTTCAGCAACTAGATGTGAAGAATGCATTTTTGAACAATGATCTTGAAGAGGAAGTTTATATGGAGCTACCACTAGGTTTTGATTCAGAACTGAAAAATGGGAAGGTGTGTTGCTTGAAGAAGTCTTTATATGGTCTAAAGCAATTACCAAGTGCATGGTTCGATCGGTTTACAAAAGCAATCCAGAAGCATGGTTATCGGCAAGCACAGGATGACCATACTCTTTTTTACAGGAAGCACGACGAGAAAAAAAACTGTTTTGATAGTTTATGTCGATGATATAATTCTCACCGGTAATGACAAGGTAGAAGAAATTGAGAAGATCAAAGGAAAACTGCACATGAGTTTGAAATGAGGGATTTAGGGAATCTTCGGTATTTCTTGGGGATGGAAGTTGCTAGAAGCAAGGATGGAATTTTAGTTTCACAAAGGAAGTATGTGTTGGATCTACTTAAAGAAACTGGGATGATGGGAAGCAAACCGGTAGAGACACCCATGGATCCGAATATGAAGCTTGACATCAAGGAGGGTGATGAACCTGTTGATAAGGCCAATATCAAAGATTGGTGGGAAAACTTATCTATCTAGCTCATACAAGACCGGATATTTCTTTTGTTGTAAGTTGTGTGAGTCAATTCATGCATTCTCCTTCCAAGAGTCACTTTGATGTTGTGTATCGTATTCTTAAGTATTGAGTACACACCAAGAAGAGGTCTATTCTTTAAAAAGAATGAAGGAAGAAAGATAGAGGTATTTGTTGATGCTGATTGGGCAAGTTCGGTGAGTGATATAGACGGTCTACTTCAGGTTATTGTTCATATGTTTGGGGTAACTTTGTGATGTGGAGAAGTAACAAACAAGCTGTGGTGGCAAGGAGCAACGTTGAAGAAGAATTGAAATCTACAGCTAACGGGATTTGTGAGATCTTGTAGCTAAAGAAATTATTAGAGAAGTTAGAAGTGAAGATGGAAATTCCTTTGAAGATCTATTGTGACAATAAAGCTGCAATTTCAATTGCTGACAATCCAGTTCACCATGACTGAACCAAACATGTAGAAGTAGATATACATTTTATTAAAGAAAATATTGATGAAGGAGTTATAGATGTGACATATGTGCCTACTTCCCAACAAACTGCCGATATTCTGTCAAAGGCTTTGTTTAAGCCAATGTTTGATAAGATGATAGACAAGCTGGGCATGTACAACCTATACTACCCAACTTAAGGGGGAGTGCTGAAGTGTAGAATATCAGTTAGTTCTATTTCCTGTTTTTTTTTTAGATAAGGTTTGTTAGGTTGTTATTTGTTTTCTTCTTTCTTATCTACTTGTAAATAATATATATTGCAGTGAGATTGTACAATTTTGGGTATTGAGAATTACTTTTCTGAGGAATACAGACAACAGTGTTTTTACAGTCTCCTTCCTGATTTTTGCTTTTTGTATCTAAAAGTTATCCATTCTCTATATAAATAGGACTATGCAAATATGTCGGACTTGAATTTATATGCATGAACTTTGGATTCTAAAACATGTTTTTATAAATTTATTGACATTAATTTGGATTACTATTATCTGCTATTCTAAAATGTTAATTAGTTATAATTATTCTATTTGATATTGTATTTGATTGTGTTGGATTTGTTATGGTTTTCATATACGTCCCCAAATGTGTGTAAGTTTTGGCCTTTGTCAATGGTGGTTAGCATTGATCGTGTCAACATGCCTCTAATAGAGACCAGTTTAGTACCAAGCCGTCAATAATAATAATGGCATTCTAACTCGTGTCACTAAGGTAAAATAATTGTGATTTTGACCCATACTACCGGAGTTAATAGTGGTTATAACATATTTAGGAGACTTTATTATTTTGAAAATATCACAAATTCTTTGATATTTCTGATACAGTGAATTTTTTCTGTAACATAATTCTGATGCAAATATATTGAATTGCTTTGGAACAATTTCTACAATTAATTATGATTTTCAAACGTTTTAGCAGTTTTTACCGTATACTGTAGATGTTTTTATTTATGATATTAAAAATCTGGTATGGTTCAAACATTTTTAGTGGATGTTTATTGGACATCACGATGAGTAGATAGATGATGAAGGTAGATGGGAGAACTCAGATCCATGTACAGACAAGATATTTACTAGTATATTACGTAATTTCGTTAATGATTTTAGAGCTTTGAGTATTGTAGTAATAACATATGTTATTGATGTACATGTATTAGTAAACTGTAGTCAGGGTTAAGGTCTTGCAGACATAATGGGGCCCATCCTCACATGTATATATGTTGTCGGTTTGTTGACATCCCGTTTGAGTTCTGGGTGTGACAAAATTCCTTGGTTTCATAGATTAGTTATTGTTCTATAATGATTTTGTTTACTGTACAAACAATTTTGTAATCTATCATTACTGCATTTACTTTTCATAAATTTTTATAATTTTCATATACTCCATGTAAATTAGTATGATTTACACATATGTCACCAATTTTATTTTCCATTTTGCATATTGAAACAACAATGTAGGCAATTTGATTCAAAAGGGTTTTAAAAAAAAAACAATTCAATAGTTTTGATCATAATATTCTTAGAATATTTCATACCTCCCTAAAATTTTGGTGACCCAATTAATCTTTTTACAACTAAGATAAAAACTTTAGAGTTATATGTAATTATAACATAATCAAGTAATGTTCTTCATTGTTCTATAGCTTTTATAATTTCTAGAATTAATAGAAAATTCCAAGTCATCTGGTTTCATACATCACATTGTCACACAATTAGACTTGCAATAATACAATTGAATCAAATATATGATTCAATTGGAAAGATATAAATATTACAAAATAAAACATCACAAAATGGTTGCTCAAAATAGCAAAGCCACACATTTCATATGTTTTTCATCACGAAATCGCGCATCATTTCCTCAGGAGCTACAAATAACAATAAAATAAAAAATAAAAAATAAAAATAAAAATAAAAAGAGTATGAACTTCATAAAAATAAAAAAAATAAATAAATAAATAAATACAAGGATTGAAGTAATGGTTAGTAAAAAGTTGGAAATATTACCAGGCAATCCTGTGAACAAATCAAACTGTTTCATTGCTTGTCTGATGAACATTTCCACTCCACTTACAACAGGGATTCCAGACTCTTTGGCTTCTCTTAAAAGCCTAGTCTCTTTTGGTGTATAAACAGCATCAAAGACTAGATCATAGTGCCCCAAAGCACTCTGCAATTCTCCGAACATTTCATGGTGAATTGATTGATCAAATGTCTACTGGATAATAAGGTATTATACTAATTGCAGATATACCTTGGCAATCGGAGTGTCATGAACATTTGGTTGCATTCCTACTGATGTTGTGTTTGCAAGAACCATTCCCTTCTCTGGATTAAAGCTTTCTAACTCCGTGAACAATAAAGCATCGCACCCGACTGACTCAGCTAGCGCTTTTGCTCCGGCTTGAGATCATAAAATCAGAGACATCAAAATGCGGTAATTTATCTATATAACTCTTGATCATTAATCATCCTAATAGCTTAAGGTTTTCAGTTTGAATCGAATCCAAATAATATTTATTTACTTAGCTTCTAACTTGACACCAAATTCAGTTTTATTAATTTACATGCAACATGGCTAGATAAGAGAGCAACGTAATCGAAGAACGTATCAGAGTAATTAATAGTCTAAAATTGGTTAATTTGTAAATTTTTACATAAACGTAGGTATGATATGTATGTTTTGCATGTAAAAATGTTTTTAATAAGAGTTGGGGGAAATTATCTTTTGAATCCTGCAGCTGAGGCCAAGTTTTTGCCTTGGCTCTAATTAAAACTTTCAACTTAGTTACAACATGAAACCTTCGTCCAATTTACCGCCATCCATCAGTCCAACTCTCAACTCAATACCACACATTGAGCTAGCTTTGTGACAATAAATTGGATTGATAGCATATATTGCAACTAAACTGAAAGCATAGGGTTCAATTGATTGAGTTAGTGGAAAACTTGAACTACATTATATGGTTCAAAAGGTGATTAATTTACCCAAAGATTTATAAGTATCATATTACCATAAGTACGGTTTGCGATCACAACTCTTGCACCCTTTGCCTTTGCACCATAAGCAAGCGCTTTTCCAGCACCACCCGCGCCAATGACAACAAAGATTCTACCATCCAGAGGTAATTCAATTGAATGATCGCCGATTAATCCTGTTAAGTACAAACCATCACCATACTGCAGTTATTTTTACTGCCAATCAGTGAATAAATTCACAGAACATTAAGCACCTCTTATTCCATCTTCAATCGCAGAAATGGCACCAACATAGTCTGTGTTATAACCGATCAGCTTACCATCACTTGGTCTCCGAACAATTGTATTCACAGCTCCTATGCACTGTAAGCATGTGATATATGCCATAGAGGGGAAATTAGATCATAAATTGAGAAAGAAAAGAGGGATGATTGCTACTTTCTAGCTAGCACTACCTTAGCAATTGGATCAACTTCATCACAGCATGTAATTGCAGTCACCTTGTGAGGAATTCCAACACTGAAATCAATGACATTCAATGAGATTGAATCCTTACAAAAAAAAAATAATAATAATAATAAATAAATCATAAACATGCATCTATATATATACATATATGAAAATTAATTAATACAAGTTTAATGACCTGAATCCAGCAAAGTCTGGGTAAGAGAAGGCTTTGAGAAAACTAGCAAGATCATCCACAAGAAATGGAACATAAACCGCATTAATACCGACCGAATTCAATGCGGCATTGTGCAACAGAGGGCTCTTGCTATGTCCTACTGGCTTCCCAATAAGTCCAAGCACCATTGTATCTGTTCTTATCTGCTTGATTCTGTACAAATTCATCAAGTCAGTGATGGTTGGCTGTCCAGGAGCTGATTCTTTACCAATGTTAAGTGAACAGAATGTCAGATATCCACCGAACTTGGGACAGAGCAACCGAGAGACGAGCCCTCTCTCGCCCATAACCATTCCGATCATCGGTACCTGTTGTTCTTCCTGGATTAAAACTCATGTAAATTAACCAGCAAAAGTTTGAAATGAACTGTTAGCAATCTGCTTAATTACTTGACAATGTGCAAGCATTTTGAACATGCGAGTCACATCGGAGATATCCACAGGACTGGTTGCAATCTTCACAATGTCAGCCCCAACAGCCTGAATCCTTGAAACAAGATTGCCAAGCTCTTCAATGGATGGTGTCGTCTGATAATTGTGTGAAGAGACAATGAGCTTAAAATTCTCAGGCTTCTTCACTGATATAGACTCCACAAACTCCTGAGCAGCCTACATACATACACACATACACATCATGACCTCCATTAAATACATATATATATATATATATATATATATATATATGTAAAACAGAAAACAAAAACAAGGAGAATGCATGGGATAATATAAACAGAAAATCAAGCAACAACCTGAAGCTCAATATCAACATAATCAGCACCAAACTCCATTGCCAAACGAAGAGCATCAAGCCTCCAATTTTCATCACCTTCATACTCTCCTCCCTCCCACTTTGGTCTTAAATCACACACATAATCAATGATGAGCACAAACACCAAAAAAGAAAAAGAAACAGAGAGAGAGACCTGAAGGTGACAATGACTGGCAAAGGGCGGTGTTTGAGGAGGAAGTGGAGGTGGGGACGGGGGTTGAAGGAGGCGAGAGAGTCAAGGCGGAGCTCGACGAGGTCTGCGCCATGATCGGCGGCGATGCCCATCTCGCGGGCCATGTCCTCCGGCGAGGGAGCCACGAGAGAAGCGCAGACGAGCGTGGGATCCTTCATCTTCTGGGTCTGTACTACTAAGTTGTAACTACTCAATGATCATCAATCCATGACGATGACGAGGGAGGGATAAAGAGGTAGGTAGTTGAGAATGATAGTTACTACTACTTTTCTTTTATCGAGAGAGAGAGAGAGAGAGAGAGAGGACCTGACTTGTACGGTTCCACCATTAGACTGACTAGTCACCACCAAATCACTTTCACGGGATTAGAAGAATAATCATAGATCAGCTGTTTCGGACCAAACACCAACGTCGGATAACAGGTAAATATTATTATATTTCATGAGAAAATTATTTACATACCCCTCCAAAACTATATATTTACTTAAATATTTTTATAAAAATATTATTTATTTGTATACCCCTCCTAAATTATTCTTTTTTCTTATATACCCTTGTTGTTAGTTATCGTTAGAATTTTTAAAATTAACTATAGTTCAAATTTAACACTAATTACAAAATTACATAATTACCCTATTTTCTATAATTTTGACTTACCCTTTTGGCTTAACTTTCCCTCTTTGCTTATAATCCTTTTCTCCTTGAAATCATGTTTACAATTTTTACCGTGTGTTTGTAAAAATCATGTAGTAATGTAAATTTTTGTGGATATGTTTGTAAAAACCATGTAAATATAAAGGACATTCGCTCAAAAAATTAAAAAATTTTAATTAAAAAATAATTAAAAGAGTATATAAAAAAATTGATATTGGTTATTTATAACTTAAATAACTTAAAATCCATGAAATATGATTAAAAAATTAGAGGGGTATATTAGCAAACCCAGAATGATCATTTGTCATATGAAATTTAAAAAAAATTAGAGGGGTATATAAGCAAATCTAGTTAAGTAATTTGCCATCACCGTCAAGGGTCAACTTGGTATATAAGCAAAAATAATTAATTTGCAGGGGTATGTAAATAAATATCATTTTTACAGAGGTATTTAAGCAATTTCAAACTTTAATAGGAGTATGTAAACAAAAAACCCATATTTTTAACTTCTCATTAAATAAATAAATAAACGAATGACAATATCTTAACAATATATATACCCTGATATTGACATATGCATCCTTCACAAAACAACAATATATATGATAAATAAAAATTTTATTTTATCCCCACATTTTCGCTCTAATCTCACTGTAGAATTATGGTAAAATTAAAATTAAGTGATGTTAAAGTAGTAGTTTTCTCTTTCTTTTTTTTAAAAGAATTTTTTTAACCATGATTTTATTTGTGTATGCAAATTTTTATTTTTATGGGAGAAAATATGTTATATATATATATATATATATATATGTTGATACAGTCAGGTCGACTGCATCACTGTGCAAGTAAAGTCGTCTCATTTTGAGACATTTGGAGCGTATTTTTTCCAAATCGTACCGTATGGATGTAAAGAACATCAAAAAATAAGATAACATGTTAATTTTGATACAATTTGATGAGGTGATGAGTATTCATTTTAAAGGGTTTCACCTTTAAGATGCATGATCATCACCTCACTAAATTATATGAAAATCGACATGTTATCTTATTTTTCGATATTCTAATGCACAATGGGGCCAGCCTGATGTATGATGGTATTCGATATTTTTTAGGATAATCTATAGATTCATCATACTTTAAACAAAATACCTATACTAATGGTTAGAAATGAGAAATTATCATGTAAGAATTGTTTTAAATTTTTATTTTACAAGGACTAATAATTACTTTGAGACTTAAATATACTATTCATCCCTGTACTATACCCCAATATTCAATTTCGTCCATGTACTTTAAAAATATTCAATACGGTCCCTATACTTTACATATTTTGTTCAATACCATCCCTGACGCTGATGTGGCAGCACATATGAAATACAACCTTATTTTCTGATTTTTCTTATTTACACGTGGCGGTATTTTGTGAACGTGGCGTACGTATTCTGTAACGTAAGCAAAATATTAATTTTTTAAAAATAATTTTTTAAATATTTATTTTTAAAAAAAGTATTTGTTTTTTTAAAAAATAATTTATTCTAAAATTATTTTAAAAAAAATATTATTTTGGTGATGTGGCAAAATACGTATGCCACGTCAGCTAAATACTGCCACGTGTAACTAAGAAAAATCAGAAAATTATGTTGTATTTCATTTGTGCTGCCACGTCAGCGTCAGAGACGATATTGAACAAAATATGCAAAGTACAGGGACCGTAATGAACATTTTTAAAATACAGGGATGAAAATGAACATTGAGCTATAGTACAGGGACGAATAGTGTATTTAGGCCTTACTTTGAATATTGAAATGATATCTGATCTTATTTAGATTTTTAGATTAATTTGTTGAATAGGATAGGTTGTTGAAATACTTTGACAGTTAGACTTGATTCACAGTTGGACTTGATTCAAGCAAATATATATATATATATATATATATATATATATATATATATATATATAAAGGGTCATGTTACTATGAGGCTGACCTTACTATTATTCAAATAAGGTCGCCTCATTTTCACCCATTTTGAGAGTGTTTTTAGGATTTTCAACCGTACGGATGGAAAGAACATCAAAAACTATGCCGATTTTTATACTATTTGGTGATCGTATGATCATTCATCTTAACGAGTGAAAATTTATAAAAATTTTACCGGTTCAAAATTTCACTCTTTAAGATGAATGATCATACGGTCACCAAATTATATGAAAATCGACCTGTTATCTTATTTTTTGATGTTCTTTCCATCCGTACGGTAGGATTTGCAAACAATAATCTCAAAATGGGTGAAAATCAGACGACTTTACTTGAATAGTAGTAAGGTCGACCTCATAATAACATGACCATATATATATATATATATATATATATATATATATATATGGACATGTGCTTATAAAAAAACAAATATTAATGTTTATAAATAATCTAAGAATATTTTATAAAAGAATTTAGGATCTAGATAACAGTATAGCTCATAAAAGGGTTTCTCATTGTATATATACACACAAAACAAAAAACCTAATTGCTTATATTAAAAAGGTATTTTTACACTTAATATTGTCAACAAATTTAAAAAAAAAAAAGAATCCCTAAACTACCTCTCCTCAAATCCTTACCCTAATAAATTTTTAACACACAACAATGAAGGTCTAATACCCAATTTAGTCCCTCTATTATACCAAATCGGTCATTTTAATCCCTCCATTATAAATTGAGCATTTTTTTGTCCCTATATTTTCACGATTGAGAAATATCAGTCCCTCCTACAAGTCTTTTTTGTCCCTGTACAGATGCCTTTCAAGTCTTTTTGATTCCTGTATATATGCCTTTAGGGACTGAATTTTTACAATCATGAAAATAAAGAGACTAAAAAAACTCAATTTATAATGAAGGAATTAAAAGAACCGATTCAGTATAATAGAGGGATTAAATTGGGTATTAGACCCAACAATGAAATACCACCTTAATCTTGAAATTAGAATTTGTATAAAAAAGGTTAGAGTTTAAATGAAATTAAATGATAATTTAAAAGGAATATATGTATTTGATAATTTCATGTTCCTTTTAATTTTATCATTCTTATCATTCACCTATTGAGGAAGTCGTACACATGTAATTATAATTTTATTAAACAGAAAAAAAATGATATTTCCAGATATTAAAGAAAACTATATAAAAGATGTCACAAGAAGTCAGGTGAAATACCAACTTTCACAAGAAAAATTAACTAATCTATCATCTCTCACAAAAAGAGGTTGAGGGTTCAAATCATCATGTCTGTGATGTGCTTACAATAATTTGTCCACATTTATCAAAAAATAAAATAAATAAATTACCCCACCATATTAGGCTTTTTACATATACAGATTGCAGGTAGGGTAGGGCACCTCTAATTAGTAGCACCCCACCCCTCAGGTGTTGTCGTCCAAGTACTGGTTGTACATGGTCCAACAATAGCACCAGTCTCAGTACACAGACACAACTTGGCAACTGAAGCACAGAAAAATAAAAAATGGATTGAATTGAGATCAAATTGGGTCAGTGGACATTGCTGGTCCATTTCTGATCACTTACCAAGTCCAAGGGAGAGAAGAAGCCACGTCATGCCTCTCATTTACATCCATATCCCATAAATGCTCATCATATATAGAGACACATGATCATATATTCATACTGAGAAGCAGGCAAGGTTCAACACAGGCAAAGATGGTTCATTAACAGTACATACGAAAAGTACAAACAGTGTATATATAATTCTATGAGTCAGAGTCGAAAGAAGAATTCATTCGCTGAGTTATTAAGTTTACTGCTGCATTTGCCGATGAAAATGGTCCATGAAAACTTTCCTGATAAGAAATGGTTTCCAAATATCTCACCATGTTAAGCAGAATTTCGCCCAAATCGGCCTGACCTTCTGTCAAGGATTCATAGTATGAGCGTGCGGCGAGCTTGCTTATCTCTACATTGGTAGGCTCAGGGCAATACTCATCATCCAACCATTTGTGCAGAGTCTCTCTAAGCCATTCTGATTCCTGTAAAACATAAAGGAAAGGAGGTTTGGCAGGTTATGTTGAACACTAGTCATACAATAAATACATTATGCAATGTACAAATTAACTATTCTTTATAAAACTAAGGCTGACCATGAGCAGAAAACTAATTTGTGGCTGGCTGTACACAGGCCAGGGTAAAAATTTGCCAATCTAAGACTGAGGCTGAATTGAATTCTTATTAGGTTTATGCCCAGTCTAATATTGGGCTTAGGTTTCGAGCTGCACCAAATCATTCCTTAAAAATTTTGGCCCAGTCTTAGACTTGATTTCTGAAGAACGATGCAATTAGAAGCTTGGAAATTGTTTGGAATAGATTTTGGGTAGTCTCAAGCCAGTATGATACATTTGCAGTCACAGGTTGCAAGCTAAGTATGTCTGATTCTCTAAAGGTGGTTGAAGTTGGGGAACAAACCCAAAATGTCACTTCATGGAAGTGAGAACTGTACTTTTCCATTTGTTTGGTAGAAGAAGGTAGCATAGGAAGTTGAGGTTTAATACCCCTCTCCACTTTCAGTAACTTGGGAGTAGTGAGTGACAGCTGAAATCATAAGTGGGCTGGACTAATTAGTCATATTCTCTTGTGTTCACCCTAAACAAACATGAAGTGAGGGAAGTCAACCAACTTTGTGACTTCTTATAGTAACCTTCGAACAAACAAACATACCCTAGGAAAAGCCTTAGACAACCATGGAGAATTTCGCAATGCTACCATTAAATTGGGAGTACACACCACTGGATGTACTAGTTCACACCCAATAATAGAGTTAGCAATTATATGTAAAGACTACAACCATATTTGAGAATACAAGTTACAAAAAAGTAGATAATGGATTCACTAAGTTATATTTCATAACCAAAGACGAAAATTTCCTACCAAAAATTTCCACCAATTTCTATGTGGTTTTTTATTCACTCTCCTGGTCAACCAAATAAGGAAAAAAGAAACAAATTTCTTTTGGTCATTTTTTGATTTTTTATTTAGATTTTTTATTTATTTAGTATTTGCCAAATGGCCTAGGTCACTTGAAGTTTTCTTTTTAAAGGTTGTTTTGCCTGTGGACCTTAGTTCTCAGAGCTTTATGGAGAAAAACATTTCCTAATAGAATTTAGCCCCTGGTTCTCTTTCAAGGCAGGCTGGCTACCTACAAACGTTAATGCTCCCAATATTCATCTAAGACAAAATGGAGTGTCTACTCTGACGAATAATCCAACAGTTGGACGCTCTTGGGCAAACGTTATAGGAAAGCAACATGTGGGATATGACTCGGCAATACTGCAAGGGAAGGTCCTTGAATGCATGAAGGCTTGCATCGAAGATAATATCAGACTGGAAGATGACATCATCCTCCGCACCTAAGAGATGAAGAAGTTTGCACTATATGAGAAGCTTTTGGGTAAGCCTCCATCTATCGAAATAGTTAATAAAAATTTGGTTAATTTTTGGGGGTGAGTATGGAGCTTTCTCCATAGATAATATGCATAATGGTTTCCTTTTACCCAAATGCGTGTCATCTTTGATGGTTGAATGTCTCCTAACAGCAGGACCATGGACTATCAATGGATTGGTGTAGCATCTTCTCCCCTGGAGATGTAATTTCCAACCATTCTTTGGGCGATTATCTACAACCTCACTTACATGGTTTACAAACCCAATACTAGACTGCAAAGGCTTTGGTGTCCATTACAACCTTTTTCTAGAAAAGATAGATAAAACCACAACCGCAATGAACAGGGCAAAATTTGACCATGTCTGTGTGAAGCTTAATCTAACAAAGTAACTAATGCGTGACGACAAGGTTGGTATCTCTAAAACTAAATTCTTCGTAGCAGTCTGGTACGAAAAACAGTCTCTGTTTTGCTATAGATGTAGTGTTGTTAATTATAAAACAGACACCTATTCCATTCCTAGGGAGTACTTAGAAAGTCAGTTGTCTATCCCCAACTTAAGAAGGAAATAGATAGTAATCATGGAGGTCAGAGAGGGATCTGTGGCTGGTGGCCAGGAACCAATTGTTAGCTATAACCCAATGAACATGCCAAACAGTAAATCAGACCAAAACATACTGTAATAAGATCATCAGAAGTTAGAAACACCAAGCCTAGGAAAGAGCACGCTCACGCACTACCCTAAAGACCAATTTCGCCCATCTGTGCAAGGATGGCGAACTCTCCGGTCAATAGAGTACACAGCTAACCCAAGATTGGCCTTCTCCTCACCTAGCACGTCTCGGTGAGGAGCTTATGTGTCACCCAAGAACTCAATGAAGTAATAAAAGGCAAAAGATAACCTAGTTTTAGCTCAGCAGTGAAAAAGAAGAAGAAGAAGATGGTCGCTAGGAAAAATTAGTGTATATTAGGGTTTGAGGCTACGGGGAGATTGTATATTTATAACCTTCAGAGTCCAACAGTCGAAAATAGATCTGTTGGATCAAATCCTACGGCTAGAAAAGAAAATAAAGGAAAATAAAATAATATATAAATAAATAAATATATATATATATATATATATATATATATATATATATATTTCACCAGAGAAGGCCTACATACTCGTCACTGCCGACAATCGGCCAGGGGCCAGGGTTGTGACGCACGTGTGTTTAAAGCCCAACAAACCAAGTGGGCGAGGTTATAGACATATATAAAGAGTGAAACTCTTCACTCTATTCCCAATGTGGAGACTAAACTTATTGAAAAAAAGAAGGTTGTTGCTTGCTTGGATGTATGAAGATGTAGCGGGATAAGCCTCAGGCTCAATCACTTCATTACTAATAGTCACCTACTATACCCACATTCAAGCTTAGCAACTAATCAACGAGATGTATAGGAAACTCAAAGCAAATAATTTTATTTATCTCTGAAGAAATAATGTAAAAGTAATTGTATAAATATAAGAGTTCAAGATTTTGAATCAGAAGATAGTGTTTTAGTATTTAGTTCTTGAGTTTACATAAGACTGTAAGCTAAGGTATCCTTAGGGACTTAAACCTTAGTTTTCTAGAGAAGTATCCAAATGATGGAAGTGTAGTGAACTAGATCTTAAACTATATTCCTTAAATGAACATTTAACAAATACTAGAGATCCAATGTGACAGTTAAGTAAAGCGAGTTGGCACATTATTTGGTCATGTGCTCAATACCATTTCATGAAGATTTTAGAGAGTTTGCCTATATAATTCTTACAATTGTGGCTTGACAACAGTCTCCATATAGGTGAGATCTCCAAATACATATAGAGAGAAAAATCACGCTTTAATACAACCATTGATCTCATTAAAAAATAAGCTCAACCTTAAACCATGACATGAGAGCATTGGCCTTAGAAATGGGGTAAAGTATACCTCTAATAAACATTGTGCTCTCTCAGTCACCAATCAAGGTCATTATCGTGTTGAGCCTCATTCCCCTTGGCGCATTAGCTATCAATCACTTGATAACCTCTTAGTCAAGCAATCCACTAAATTTAGCTATAACTTTACGTAATCTATGCTGATAATGTTGTGCTTCAGATGCCTCCACACTGACTTGTATTAGATCTACAGGTGTACGTTCATCTTATCATTTATGATTTCATGCTAACATAATTCAATAACAACTTTAGAATCATAATGAATAGCAACATGAGGCATATGAGTAGGTATAACAGGATTTTCAAAAAGTAAATCTTTAATCCATTCAACTTCAGTACAAGTAGAGTCAAATGCAATAAGTTCAGCTTCCATGGTACTCTAAGCATTGAGATTCTGCTTAGCAAATTTCCATTAGATAACTACTCCACCAAGTAAGAATACTTGGTCAGAAGTGGACTTTAGGTTTGAAGAGTCAGATAAACAGTTGGCGCATGTATATCCCTCAACTACACCAGGAAAGCTGGTGTATCTTAATCCTCAAGACATGATTCTCTTACAGAATCTAAAAACCATTTCAAGAGCAGTCCAATGCTCAGAGTTAGGGTTGCTTATGTATCTATTGAATCTCGTCACAGCATAAGCGATGCCAAATTTAGTTCAGTTAGACAAGTACCTAATAACATAATAGATCCTATGATTTGTACAAATCAATCCTACTCCACAGGTTCATCAATTTAAAATGTATACTAGGATTATAAGGTATAGCAGAAAGTCTACAATCAAGATAACCAAATTTTTAGAACATCTTCTCAGTGTAATATGACTGTGATAATGTTGTCAGAATCAGACGTAGTGAATTTAGCCCAAAATCACATTTGCTTCTCCTAGTTTTTCATGTTAAATTTGCTATACGAGAATTTTTAACATCATTAATCAAATGTATATCATGAACAAATATAAGTAAATCATCAACATATAAACATATGATGACGCAAATTTCATCCACTTGCTTCCAATATACACATCTATCATAATTGCTAACTACAAAGCCATAGGAAATGATGGTGGAATCAAACTTGACATACCATTATTAGGGGTTTGCTTCAATCTATAAAGAGATTTTATAAATTTGTTGACCTCATATTCTTGTCCTGGAACAACAAAGCCTTAAGATTGCACCATGTAAATCTCAACCTCGAAATCACCATTCAGAAATGCAGTCTTAACATCCACACAATGTATTTTAAATTTAAATATAGAAGCGAGTGTAATCAGGATCCTAATGGTAGCAGTGCGTATAACAAGTGAATAGATGTCAAAATAATCTATAACCCTTCTTTCTGTTTGAATCCCTTAGCTACCTGTGAAGCACAGATTCGTGTTTGGGCCCTGCGAATTCGTGTCCCGTACGAATCCCTATGGATACGGTACGTATCCCGGTCAAAAGATAAAAATAAAAATAAAAAATGAAGGGGATACGTGGGGATATACCAGGATATGTATGGGATACGTCCGGGATATGTCTGGGTTTTTTTAATTTTTTTCCCCTAAATTCTCTCCAGAAATGGCGTCATTTTGACAGGGGAGGATTTAGGGTCTTACACTCAGATTTTTATCTCCTTCCCGTTCGATCTTCATCTGGTTTCTCTTCCACACAAAGGTTGGAAATCAAAAGCTTACCTCTTGTCGCTGCCTCTCTTCTCGTCAACGTCGGTGTCTCTCATCTACGTCGTCTTCGCCAACATCGGTTACCTTTTCTACTCGTCTCTTTCTCCACAAAGTCACGATCGACTATTCTCTCTATCGCCACCGCCTCTCTTCTTTGTTGTCGTCGAGCCTCTCCACAAACAAAAGCCGTGTTTAAAGTAAAACACGAAGTTCCACTGTTGAACTCTTTTGTATTATGATTTTTTTAAACCTTGCACATTACTGCATCACTCGGTTGTGCTAACATTAAATTTTTATTATGATTTTTTTTTTTGAGTTATTCAAATTATTGAGATTATTAATTTTGTTTCTACTTGCAATTGTTGTTTGTTTATTTTTATAAAGTGATGGCAAGTAGTGGAGCTTCTGGAAGTAACAGTAGTCAAGTTTTATCTTCTTAGTCCAGTAACTTATTTATTTCAGACAATAGTGTCTTGAATCTAAAACCCACTTAGGGGTTATACTACCACTGTTGTGGCTAAAGCCGATGGAGCTAGCGGTGGTAATAGGAGATGGACATGCAATTTTTGCCAGTCAAAATTTACGGGATCGTAACAGAGTGAAAAGCCATCTGTTACGGTTGAGGACATCTGGTATTAAACAGTGTATTGCAGTAACAGAGACATATTTAAGGGAAATGGTCCGAGTGGTTACCGAATCAGAGGAAAGGGCAAAACCAAAACATGTGCCCCTTCCTAGTGGCTCTATTATTCTTACAGTTTCTTCTTCTAATTCAATAGATTTAAAGAAACGAAAAATTCGGGATTAGTTCTTTAGAAAAAGCTTTTCAAACAGAAGCAAGAGATCAGCTAAAATGTGAAATAGCGAGGATGTTTTATTCCGGTGGTTTGCCTTTAGCCAGAAACCCTCATTATATAAATGCATTTATGTTTATTGCAAACCATCATTTGGATGGTTTCATTCCACCAAGTTACAATGCTTTGAGGACCACTTTGTTGCAAAAGGAACAGGCTAATATTGAAAATTTGCTTACTCCAATTAAAAATACATGAAGAGAAAAAAGGTAAAGTTTAGTAAGTGATGGATGGGCAGACGTTCAGAGGAGGCCATTAATTAACTTTATGGCTACCACTGACGGGGAAGCCATATTTTTAAGAGTTATTGACGACTCTAAGGAGTATAAAGACAAACATTTTATTCCAAAATTAATGCAAGATAGCATTGCTAAGGTTGGGGGAAGAAAGGTTGTCCAAGTTATTACTGATAATGCTCCGGTTTGTACGACAGTGGGACTGCTTATGGAGGGGACCTACCCACACATATTTTGGACTCCATGTTTTGTGCACACACTAAACTTGGCTTTAAAGAATATATGTGTTGCTAAAAACACGTAGAAGAATACTAATGTTTTTGTTGAATGTTGTTGGATTAAAAATATATCAAATGACAGCATTTTTATCAGAAATTTCATCATGAATCATTCTATGCAGTTGTCAATTTTTAATTCCTTTGTGCCTCTTAAATTGCTTACCGTGGCTGACACAAGATTTGCATCCACTGTAGCTTGTACGGCTGAAACTTATAAAGCGAGGTCCTCAAGCTATAGTTCTTAAGTGATGAATGGACTTCTTACAAGCATGATGATGTACAAAAAGTTCAAACTGTGAAAGAATATATTTTGAATGATGTATAATGGGATATAGTGGATTACATCATTCAGTTCACAAAGCCTAACTATGACATGCTTAGGTTTTGTGACACAAACAAACCTACACTTCATCTGGTTTATGATATGTGGAACTCCATGATTGAGCAGGTTAAAGCTATAATATTTAGGCATGAGAGCCTAGAGTCAGACTTCACCATTTTATAATGTGGTTTATGATGTGCACGTAGATCGATAGACTAAAAGTTGCACACCTCTACATTCCATGGCTCATTCATTAAATCCAAGGTAAATATGATTTAATTGTCTGTTTCTTTAATATGTTTCTTTTTAATTTAATTAATTTTATTTGTAATACGAACTAATATATTATATTTCTTTAAATCCTCTAGGTATTATACTTTAGAGTGGATTAATGAAGAGCAAGGTGGGATGCCTCCTCAGAAGGATGATGAAATTTCAATTGAAAGGAATAAATGCATAAGGCGATATTTTCCTGATTTGGAGGAGAGGAATAAAGTTATATCAGAGTTTGCAAGGTTTTCAATGTGTATGACTCCTTTTGATTCATTTGATAACTTAGGGTGCTGTTGGACTTTGGATCCAAAACTTTGGTGGATAACATATGGAACTTCTACAGCACGGATGCAAACTCTAGCTTTAAAACTTCTGGGTACTTACTTGTTTATTCACTCTATCAGAAGAAACAAAATCCTTCCCAAAAGAGCTGAAGATTTGGTATTCATACATACTAATCTATCTCTTATCAAGGAAGAGTGAAGAATATAAACAAGGATCGAGCAAGATGTGGGATATTGGTGGTGATAATTGGGATTCGTTTGAGGGTGTCGGTGTTCTTGAAGTTGCAAGTTTGTCTCTTGGCGAACCGGAGATGAAAGCTATGATATTCGCTGATGAAGGCGAAGGAACTGATGAAATTGAAACTCTTGTTATGTAAACTTAATTTCTAAAAACAATAATATATTTTGTTGGATTACGAACTTTATTTTTTGATATATATATGCATGATATATAGCAATAATATATCTCTTATCAAGGAAGAGTGAAGAATATAAACAAGGATTGAGCAAGATATGGGATATTGGTGGTGATAATTGGGATTCGTTTGAGGGTGTCGGTGTTCTTGAAGTTGCAAGTTTGTCTCTTGGCGAACCGGAGATGAAAGCTATGATATTCGCTGATGAAGGCGAAGGAACTAATGAAATTGAAACTCTTGTTATGTAAACTTAATTTCTAAAAACAATAATATATTTTGTTGGATTACGAACTTTATTTTTTGATATATATATGCATGATATATAGCCGACCCCATCTAGTATGGGATTAAGGCTTGGTTGTTGTTGTATATGCATGATATATTTTCTTGCATTTTCATAGTTTTATGTGTTTGAATTTCTTATTTTATATAATTTAATATTTAATATTTTTTTAATATATCGTATCCTATCGCACTCGTATCCTAGTTTCTAAAAAATAATAGAATCCTCGTACCGGATTCATATTGCATCGGATTCTCGCACCCGAGTCGGTGCTTCGTAGGTCAAAAGTATTAGACAGTGTTTGAAACTTTAAGAATTCACTTTACAAAGGTTTTGAAAATATTTTAGATGCATTTAAATTTGCTAAGCATCATTTAGGAATAAACTATTACATATCTCCTACAATTACAACCATTGATGGGATTGAGAGATCATCAGCTACTTCAACGTAAACGGCAATTGGTAAAGACACATCAAATCCGTTGATGGCGGTGTATTTGCCAAAAATACAATCAAATGCTATCATTGAAGCTGAGAATTCATTGGCTAGTCCTACTCAATAGGTAGCAGGTAAAAACTCATCAAACCCTGTGATGGGTGTGATTTTCCCAAAAAGCCAAGATTTAAGAGAAAATGATTTAGGAGAAAATTATGATAAGTTAGTTCTAATGATTGAGAAAATTGTAGATAAGACTATAGAAAGAAAGAGTCAAACTACTATAGGTAGTTTAGAGATAAGCAGGAATCCTGAATTATTACATACGGGACAGAAAAATGAGAGTCAAGAAGCTAGTAGTCCTAATCTAGAGGCTATAGGGACAATAATTTCAAAAGAATCAGATCTAAAAAAGAAAAATATAGTAGGATAGATTAGCCACTTATTATTTTCCTTAGCTAATCAGATAAGATTCTAGCCACTTATTAAAGAAATTCAAGCCACTTATTAAAGAATATTGTTCTTTTTAGCCCATTAGTGCTATTATGTAGCTAGATTATTCCTTTAAGTACAGCTTTAAGTCATTTTCTTATCTTATAGCCACTATCTTTAAAATTTTAGCCACTATCTTCATTTTTTAGCCACCAAGTATAACTTTCTAACATATGATAGTTTTATAGCCACTATCTTTAATTTTTAGCCTCATTTTCTCGCCACTATGTTAACTTTCTAGCCACTTAAAATAGCCTAGAATCTCTTTTTAGGTTATCACATCTACTTTTACTTTGTTTCACATCTACTTTACTTTGTTTCCTCTCAATGGTTTTTCTTTACCAGTATATAAATATCAGTGTATTCACATTACAAAGCATTAACCAAGTTTCATCGGAGAAATCTACTATCAAAACAAACTCCAGTTCCAAATTTCAGCTCAAAATTCTTCATCCGATACAGTCAATATTGAAATCCTTATTGAGCAGCTTCCATCTTCCTAGATGGACATCCTGTCTCAACTCCACCAAACCCCTCAAGCTGTGAGAGCCCTTCTTATCTATGAATTTACAGAGTTAAATGACGAGATATACATCACCTTTAATGTTATCAAAAGACAGCATGAGCTGATAGACACTTTGATAAAAAAAAGTCCAGAACTTATGTCTCTCAAGAATTCATCCGTCTTCAACAACAGTTGAAAAATTTATAAAAGATAAAAGATGATCTCTTGGTTAAATTTCATGCTTCTCTAAAAAAGAAAAATTCTTGTGGACTTCCTTCTTACATTTCACAAGTTGTTCCAAACATTCTTGTGGACTTCCTATACTACAGCATATGATGGATTGCCCTTCCAACGGACAGTGTTCTTGTCAAATAGTTTTTGCAGAAGCTACTACAGATACCATCCAATATCGCATCAATCCAGGAGATGCCTATCTCATGGATTACCTCCATGATCCACACCGCGACATTTACCCTTCTCTATATGAAGCATACTCTATTCCAACATCTGCTGCTATGAAAGCTGAAGTACCAACCAACACTGCTGCTCCAAATGCTGCTAAAAACACCTTCACCAAAACCTCTGCTATTGCAAATAAGCAAGATGAGTTTTTCTCTGTGGTTGTGAAGGACCTCTTCACCCCCATATTGAAACTGACGGTAAGTCATGGGAGTAAAGGTTAAGGGTAATATTCTCAAGCTAGTAGTTGTACTACACAAAGCCTGGCGCACATGTTCAGTTAGATTGAGAATATTCTGTACATATAATATTGTGGCATAGGATGGGGTCCCACCACTATTAAAGCCACTTAATGTGTCCAATCATGATAAGGATAAGATTGATGATATTTTTATCTTACTACCTTTATCATGTATGGTTAACAATAAGCCACGTAGGATGCTTAGACTTTAAGCTTTCTTGGAAGCTAAGTCTCTTTATCTATATAAGGAACTCTCTTTGAGTTTCTTGAGTATCTTACACCCCCTTATCTAAGTCAGTTTATAAGTTTGTAAGTCTATTTTTCTTTCTGAGTGCTTATGTATCAAAGTTTGAAACTCTTCATGAGTGTCTTGTAAAGAAGTTTGATGCAATAAAATCCAGTTCGCGCTTGATCCCTGAGTAAGTTTTTTTCTTTCGTCCCCTCGAAAGGGAACCCACTTTTAACTCAAGGTATGGCCACAAAAATAATTTATTTCTGTAATGAATTTTGCTTATGCTTTACTATAATCAACGATGATCTTTCATATTCTCAAATCTTCTTTTAGGTATGTTTCTTTCTCTCTTTTAATTCTCTTCTTTTAAATATGTATCTCTGGCTTCGGTTCTTATCTAGTCAGGAAGATGCAGTAGACCCGGATGAATTTCCTTACGATTACAATAGGAAGTAGGTGGAAAAAGTCTCAATAAGACACCACGAAGTAGGTGAAAGCCTAGTCCTAGATATAAATTCCCAGCTTGGTACCCGTCATGCCGTGTGAAGGCGCTTAGGGTTATTTGGGTGTTCATAAGGTAAAGCTTTATTCTTGGTGCCAAACTTTTATTCTTATTGCTAGTCCTTCTCTACTATTGACCTAAATAAAGATGAAGACTATATATATTTAAATTAAGATTAACAGCAGAGAGAAGCTACATATTCAATCGAAGATTTCCCATATTTTAAACAAAAATTCCAAAAACACCTAAAAACTTAAAACCCAAAAACAACAAAAATTTGGAAAACGGCCTTATCCTTCCAGTCAACTGAGTCAGTACCGAGTAAAGCATACACCTTATTGACAGCAAACCCATCTTTTTATTAAAATAACACTCTATATTTTTGGTATCTTTTAATATTGCTCCCAATCCTAAATTAGAACCATCTATCTGAATTACAATGTAATCAGTATCTAATGCTAATTGTAGGTCTGGTAGTTTTGCTACTAAATCTTTTATTTGTTGAACTAATTTTTTATCTTCTATATTAAAGGACTTTTGTCCTTTTGAAGATGTTTTGGCGTAAAGAAGACCTACAAGTTTACCCAAATCTTGTATAAAACTTCTGGCATAATTAAGTAATCCTAAAAAAGACTGTAATTTTTTAGTTTCTCCTAGCTCATCTACTGAGATATCTAAAATTTTGTTAGTGATATGTTCTTGTAACTTAATTTTACCATTACCTATTTCTATTCCTACGAACTTTATGTATTGTTTAAAGAGTTCTATTTTCTTTTTGCTTATTATAATACCATGCTTAATGAATTCTGCAAAAACTATTTAAAGATGACTAATATGTTCTTCTAATGACTTACTAAGGACTAAAATATCATATGTAAACTAATACAAACTTATTGTACTTGATGAAAATTTCATCCATTTTTCTCTGGAAAAAGGATGGTACATTTTTTAATCCAAAGGGCATTACTAACCATCCAAAATGTCCTTCTGGGCAGGAGAAAGATGTCCATTCTATACAATCAAGATGCATTTTTACTTACCAAAAACCTGATTTACAATCAAACTTACTGAATATCTTTGCATTTTGAATATTGTTAATTAACTAACCTTTATTTGGAATATCATAGTTATTTGCTTTAGTATTATCATTTAATCTTTTGTAATTTATTACCATTCTAGACATTCCTCTAACTATTTCACTATGGTTTCTAACTATAAAAGCTGTAGATCTATGAGGGGAAATAGATTTTCTAATTAACTGTAATCTTAGTAGATCATCTATATGTACCTTAAAATCTTCTCTATCTAGATTAGAATATTCTATCTTGCCTGTTTCAATTATATATTAAGGATTAAATATGTCTAACTTACATTGGATCTTATTATTTTCCCATTATTTTAAGGGATTTTCTCCTATTATTTCTAGGTAATCTAATTTAGTAATAAGAGTGTCAATGTCCTCTTTATTTTTTGTTGTGGATATTTCATTGTACAATTTTTTAGTGTCTAAAAATGTTCTAAATCAATACATTCGTCATAAGTTAAATTTATCTCTTCTAGATCACTTATATCTATTGTATTTGTTTCTAAAGAGGTAAGGTTAATTTACAGGATCCTTTAACAGGACACAAGCAATGGTCAACAATTTCACCGCACTTAGCTGAAAATGGTGATGTGAGGATAGGATCTTTAGCCTAAGATATAGGAACAAAGATTGAATACTTACTAATGGTAACATAATCCTTTGTAAAAGTCATTTGACCATTTTGTAAATGTAAAAAAGTTAAGTCCTAGAATAAAATCAGAAATTAAATTAAGATCATGAGTCCAAGTGTGAGCAAAGGATATGCTTCTGAAAAAGTAATACAATTTGTATTAAAACTAATAGTTGCATGTTCTACAAATGTATCATAACTATTATAACTACCATCCATTTCCTGACCATAAATTATTTTTTTAGATTTTTTCATATATTTTGAAGGAATGAATTTGTTATTAATGATGCATCTAGTGCTACCTGTATCAACAAGGGCATTAAGTAAAACATCAAATTCCTTATCTAATACAATTCGTACTCTAACTGAAATATGTGGCATTTTATATATATTACATACAAGATCTACTTGAGAGTTTAATGTAGTCTCAGTACATATTAGATCTACCTGTGTATCTGGAGAGTAAGAAGTTGAAGGCAAACTTTGTTCCAATTTAAGTAGTTTAAACTTCATGATTTTTAACTCTTCTTCAATAATATCTATTCTGCTTTCTAAAATTTTTGTACTACTATTTCCGATAGTATTATAATTAAAAGGTGACATTAACTCTATAGTATATTTATTTTGAATATATTTAACACATCCTTCAATAAAACATAAAGTACATTTTGCTCTATTATTCTTGCTAGGGAAGAAGTTACACAGAAAACAAGCTATGTTATCTAACCCAGTTCTAATTTTCTAATCATGATGACAAGTTTCTGAATTCATATATACGATGTCTATATCTATGTCTACCGTATAATTTATTTCTACATTATCAAAAGGATCGTCTACAAGATTATTGGAATTATTAAAATAATAATGAGCGATTGGTAATAAATCTGGTTTAAAGATAAGAGTATTCTGGAGTATAAAATAAAAGTATTCAAAGTTAGTAGCAATTGTAATATGATTTATATACTGTAAGAGTACTGAAGGAATATTTGGAATCTGAATTAAAATGTTTTTAAGATACTGCTTGAATATGTATTCTAAATATTTGTAATATGTTGTAATATGTAAAACGTCTGATGTCTTATGAAACATCTGTAAGCATTCTTCTTGAAGTTGTTCTATAGTTAAAAAATAAATAAATTTAAATCTATTATATTTCTTTCATTATTCCTGAAATTAAGCTTAGTAAATGTATCATTTTCTGCTATTTCATCAATGAACTTATAATTATCATCACTATCTGAATCTAATTGTGTTCTGCCTGAATAACAGAAACTATGCTATAGATTGACTCAATATCGGACATATGTTCATTTACTTCGATTAAATCTTCTTGTATTGTTTCTACTAGAGTTGATCTTCTATCATTATTATTTATCTTTCTAGGACATCTATTACTGAAGTGTTCTGGGCTACCACAGGTATAGCAGGAAAGTTTATTTTTGTAAATTCTATCTGGTTTATACTTTTGAACATGTCCATTTTTATTTAAACAAGGCTGTCTATTATTAGATTTTCTAATGAAATATGTCTTTTTAAAACCTTTTTTAGATTTTTTTCTTATAAGGTTTCTTTTCTTTTTTTCGAACCATATGCTTGCCTAGTGTATATTTGGCTACAAAAGGCATATTCTCCTTTCTTAAGTTGTCTTTGTATTTGAATATTTGTACATTTCTCTTTTAAAATATCTAATATGAATTGAACTCTCTGTTCTATGGTCCACTGGGTAGGTTGATACAACTGTTCCATAACGGTCCATTTATCTGTTATTTCTATTCCTAAAGCTCCGGGCAATTTTCCAAATAATTTGCTACCTAAATCTTTGATTAAAGGCATTACCAGAAATACAACAATAATGAAAATATTCTAAGAGAAATGGCTTAATGTTTTTATAGTTAGCTATACTTAATTATTCTAAGTGTATAAAAGCATTTCTTTGTAATTCAGTATTACTTGTATTAGGATCTCTACCTGTAATTAAAGTATGAACTTTGTTTACAAAGTTGTAAGGATTAGCACCTAAGCTTACCATATATTGAAATTCTTGTTGTTGATCTTTTTTGTAATTTTCCCATAAAGTTTTTAAATTTTTGTGTTGAGTAAATAATGAATAAAAAAAAGTGAAGGTTATGATAAATGATGATTTTGCCCTCAATGTGATTAATTAATTATATGGATAATGCCGGTCAAAAATAATGAACCCCTAATACAAGTGTATCATTTCCTAATTTAGGGATCCACACTAATTATCAGTAATTAAATAATTTAGATGGTGTTTATAAAATATGGTAATGGGATTAATAAATTTGATAATAAGAGGTATTTTGGTCATTTGTTATGTTTTACAATATTTTAATGAAAAGTAATTGATGATTAATTGGGTAATAAAATAAGACAAAGTTAGTCCTATTTGGGTGTTTGTGATGGAAATGGGTTTAAATTGGTTTAAACCTTTTTCCAAACACATCCTATAAGTATGTGACCAGTTTGTTACGCGAAAAGTTCGAAGCGATATAATTGACCTTGCAATGAAATATTACAATATGCATTACAATCAGTGTCTTGTGAGGAGAATAAGTGATCTAAACCTCTCTATATAATCTTATCTTATGTTTCTTTATTATAATAGATCTAAAACGTTAGAGAGCCAAAGAAAGGATTTCTTTTATGCTTATGACAAATACATGGTCTTCTACTTACGTAGGTTTTAAGCAATGTGACAGAGAATCCATATAGCCGACCCCATCTAGTATGGGTTAAGGCTTAGTTTTTGTTGTTGTTGTATTGGAACAGAAGTAAAAGCTATAACGGAAGAGATTAGGATGGCCAAAAAGATTGGAAATACGCTAATATTGCTAAATACAAACAATGCGCACTTAGCGAGGTTTTTACACATAAAGGTGACTAAGTCATATTGGAGAGTTCAAAACCTATTAAAGGATAGGAGGTTGTATTTAAAGCATTTCCAATATTCAAACATTCGACAGATTTCAAGAAATGATAATTACCTTATGGATTGCTTCGCTAAAGTTGTAAGGAAAATAGAAAAGGTTAGATATGCCAAAATGCCACTGGAACTCCCAACCTGGTCTATATGGTTTTCTTATCCATTCTCCTTTTAAGGGGAAAAAACACATTTTATTTTTCATGTCATTCTCACACATAAATTATTTTCAAATTCTCCATTGTTCCTCAAAACAAGTTGATAACAATTATATAGCCCATTTGGATAGACTATTCTTGGGTCAAAAGCACTTTTTTCATAATTTATGCACTTCTGAACTTTTTTTAATATATTAATTTTGGCTTATGTAAAAAAAGTGAAGTTAATAAAATAAGCAGTTTTACCATTTTCTCATGACCAGCTATGTAGGTCGCTTCTAGAGCTAAAAAAAAGTACCTAACATTTTTCTTTTCAAACAAAAATTGTAATAATCCACTAAGGACTTAAATGCAATAGATCTCTACCACAGGGACTAGATCGTAACTTTTTTCTTGGGACCTTAATAAAATAAATAATCAATATAGGGACTAAAATGTAATTTTCAATAAAATAAAATAATATAATGATTAAGAAAAAGGGAGAAAGAATGGAATGAACGTGGAGGCCGGTAGATACTCGACCATGTATGAAGGACAACGAGTCAGCAGTAATCTCTTTTCTTTTACTCCTTTCTTTCTCTCTTTTCTTCATATTTTCATCATATTTTCTTCTTAATTTCTTTTTCTTCTACCTAAATTAACTCATTCTCTTCGATCTCCGTCTCTCCTCAGCCTTGTAGCATTTTGTTCTAGAAGTCCTAAACCATTTTTGTTCCTTTAATTGAGGTAATAAACTTCTTGTTTGTTTTTTTGGATATTGTAACAATGAAGCCCAAATGAGGGAATGGTCCTTTTTAGTATATTATAGGTAATAGATTTGGAAGTGCATAAATATGGGATAAATTTGCCTGTTAATATAACAAAAGAGGGCTAATTGTTGTTCTTCTTTAAGTCTTTTTATGTTGATTGTTATACAGGGCGGGTTAGTAATGGGTATACTAGCATGTAGAATTTTTATACCTCAATTATTGAGACTATATTTGCTATTTCTAGATCCGGTCACAGGGTTTGAGTCACAGGTGGTTTAAGCTCGGGCTTTTGAGTTACGCAATCCATGGATAAATTAATATAAGCTGATAGGGGTAAAAGTGGGAAGACATGTAGCGCCCATCTAACCACCCGCGAGGAGAAGCATCCAGGAAAAATCTGGGAAACTCTTGCTTAGATTTACGTGTGATCCCATTCGGATCAGTATGATTCCAACTCAGACCCGAACCCGACTTAGCTTGAGAAGAGACAATTCCATTCAGAAGTCTCATTCAAAAATTCTGATCGGGTCCGCTTCTTTCCGTCCGGATTCACTGGGATGTTTTCTATCCGGCTTCACAAAACAACTCTCGTCCAGACCACCGCAGAGCATCACTTATTCGGAATTCTATTCGGATAACACCGCACAGAAATTCCATCCGAAAATTCTAGCCGAACCCCTACTCGAATAATTCTACTCAGAGATGTTGTCCGGAAAAGTTATCCGGAAACTCTACTCGGAATCCTACTCAGTTAAGTCTATTCAGAAATACTATTCAAAAATTCTATCCAGACATCCCAGTACTAAGCTCAGTCACAAAGGAAGGGAAGGCCACAGGGGCCCATCTAGAAGCTCCTAAAAGGGATGACAACTGAGCTGGCAAACTTAGGCACCAAGCTTCCCCTAAAGCTGAATTGGAAGACTTGGGCGTCAAGCCTCTCCTAGGGCTGAGCTGGCAAACATGACAAGCTTCTCCAATCCAAATGCCTATAAAGAGGAGAAGCGGCTCCAAAGAAAAAAGGGGAGAAATAGAAGAGACATTGAACCCTGCCCCTCCAGCAACCCACCTTCCTCCTCCTTCCTTCCTCCTAGGGCTGAGCTGGTGGACTTAGGCGCCAAGCTTCTCCAAGACAAATGCTTATAAAAAAGAGAAGCGGCTCCAAAGAAAAAAGGGGAGAAAAAGAAGAGACAACAAACCCTGCCCCTCCAGCAACCTACCTTCCTCCTTTCTCCTCACACTGTACTCTTTCTAAAATACTCCATCCTCCATGTAATTTCTACAAGTTCATAGTGTGATTCATTCTCGAGAGAGACCTGTGGTTTTTCACTTATTTCGAGGGTTTTCCACATTAAACCTTGTGTCGCCTTTCGTCTTGCCTGATTTTTCTTTGATTTCTGGTTGGTTTCGGCTCCACACTCAAATAAATCAACCGTTGGTGCGAGATTGGGTTTGATCTCAAGGCAAAACCGATCTCAGCGTCAACATAAGCAATCCATGAATAAATAATATAAGCAATCCACATATAAAGCAATACAAGTAAATCAACATATAAATTGTTTGGTTATCAGTTAAATCCTTTTTATTTTGAAGAATCTGAAAGTTATTTATTATCTGTACAAAATGAACCATGCAATTATGTTGGACTCGACTTTGTATGCTTATGTTTTAGATTGTAAACACTTCTGAAACCTTGTATTTGTGTTTTGAACATGCTACTATTTAATAGTTGGAAACTACAGAATTAGCTATGTTTTTGCTATTTTGTATTCGATAAAAGATTTGATGCATAACTTGTATTAATTCTATCACCTAATAGGTTGATGAATGTGAACTTGATATTTTGTATTATCCAAGGTTTTATAAGTACTAAGATTACTAGACATTATTCTAGAAATATTATTATCTGTTATTCTGAAACTACAATCAACTATGTTATTTTGTTTGGAATTATACCTTGTTATGTTGGATTTATTTCAGTTTTTTATTGTGTCTCCAGGTATGACTATGTTCTAACCTTTGTCAATAGGGGTTAGCATTGACCATGTTGACACGCCTCTGATATGGACTACTTTAGTACCGAGCTATCATTGACAATAATAATATTCTAACTCAAGCCACTGAGGTAAAATAAATGTGATTCGAACATTACCACTGGGGATAACGGTGGTCAAAGCATATTTGGGCGACTATAATATTTTCGTAATAAGTACAAATCTACAGATATTCTAACCCAATGATTATTTTCTAAAAAATATCTCTTATGCAAATAAATTGAAATGTTTTAAAACTATTTCTATAATAAGTTACCACTGGGGTAAAATAACAATATTCTGACTCGAACCACTGAAGTAAAATAAATGTGATTCAAATATTACCACTGGGGTTAACGGTGGTCAAAGCATATTTGGGCGACTATAATATTTTCGTAATAAGTACAAAACTACAGATATTCTAACCCAATGATTATTTTCTAAAAAATATCTCTGACGCAAATAAATTGAAATGTTTTGAAACGATTTATATAATAAGTTGTGATTTTAGACTCTTCAGTTATTTCTATCATATACTTTTATGATACTAAAAATCTTGCATAGTTCAAATATTTTTTTAGTGGATGCTTACTAGATTCTCGAGCTTATAAATTTGTTGTTTCCTTTTTTCCAGATGGCAAGGTGTTGATAGTTTGAAGGGTAGATTAGGGGCTCAAATCCATGCTTAGGCATACTAGTATTTTATGAACCGGTTTGTAATGCATTGGATCCCTTGGTGTACCTCTATGAATAACTCCTTGTGTATGATGTGGTTTTTGTTAATGGTTTTAGAGCTTTAAGTATTGTTGCTTAAATCTTGTGTTATTTATGTGCATGTACAATAAACTGTAATCAAGTTTGATGAGACCTTGCATCCACAATGAAGTCCATCCCCACATGAATGCAGCTGGCCTACTAACGCCCCAGTTGGGTTCTAGGCGTGACAAAAATATTCTTTTTTATATGAAAATACCCTCATAAATACTTCTATAGTGATTCATCTAAATGAAAGAGTACCTAACTTGCACACAAAAACACTTACAAGAGAAGTGCTTTTCCACTTTATCAAAAAGTGAATGTATATGTAATAACACTTTAGAAAAGCACTTTTTCACAAGTAATCCAAAATGCCCATAAGAACTAAATTAAACCATTTATCTTATATCACTTTATCAAAAAGTGAATGTATATGTAATACTTTATCTCAATCATTACTCCTACAAAACCCTAGCCACACAATTTATTCACATAATCTCCCATTATCACAACCAAAACAACCACATCTACCAACTCACTGAGTATAGTTTGCCAATAATTCAAGAGATTAATTCATTACCAATTCCCATTGGATTCTTATCTGAAGCCATTGAAAAACATTGTAGAATCATGCATATAATAGTATAAAAAATTCCAAGAAATTGATAAGAATTAGGGGAAAAACACCAGATAAAATTCAATCAGGAGAACCGACCTTCAAGGCGTTGGAGGGAAGCAGCCAAGAATCCGGGACCCTGAGAACCTCAACTACGGTTTCAGACGGCTCTTCTTCGTGGATTTGGTTGTTCGAACTGGAGAGATGTGAGCATAGGCGAACGCGAAAGCGGAGAGATGTCGTAGTCCTGGCGGAGAAGAAGCGGGGAGTCGATGAGGGTTTCGGAGGGGGAGAATGGCGCGGAAGAGGACTCCGAACGGCGGTTAAGCTCACAGGATGAACTACCGATCCCATTTCGGATTTCGATTTGCTGCTTCTGGATCCGTTTAGCCTGTTTCTTCTGCAGGCGTAGCGAAGCGGATTCGGATGCAATGGTATGAACATCCGATAACAAGTGAAAAATTATAAAACGAGATTTTCTTAAAAACCAAAATAAAAAATAAAATTGCAAAATAACCCCAAAAAACATTTAATTTCCAATTTGACCTTATTTGTGTTATTTGACCGAATTTGAAACCACGACTTTTCTAATTCTCATAATAAAAAAATTTCAACTAATCAAAGAATGATGTTACCATATTAATATATAATATTTGAGTAATGCTAAAGCTTCCGAATTAACTACACGAATTGGGCACACAACTGGCGTGGCATCCACGTCAGCTGTCCTTTATCCAGCCTATTCAGCAAATTTATAAAAAAAAAACAAATTGAAAAAGAGGAGAAAAAAACCCTACTTCCGCGCCTTCTTCCTCTTCGTACAAACGTCTGTCCTAATTGACACAAGTTTTTCCTCCAATCCAAAATCAAATTGAAAAGGAAAAAAGAAGCCCTACCTCCACGCCTTCGTCTTCTTCGCGTGAGCACCCCTCGCTCGACGACTGCAGATGCAAACGAACCCCATGCCTGCCCCAACCTCTCGCCCGCCATCTTAGATCCTATTAGCGGATTTCAGAGCTCCATTGTTTGCGAAACCGGCCCGTAGAGCTCTCTTTCAAGTTTCAAGGCTCCCTTCCAAGAAGAGAGATTGAGCAAGAACTCGAGGGACTCCAGCGCTCAGATTGAAGCCCTTGTCTGCAAGTTTTGGTTTTAATAAAAGTTTTTTTCAGTAATTATTATCTTTCCTTCATTGTTCCTCCCAGGCCTTCATTCGATGGCAGGTGAATTTTTGTTGAGGATTGTGCAGCAAACAAGCAAGAAAAACAAGAAAACAAGAGAATTAACGTGGTTCGGCAATGTGCCTACATCCATGGGAGCCAACGGCGGAATTTCACTATAAAAAAATAGGGTTACATCATAGGTATTTATACTAAAACCCTAATGTACGGAATTTACAAAATTGCCCTTTTCTATACCGTACCGTACCGCGGGGGCGTTGCCCCTGCACCCCCAACCTTATTCAGCGTCCCCCGTATGGCAAATGCCGTCGTTCGCTCCGCTCACTCCAGCATCTGCCCTTTTGCCACTATGCTCGCAGCAAATATGAGCCATACTTTAACAATCTCCACCTTGGCGAATATTTACTACTACTCAAGAGATCAACATATCCTGAAACTTCTCCTGGGACTCAGGGTTGGGGGCATCTCCCATCTAGCAACTGAAGATGTTAATTAAGTCCAAGCAGTACTTGAACTTATCTGTGGTAACAGGCTTTGTCAACATATCTGTTGCATTCTCAGAAGTTTGAACTTTCTTAAGTAGTAGTTCACCAGAAGACACCAACTCTCTGATCTTGTGAAACCTTACATCTATGTGCTTGGTCCTCGCATAATAGATCTGGTTCTCCGCCAAATAGATGGCACTCTGACTGTCACAATGCAACTAAACTCCACCTTGCTGAATACCCAGCTCCTTGACTAACCTTGTAAGCCACAATGCTTCCTTGGCAGCCTCAGTTACTGCCATGTATTCTAACTAAGTAGTAGATAATGCAACTATAGACTGTACCATAGACTTCCAACAATTAGGGCCTCCCGCAAGGGTGAACACATATCCTGTGGTAGACCTCCTGTCATCCAAGTCCTCTGCATAGTCTGCATCCACATATCCCACAACTGAAGGATTATCCTGCTATCTGCTAAACATGATGCCATAGTCTGAAGTACCCCTCAAGTATCTGAAAATCCACTTGACTGCATCCCAATGTCGTCGACCCGGATTTGATAGAAACTTGCTCACAACACTGGTAGCCAGTGCCAAATCTGGTCTTGTGCAAACCATAGCATACATCAAGCAACCCTCAGCACTTGCATATGAAACCTTTGACATGTCTTGAATCTCATCTTCTGTCTTTGGGCACTGTGCAGTAGACAATCTAAACTGATTCGCCAATGGTGTACTCACCGGTTTTGCATTTCCCATGTTGAACCTATCCAACACCTTCTCAATATAGCCATTCTGCAATAGCCATAATTTCCCAGAAGTTCTGTCCCTGCGAATCTCCATCCCAAGAATTTTCTTGGCCTCACCCGAATCTTTCATGTCAAATTCCTTGCTCAACAAAGTCGTCAACTTGTTGACCTCATTCATACTCTTTGCAACAATCAGCATATCATCCACATAGAGTAACAGAAAAACTAATGAACCATCATCAAGGCTTCTCACATAAACACAGCAATCATACTCACATCTCATGTAGACAATCCGGATCATGTAGGAGTCAAATCGCTTGTACCATTGCCTTGGAGACTGCTTCAGTCCATAAAGTAACTTCTTCAATTTACAGACTAAATGCTCTTACCCAGGATACTTGAACCCCTCTGGTTGTTCCATGTAAATTTGCTCGTCCAAATCACCATGAAGAAAAGTTGTCTTTACATCCATCTGCTCTAAATGCATGTCTGAATGTGCTATCAATGCCAACACAATAGAAGTGTGTCTGACCACTGGGGAGAAAATCTCATCATAATCAACCCCTTTCTCCTGTGAGTAACCTTTTGCTACTAGGCGAGCCTTGAACTTTTCACCCTCCTTTTCTAATACTGCTTCTTTCTTTCTATATACTCATTTGCAGCCTATCGCTCTCTTCCCATTTGGAAGCTCCATCAGATCCCAAGTCTGATTCTTATGCAGAGACTCCATCTCCTCTACCATAGCATTCATCCATCTACTTTTCTCCTGACTAAGTGTTGCTTCTTGAAAAGTAGTAGGATCTCCACTACTAGTGATAAGTGCATAAGAGACCAAATCCTCAAACCCATACCTGGTGGGTGGCTGGATAGTGCATCTGGGCCTGTCTGTAACTGTAGTGTGATGCTTCTGGTTCCTTGAGCCAGAACCCTCTGAACCATGTGTATTAACATCACTATCATGGGTCTCTAACTCCACCTGCACCACATACTCATTGTTGCTGCAATTTTCTGGCACCTGTTTCTCCTTCTCTTGAGTACACGCAACATGGATTTTTCATTAAAAACCACATCCCTGCTTATCACCACCTTGTTTGCCTCTGGATCCCACAACTTGAAGCCTTTCACCCCTTTCTGATAACCCAGAAAGATGCATTGTTTGGACTTTGCATCAAGCTTTGATCTGTCCTCACTAGAAACATGCATGTAAGCTGGACATCCAAACACTCTCAACTCTGAGTAGTCTACTGCATTGCTTGTCCACACTTCCTCTGCTACTTTCCCATCTAGTGTTGTTCTTGGTGATCTATTAATCACGAAACAGGCCATACTCACTGCATCTGCCCAGAAATTCTTTGCAAGACCTGCATTCAGCCTGAGACACCGAGCTCTTTCAGCTATCGTTTGTTCATCCTTTCTGCTACACCATTTTGTTGTGGTGTCCTGCGAACTGTGAAGTGTCTCTTAATTCCATTGTCACGCCCCGACCCGGATCCCGGGACCTCGAGCCCGCACACAGACCGGCCGTACCCAAGTAGAGGCGAACCCCACTCGGATACAAGGCCTAAGGAAATCATAGCAGATAACAAATACCTCAAAATTTAATAATAAGATAATATCAGAGTCACAACGAAAATCTAAATCAATAAGGGTTTACATACCCTACACATGGTCAAGGCCCTATAAGGGTCCTACAATAACACCACCTCAAGAACAAGTGTGACCTGAGGTTCTCGAACCTCTACAAAATCAGCCCAACCCCTCGCTCAACTCCCGAGTCCGATTCACCTACTCCTCGGGACCTGAAAAAGAAAGAAGGGAAGCAAGCGCATGAGCTTTCGAAAGGAAAGCCCAGTAAGTACCCCCGCGGGGTCACAAGATATAAATGAGCAATATGTCAAATAATAAGGTCACAACAACAAGAAACACAACACTAGGAGTCTACCAGAAACAATCCAAAGGTACGACCCCTGCAATGTAAGCCCTCGAGCCCCTCGCGGATGAGTTTCAAGAAAACTCAAGGATCACCCCCGCCAAGATGTCCAAACCATTTGTCGTAAGCACGACCTTTTGGTCGCTCGACCCTCCCGGCCGCAATTGTAGAACTACCTCTCCTACATAGCTAACACGGCCGTACCATGCCCACCCATGTAAGACCACCGTGAGAATTGCCTCTCTAGCAAGGCGCATGTAAACGCCAGGGTCCCGCCCCCAACATTCCCCATCTCGGAACTCCCTAGCTCCACCGGGTCCGGCAAGAGAACAAACTCAACCTACACACACCCACCGCACCAACACAAGCACCGTGTGTCTCTATGGTCAAGTGCCGGACAATAGGAGGCTATGCTCAATGAGTACGTGATACTCCTCCGACGCACCTTACCGCCTCGCACACAAGCACCACGAATCTCTACAAGATCGCCTCTGGTCATAGGTTGGTATGCTCGGTGAGCATCAACAAAGAGATAGTGAAACCACGCACTCCTATCCTGGACGGAAAGCACGTGCTCACGTGTTTCCACGGCCACGCGTCTGATCAACGGATCCTCGTGATCGCTAACACTACCTCTAGCACACCAATCACACACATACCGTGGAAAGACATCAAAAGAATATGTGCATGCATCCAAGAATATCAGGTACCAAACAAAAGACATGCTAACAAATAACATACATCAAATCAAGAAACCCCAAACAATGGGTAGGAGTGAGGCAAAAGTAACTTACACAAGTATCAAAGATCAATCAATGATAACGGTACTAGGCAGAAGTACTTACCTCTAACAAGAGCTGGAAACTCCCCTAGTTTCCTCCTGACGTGTCTCTAAGCCTCCACGTCGATATCTGATAGCAAAGTCTCTATCAGTATCAAAATAACAACAACCCTACATCCTAGATGCACATGCATAACTCTCTCGCTTTCGGTGGTCCTAAGCTCAATTAAACGGGTCCTTAAAACCATTTAAGTGGTTACCGACCATTTTCCCTCATTTCCAAGTCCTTTAGTTGACTTTCAACTCTTGGTCAACTCTAGTCAACTTTGGTCAACTGTCCTACCTTACTTTCATGGTACGCACCCTCATTTGCCTTTTCTAGTCTTCTTAGCTAAATTTGGCTCATCTACCAAGCCCGATGGTTTAGCTTAACCTTGTCTTGTCTTTTATTCGACCATCAACTTTTCACTTGGTTAACAAGTCCATTGTTCAACTTGACAATCTATTATTCGTGAGCCTAACATATAGCTCGATCATGCTTGGTAACTTTGACAATTTGGGCCAACTCGTCAAGCCCACTAAGTTCTCTAGCCTTCTTATCAAACAACACCTATGCTAATCCTTAAATCATTCCCATAAACCAGCAACCTCAAGTTACCCATGTTTATGCTTTCATGAACCATCAAAGATAGGGATAGATTGGATTTACACTTTTCATGATCATGTATATAAATTCAATTCATGAAACCACCCATGGAGATCAAACTCCAACCCTTGGACCAATTCTTTACTCATTTATTCCCCCATCTATCCTTATAACCCATGCATTCATGCATATATGAATCCTCATATTTATCACCACACATAAGTGAGATGCAGGAATTTAAAGAAACTCACCGAGTATAGATGTCTACAGACATTGAAGACAAACTGACCGTCCAAACCAGATCTCCACCGTTCAGATTGGGTCAAGACAAGTCTTCACTATGCTCACCAAAAATCAGCTCGATCAGACTAGAAATGATCATCCGATTGAAGCAGATGATGAAACTGGTCGGTGCAGGAAATTAGCAGTGATAGGTTCTGTTTCACACCCCAGAAACCTACTCTCCCGGCCACTAAAAACAATCTTAACCGTTCAAATAGAAGAATAAGGAGTCAAGAACAATCTCACCAAAAATCAGCACGATCCAACGGTGAAAATGGTCAGAATTGCAATCAAAATAGAGCATGCTCAACACTCCTTTGAACAGAAGATCCTAGTCTCTCAAGCTTTCTTCTCTTTTCTTCCTTCCTCTCACCTCTCTTTTTGATTCCCAATGGCCCATAAACTTTCTCAATCTTGCTATTGCTCTATGCCAAGCTTCAAGATTATATGCTTTATATAGGCCTCACAAGTGTAACCTCTACAACTCTTCACATTCTAAACCTCCCCCATAAATCCCAAGATAACACCCAAATAATTTTAACCTTTCAAATTCATAACCCCATGGCACCCTTCCCATTCCAAACCTCCCTCATAAACCCCAAAGACAACACCCAAATATTTTCAACCTTTCAACTTCATAACTAAGTTAACTTGACCAAATTTCATTTATCTAATTCACCAATTAATCCAATTAATGGGTTAACCTAACCCATTTATTCAAATCCAATGCCAAGCTTAATCAAGTCATTGATTAACTTAAATTTGGATTAAACCACTTTGCTACTGGACCAACCCAAGTCATTCGATTCAATCAAATTAATTTAACTAGCTTGGATTCAACCCGATCCCTCTTTGTTACTTGACTAACCTTAGCCAATTAACTTGATTAGTTCACCCATAAATTCAAATAATGGTGTAGAACTAATCTTATTACTTGATCCAACTCCAAGGTTCAACTTAATCAAGTTGACTAACTCAATTACCCACTAGACTAAGCACTAGTCATCGCATTAAATCAACTTAGTCTAATTAATTTGATTTTTCTTAAATTGATCAAAGCCCTTGATCCAAATTAAGTTGATCAAACTTACATTCCAAGAGTTGGGTTGGATCAATTGATTAATAGACTAATCCTAGTCTTCTTACTTAATTAATCCAGTCACATCTTATTAATTTGCTCAATCTCAATTTGGTCCCAAGCCCAATTCGGCAAACAAGGTTAACCCAAGTTTAATCACCAAATGATTAAATCCAATTGAACCCAATTCTTTTAACTTTCAACCGAGTTGTTTGATTTAATCAACCCAATAGATTGGTTCAACTTAATTGATTAATCGTTGTCACATTAGACGGTCTATTAACAATACTTAATAACCTTAGTAATCTCTTAAATTATACCAACCATTAATCAATTAAATACGTCACACATAATAATAAATTATTCTATTATTTTGTCACACTACCAAGCTTCCCATATAATCAATTTAATTAACCTAGTTAGTTAACCAAACTGATTGTGTCACACCTATAATTCCATAGGATTATACTCAAGCATAATAGTTAATTGATTTTTGTCACACTGCCATACAAATCATTTTAATCAACAGTGATTAATGACCTTAATAATGTCACACCACCTAGGTTTTTAACATTAATTCAAAACAGTTGATTAACCCCCTTAATGTTTGTCACATCCAAAGTTATTAATATTCACTTAAATTTAACCATCACCTAAGTTAATAATTAATTAAAATTTTATTTTTATCTTCTCCTACCTCCAGTCGTGGTCGGGCCCTACCGGAGAGCTCGCCGGGAAATCCATCTCTCCACTTGGACGTTTTTATCACGCCAACAAATACACGAAGCCCCGCCTCGGCCAGCCAATAGCTTGCGCGCATCCGTGGTTCCCAATTCCATCTCCCTGAGCCTCCCACAACCGGTTCCGCTTCGTCACTCCCATGAGCCCTAAAGCGCACTATCAATGCATCAAACGCTAAATTGAAACCGTAGAGAATTCATACCATAATTCCTCGCTCTTCCTGCATCAACAGGAGTGACAGAGACCCCCTCGCGGGTCAATCCCCTTATCCCACCAACCTCGCCGACCTTCTTGATTTTCTCTTCTCACCGCCTCGTGGCGAGCCGGTGGGGTTCTTATAGGCCGGGGCGGCGTTCTAACGCCTCCCGCTTTATTCGCCGCTCGTCGGTTATCGCTCCGCAAACGCCCGGGAGAAGAGCGGCCACACGGGCCGCTTCCGCTTGGTCGATGGGGTCGCCGTGTTTCGGGATCGACACTTCCGCAGATGGACGCCTGAGATCACATCTCTTATTTCCACGGTCCAGATTAAAAGCAGTTGGCCTTGAGTTCGTTATCATCAAAGATGACCGGTTGAGATTTAATCTCACTCAACGGCCGGATTTTCTCCATTTTCCTAGGGTCCACCACCTACTTAGATGGATCTGCTATAAACTACCCGCATCTGCAGGATCATCCTTACCCAACCCTTTCTCCTTTGCCTCGTATTTGGTATACGATAAGATGGATTCCATCTCAACTCGCCACGTGGCTCTATGAGAGCCTTTATAATGCCTCGAGATAAAACACTGCATTTAGATGGTCTAATCTCACCGCTCATCCTCTTCTAAATAGATTTTCTCTCAAAATTATCCAGAGGTCCCTCGAAATATTTTTAGGTTACACCAGAGCCCAAGCCTGTGAAAGAGGACAATTCCTCGCAAGACCCTAATATTTTCTTAAGTCACAATTAAGTCCTTCACTGTGAGAGAAAGAAATTTCTATTTGGTCCTCAGTACTTTCCATAATTACCAAGAGGTCCCTCTGACTCCCAACTAACCCTAATTAGGGTTTTAAACCTTTTAATCCTTTATTTTACCCTCTTTCCTTTAATTAAATAAACCACCAATCCTTCCTTTATTTAATAAATAAAGAATTCATCCCAAGAATTCATTCATTCCTCTTAATTACTAAAATACCCTTGGTAGCCCTAAGTATACCCAACTAGGGTTTTCTCTTATTTCTTGGTTTAATTACCAAACTAATTAAAGGGAGTAAATACAAATCCATGTATTCAAAGTTTCGGGAATTTTCTTTAATAAAGAAAATTTAGAAATTTGTTTCTCCATCAAAATTTCATTTTGATCAAACCTCGGGGGTTTTCCTCATTTTCCAATTAAATAAAACCCAAAAAAAAATTTTAAATCCCTAAAATTCTTGGGGTTTTACATCCATGCTGCTCACAAAATTCCTGGAACTTTGAATCTGTGTACTCTGTACCATTATCTGACCTGAGGCATTTAATCTTTCTCCCTGTCTGATTCTCAACTTCAGCTTTCCACACCAGACATCTGTATGAACATAATCCAGAAGTCCTTCTGTCTTGTGTGTGCTTGTCTTGAACTGCACCCTGTTCTGTTTTCCAAGAACATAATATTTGCAGAATTCCAGTTTGCATGTCTTGACACCCTTCAGTAAATTCCTCTTATAAAGCTCTACCATCCCACGCTCACCCATATGACCCAGCCGCATATGCCACAAGACTGTACTGTCTGCTTCAGATTCCACAGTAGCAACTCCACCTATAATAGTGGTACCTAGCAATCTATAAATGTTTCCTGCTAGTTTCTGTCCTTTCATCACCGTTAGTGCACCCTTACTCACTTTCATCACTCCATCTTCAGATTTGTAGTTATAACCATTACCATCTAAAGCGCCCAATGAAATCAGATTTTTTTGAAGATCTGGTACATGCCTGACTTCACACAACGTTCTAGCCACACCATCAAACATCTTAATTTTAATATTTCCTATTCCAATAACACTGCAAGATGCATCATTGCCCATCAGAATAGAACCAGAACTTACTGAATTGTAGGTGTCAAACCAATCTCTGTTGGCTGTCATGTGATAAGAGCATGCTGAATCCAAACTCCACGAATCTGCTGGGTGATTTGAACCAGATGAAACAGAAAGCATGTCACCATCACCGCTCTCTGTGCCTTCTTCTTCCACTATGTTTGCAGACTTTGAGGGACCTTCTTTGTTCTCCGTCTTCCCTTTATTCCACTCTGGACATTCACGTTTAATGTGCCCCTTTTTCCCGCACTTATAACACATGATGTCCTTCATGTTTCTCGATTTCAACCGGCTTTTGTTGTTACCCGATCTGAATCGAGACTTGCTTCTTCCACGTTCTTGGTTACCTCTCACCACAAGCCCTTCTCCTTGTGAACTCTCATCACTGGCTTTCTTCCTTTGATGAAAGCCTAACAGGGCACCTGTGACATCCTCCAATTCTAGGGTTTCCTTCCCCCACATCAGGGTCATAACCAGATTCTCGTACGCCGGGGACGATGGTAGGGAATTCAGCAATATCAACGCCAAGTCTTCATCTTCGAACTTAACATCAACCCGCCTCAAATCACTGATGATCTGGTTGAATATGTTGATGTGCTGCCCCAGATCTGAGCCCTCTGTCATCTTGAGACCGAACAGCTTCTACTTCAGATACAGCTTGTTCGTCAATGACTTTGATATGTATCGGCTCTCAAGTTTTAGCCAAACTGCTGCCGGTGACTCCTCGTCCATAACATGGTATATCACCTCATTCGCCAGGCAAAGTCTGATTGTTGCACGAACTTTGCTTCCAATTCCTTCCACTCTGACTTCTCCATAGTCTCTGGTTTCTTCTCGCTCAAAACCTTCGCCATACCCTGTTACACCAACAAATCCTTCACCCTTCTCTGCCATAACTCGAAATTACCACTTCCGTCGAACTTGGTAATATCAAACTTGGCCGACGAACTCCCAGACATCGTAACCTGGAGCTTTTATACCAATTGTTGAGGATTGTGCAGCAAACAAGCAAGAAAAACAAGAAGAAAAGCAAGAAAACAAGAGAATTAAAGTGGTTCGACAATGTGCCTACATCTACGGGAGCGAACAACGGAATTTCACTATATAAAAATTAGGGTTACATTATAGGTATTTATATTAAAATCCTAATATACAAAAATTACAAAATTGCCCTTTTCCGCATCAGACAGATTTCAGTGGGCGCGTTCCCGCACTTAACCTTATTCAAGATCTCTCAAGATGGCAAATGCCGTCGTTCGCTTTGCTCACTCCGGCATCTGCCCTTTTGCCACTGTGCTCGCAACAAATATGAGCCATACTTTAACAATTTTTAAATCGCTTTTGCCATGCGTGATCTATATTATTTTTATTTTAACGTTTCTTTTTTGGTTTTTTCCTTCTTTTGAATCGAATGATATACTATGGGACCAAATTTTTCTGGATTGTGTTGAGTATGTTCCAAAAAAATGATAAATCTTCCTTTTTGATATGGGGTAATGGGAAATATAATGTTTTTGTTTAGATTGCAGCGAGGAATTTAGGGTTCTTGATGCTCTTTATTTTAATTTACCAGAAAAAGAAAACCCTTCTTTGATTTTAAATTTTGTGTTTTTCACCTGTGTGAGTGAGATTATGGGCAAACTTTCTTTGGTTCTAAGAATAAGAAAGATTTTAAATTATATTAATAAGAAGGAATTGGAAACTTTCTATCAGAACCACAGGAAAGTTTGCTTTTTTAAGAGAATCTAGCTTGATAAGTGTTTAAAGTTTTTGAGTTCCTGTGGAAATTTAGTTCTTCAAAAGAATTACATTTTGTAAGCAGAAGTTACACATGCTTAAACAGCAATAGGATGGCAACTTATAATAAGGACTTGTCACAAATTAGCATCTCTCAAGAGGTACAACATTCTGCAATCGTTTTTTAGACTTAACTATTGAATATGAAAAGTATTTTACATTTGAATTTTATGTCACAAGAGGAAGACAAACTTGTTGCCGAAGTCATCCGCTATGTTTTTATTCAAGACACACCTAAGTACAGGATGTCCTATAAAGAGAGATGCCATCTTCATTGGTCAACATATATATTCTGCTTTTGCAGTACCGAGAATGTGTCATCTTCATTAGTCAATACATAGATGATGAATTTAGCAACCAAATTTTGGTTGCAAGAGGCCACCAACATTTTAATTTATCAATTACTGCTCTTGGTTAATATTTTGATATCAGACTACATGCTCACCTTCTATATTTAGTTTTTCTCAAAGTGCTTAATTTATGATGAGAATCAACTCTGTATTGGAGGGAAGAGTTGTAGGTTGAGTAGGAAGCACGAAAATTTTATTAGCGAAGTACTGCTTATAAAGAAAAATTTTAGGTTTCAATACTTGCTTTAACAAATTAGACTGATCTCTTTTTTTTGAAAATATTTGGCTTTGGTAATTGAAAGCTCTATTCTCCCTATGCACGTGAAAATGGTTTTGAAGAGCATTAAAATGCACAAAGCACACAAGTCTAACAATCCACTACACAAGTCTAACCAGTATCAAATGCTATTGTGATGTTGCAGATCAACAATGATCCAAGTCAGATGAAGCGATTCATTGCACAAGAAGCTCTAGAGTATGGAATTATTGATCGGGTCCTCAAACCTACAAGGATAAATGCCGATGCACCCTGCAAGGAATCTATTGAGGTTGGTCTTGGTTGATCTGTCTTTCCTGCTTGCAAATTGATAAGAGCTTCAAGCACTCAAAAATCAAATTCCTTTTACACTTTTATGATTATAAGGAGAAGAGTTTGTAAATTGCGAATGATTTTGAGCTTGATATGGTTTGATGACTAATTCAATCTTTGTAACATTTTTAAGCTTATATTGTTCAACGCCTCAGGACCTTCAATATTACCATTTGTTTGGTATGTTTTGTGCTCAATCCTGAAACTTGAACAGCATTAAATCTGCAATAAAATCAAATCAGATCTAATGAAAGTAGATAAATTGGGGGTTAAAGCCATTTTTGGTCCCTAAAAACAGGGCCAATGTTCATTTCCATCCCAAAAATTTAAAATTTGTTCAATACGGTCCACATCAGCATATACTGCCACTTATCACTCCACATCAGCAAAATAACGACCTAAACATAATAATAAAAAGATTATATGCATTTCATTTGTATTCCACATGACCGCCACGTCAGCAATAGGGACCAAAAATACCAAAATACAAAATATATAGGGACCCAAAATGTCAAAATATGCAATACATAGGGACCATATTGAACAAATTTTGAATTTTGGGATGGAAATGAACATTGGTCCCATTTTCAGGGACCAAAAATGGCTTTAACCCATTAAAACAATTTGATATTGAAATAAACAGGGAGATATTGTTACTAAGCTTCAAAAGGTGTGTAAGTAGATCTCTTAAACAACTTCTGCATGAATACTAAGATTTGATAACAAACTAAAAATTTAAGCTTAAACATCTGTTACATCATTAACAACCTCTTCCAAAGAGAAGGCAAGGTATTCAACAAAGCTTGACTGAGAAGTAGACTTTATACCACTTTCTGCTACTTTGGCTTTCTTTCCAATTAGCGATTTTGGGAGCCAAAGATCAGGACCAGCTAGGTGTACCAGTATTTTTCCAAAATACAGGATCTTGAAACATAGACTTGTTATAAATCTCTCAAAACCCCTGACGAGCAGAAAAACCACCTGGACCTCTTCCCCCCTGGCTCCACCTAGGACTTGGGCGTTTTCTTTTGTATTGAGTTTCATCTTCCAAAGAAAGGGCAAGGTATTCACCAAGGCTTGACTGAGAATTAGACTCTAAACCACAATCTACTACTAAACAAAATAAATTAAAGGCCTAAATACACTATTAGTCCCTGTACTATAGCCCAATGTTCATTTTCGTCCCTGTACTTTAAAAATGTTCAATATGATCCTTGTACTTTGAATATTTTGTTCAATACCTTCCCTGACGCTGACGTGGTAGCACAGATGAAATACAACATAATTTTCTGATTTTTCTTATTTACACGTGGCAGTATTTTGCTGACGTAACATACGTATTCTGCCACATCAGCAAAATAATAATTTTTTAAAAAATATTTTTAGAATAAATTATTTTTTAAACAAATTACTTTTTTAAAAATATAAACAACATAATTTTTTTAAAAAAATATTTTAAAATAATTTTTTTTAAAAATTATTATTTTGCTGACGTGGCAGAATACGCATGCCACGTCAACAAAATATTGCCACGTGTAAATAAAAAAAGCAGAAAATTATGTTGTATTTCATATGTGCTGGCACGTCAGCGTCAGGGATGGTATTGAACAAAATACGTAAAGTACAGGGACCGTATTGAACATTTTTAAAGTACAGGGACGAAAATGAACATTGGGCTATAGTACAGGGATAAATAGTATATTTAAGCCTAAATTAAACATAGCCTAACTGCTTAAATCACAACAGTGCAACTATACAAACTCAACTTCATCATTTGTAATCAATGGAGACTCACAATTCACATAATAATAAATAATTACTCAAAACTGTAAGGACAAATCAAAAAGCTCTAAATGTGGAAATGAGAACATCAGGAAGACAAGCATCCAGTTAATTAGGCTCCTGACTCATCAACTCCTTGCTTGGCCAAATAAATACCTAAAACAAATCAAAGCAAATAATTGGAGTTCTCCTCCAACCTGTTGCAAGCATTCATTTTGAGATTAGCACATAATCATCATTCAAAAATAATAATTGATCTTTCACAATTACTCAGATAATCATTTCCCATTGAATCATGATTCATTGAGGCATTGAGTTGCATGTGTGAGGATGTCCATTCATTGCCTGGACTTGTAAAACCCAGAGAAGAACAAGGTTCCATATTCATCTTGTTTGAAAGAGAGTTCGAATTCACCTAAGAAAAGAAATTGTAGTGCAACATATTAAAAAAAATTATATGAAATACCTTATTGAATATAAATATTAAATACCACACTTCCTTGTATGCAAAGTTCAACTTGTGTGTTATTTTGAGTTTGTGCATTTCCCTTTGTTTGAGATTTCTGCAAGAAATAACAGCAATTTTAGGCCAAAAACTAATTACAAAATTAATAAAATTGATATAAGATGTAAGTACCCTTTTCTTATTTCTAATGATTATTTCTTCCACTTTTGACTTCGTTCTCTTTGATGGTGGTCGGCCCTTGCTCCGCACCTTTAAAGGAGTTCGAAACTTTGTAATGGTTGTTGTTTGGTGTTGCTCATTATTTTCTTCCAACATCGTTGGTAAAACTTCATTGGAATGGTTCCCCCAAGAATTTGCATTATCCATCAACTTCTCAATTGCCCCATCCATACATTTCATCAAAAAATTGTATTTCTCCATAGATTCTGCTCCAACTTCAGCAGCTTTAGAAAAATGAGAACATAATTGATTGTATCACACTTTTTGCTCGCTAGTTTGTGTATCATCATAACAATTCATCACATAAATGTGCCTAGGTTTGATGTCCTTTCTCCAACGTGGTAAAATAAATCGAGATGGGATCTCTTTTACATTCTTCTCAATAAGAACCTTGCATATGTGTCTACAAATAATTCCCTTAAACTCAAATAAACGGCATGAGCATTTAATGTCAAATTCAACCGCATTGTGATAAACATTGAATACTACTTGCTTTCTAAATGCGTCTTCTTTTCCTTTGAGAATGTCTGTCACCTGAAATGTACACATTGTCCCATCTGAACTAATGAGTGTAAGATTGCAATATATCATTCCTCTCAACTCATCTTGAAACAACTTAAAAATTTCATTTGTATAGGCTTTTTGTAGTTGCTTCTCAAAATGACAATCAATCATCATTGGAAAACTTGAGTTAAATGAAGCAAAATCAGCTTTATTTTCTTTCTCAATCTTACTTTTTAAGGCATTATCATACTGCTCCACAAATTGCTTTAATGATGTTGTTGGACTAACATAACCATCAAAAAAAGCATTTATGCTTTCACTTCTTTGAGTGGTAGACATCCCAATCCAGAAAATCCCTTTAACATATATAGGAGCCCAGCGATGACGATTTTTATATAAAGAATTCAACCATTCATTTTTTCCAATATTATAGTCCTTCATCATCTTCAACCAAATGTCTTCAAATTCTTGAATATCTACTGCTTCATAAATGATGATTTTCAAGATTTTCTTGATTGCTTTGTATTCAGTTAGATCTCCAAGCTTCTCGGGAACCTTTTTCATGATATGCCAAAGGCAAAGACCGTGATGAGAATTCGGAAAAACCACTCTAATTGCACCTTGAATAGCCATGCATTGATCTGTAATGATCGCCTTAGGTGCCTTGCCTGACATACATTCCAACCAAGTTTTAAACAACCAAATATAAGTTTTTGTGTCTTCTTTTGACAATAAACCACATCCAAATAATATTGTTTGTCCATGATGGTTTACGCCAACAAACGGAGCAAAAGGCATATCATACTTATTCGTTAAGTATGTTGTATCAAAAGAAATAACATCACCAAAAGCTTCATAGGCCGCTATAGACCTTGCATCTGCCCAAAACACATTTCTCAACCAACACTCCTCATCTATGTTAATCAAATGAAAAAAATTTGAATTTCTTCGTTGCATGCAAGAGAAGTAATTTCCAAGTGCATCAGCATCTCCAACTCCAAGTCTGAATTGCCTTGCTTTGGCAACATAGTTCCTACAATCTTTCTCAGTGTATGTTAAATTTTCATATCCCCCACTTTCAACAGCCAAGGAATGAAAATTTTTGCTTAAACTTATACCTGCTTGGTCGTTTAGTTCAAGTCTTCTTTTCACATATGCATCCATTTTTTATTGCACGTTTGGAAACGAGATTTTTGTGGACTAAGTGCATGATTATGCTCCAAATGAGCACTAGAAATAGTATAACGTCCATCATTTCCAACAATAATATTAATTTTGGACGGACAATTTACTTTGGTAGAGAGCCTTGGGTTGAAATAATTTTTTTCGGTAGATATTCTTTTGCCACCTCTTACACATGCGAGCGTGTAATATTTCAACTGTCCATCATCACCCAATCTTATACTTTTTTTTGTGATGCCAAACCCTATTTGTCGAGCATACTCAACATAAAAATTGTAAACTTCTTCTTCAGAACCAAGCACCATACCGGCCTTTGGAACAATTTTTTCAGATAATTCCAATTGTAACAATTTTTCTTTGTCCAATATTTCTAAACTAGAAGATCCAACTTCTGTTTCATCCTTACCCCACTCTGAAAACCCAACTTCCAATTCTTCCATATTGTTCTTGATTTAGATCTACATTGAAAGACAAATAGGAAATTTAAAAGATTATGGAGTATATTCTCTTTATCATCAATTCTATATTGAATTGATAATGTATAATATAGCAAAGATTAATATGTCATCATAGAATTATAGGTTTAATAACTAGTGCCCAAGGGCAAACCCGGTTCAAATACCATTACAAAACAACCATAGTAATCACATAAGGGTAGTGATTAAAATAGAGCAATTATTTTCTTCTTTAATTCATAATAGAGGTAAGGAAGCAAGCATTGAATAGCTCATACTGGAGCTACGAAAATTGTTTTAATCCATAAAGTTATCTGAAGGGATCATGTATTTAATTTTCCCATAGTGAGAAAAAGATTGTCCAAACAAAAGAAAACACACAAAAACATATATTGACCATAAGATGGTAAGTCAAAGTAAATCCTTAGATGGTCTTAATTTATTTCAACAAACCACCTTGTCACCCTCTTCTCGAAGCCAACAGCTTTAAGGCGGTGTGACAATAACTGGGACACGAGCATGGAACCTCTTCCCTCTCATGCATGTTCTCAGGGATAAGGCAGCAACATTCAGTGTTGCATAGAGATTGAGTGAACTGGGCTAGTCTTTAGGGATAAATGAAACTTATTCTAATATATAGGAGACAGTAATATGTATTTCTCTTAAAAAAATTTTTTTAAGCAAATAGGAAGTTTCTGTAAGGGATCTAGATTAACCTTTAGAAGATCCTGTTACATGTCTGTAAATATGGGGCTAGACATTTCTGACTAATCAACTTTTTTAAAAATTGTAGTCTACTAATACATTATCTTCAACCCAATACTAACACTATTACTTCTTTCCTCAAAACTCAATATGGATCCGGCACAAAGAGTTTTGCTTAAAAGATAGTGAAGTTGTGCCATATATGGCATTTGATAGCAAGATTTGTGTGTTTCACTCACTTGTGAAACGGAAGGTAATTTCTTCAATCTTCAGAGGACTTTGTATTATAATGAATAGGTGCCATAGATTACATGCAGGTTAGAATGTAGTTAAATAGCCTAAGTACCAATAGTAGCCATCACACGATCTCAATCTATACTAAAGTGGGGTTACTCTCCAATAAGATAAGAGAACAAATGAAGATGCATAAGCTAGTGTTAAAGTAATGAATAGGATCACACCCAATCAACATCAGAATTAGAATACGAACAAAGACCTCTAGGATCAATAGTGTATATCTGTGTATATAACACATAAGAATGACAACTTGGTTTTACTATAAATGCTTAGGAAAAAGAAGTTGCATCACAATTTAAGTGAAAACCTATCAAAGGGAAATGTTGGTTGATGTATGTTTTCTAATAAGATAAATTTTGTAACTTCTTCATCCTGCACTTTTAATTTACCCAAAACAAATTCCTGCTTGCAATGATACTAATTGAAGAGCATATTTACAATTGACATACTATGGCTACTTCTTCTAATAAAAATTTTAGATACCAATATCATACTTCCAAGAAGATAGCAAGCAAAACTTCTCCACAATGTAGGCCTTGAAATCAAAAAATTAAGGTGAAGCGAAATTAAATTCAGATGAGCATGCGGTGAAACCTAGAACCCCAAGAGCTAGCAATCACGCTAAATACAAAAATATCCTTTCCATCTTGCAATTGCAGTCACAATAACAAAAAAAATCCTCAACTTTACCTCAATGAAAGACTAATAAACCTTGGAGTGGAAACCAGCGCTCAGATTCGGCTTAGCAAAACAGAAAGCACCTACCCAATTCGATTCAGAAGAAGGAAAAAACCAAAAAAAAAAACATTTAAATAAAAATAATATAGCTCACACATGGCAAAATCAATACAAAAATAATATACACCTGGAGAAATTCAAGACATTAATAATATCCAAACAACACATGATAATAAAAACAAGCGACTTTCCACCGAAAAATATGACATATATTTAACACTGAAAAATAATTTAATTAAACAATTGTAAATCAACGTTGATAGTGTCTAGAGCAGTTGGATAAAACTAGTGAGCACAAGTTCTACAAATAAATTTTAATTGTAATCGAACATTTGGTGAAGATTTTTAGATTTTTTTTTTCCAGTATAGAACATTAGAAATTAGTTACAGTGCTTAAACCAAAGAATGTTGAGGATCTTAAAATAGCTACCAATATTATTCTGCATTGTCTAAAGTCATAAATTTTGAAAATCGCAGCATATTTAAGCAATTACTTCTTGTATGAATTGAATTAAAGAAAAAGGATAATTCATACTTCATCAGTAATAACAAAACAAATCATGTTGCAGCAAGCTCCAACAATGACATCAAGCTCTTCCTTGGTGAAAACATTCCTGGTTGGATTGTGGGGACTGTTTCAGTGTCAATTAGTGTTTCACACAATCTAAAGCATAGGAAAAATATTACAAAGAAGTCACATGCTTTTGGCCAAAATAATAGCTAATGAACACGTCAAAAATCGAAATTATATCATTTAAGGAGTCACAGAGGGCGGAGTACAGGTGGATTCTCTAGAAAATAGTATTACCTAAACCAACATAGTGGTAAGAAGGATAATAACAAAACTTAACAGTAGTTTCAAGAAGGAAACATTATAGTAACAAAAATAGCTTGGGTCTAAAATTAAAGAAAAGTTACCATCACAACCACAACAGGTCCTTGACAAACATAATCCTTGTTTTAGAGCAAGAATTGCAATTATTTTCTTACAAACTTATAATGTGTTTTCCAGACAAGACAATGCTAACTTAATTTGATAATATAAAATCCTACATTATAGATTTGTAAAGTGTTCCATGAGGTATTCCATGCTTTTTTTTTGGCCCCATAGTATATCATTCGATTCAAAAGAAGAAGGAAAAAAACCAAAAAAGAAACATTAAAATAAAAATAATATAGACCACGCATGGCAAAATCGATACAAAAATAATAGAAAATTCACCTGCGGATTGAATGAAGGACTAGGAGGAACAAGGAAGGAAAGCAGAAGTCCCTCGAGTTCTTGCTCAATCTCTCTTCTTGGAAGGGAGCCCTGAAACTTATAGAGAGCTCTACGGTTTCGCAAATAATGGAGCTCCGAAATCCACTAATATAATCCGAGACGGCGAGCAAGGGGTAGTGGAAGGCGTGGGGTTCGTCAGCGTCTGCGAGCGGAGACGTGGTGCTCGCGCGAAGAGGAAGAAGGCGCGGAAGTAGGGTTTTTTCTCCCCTTTTTCAATTTGTTTTGTTTTTTTTTTAAATTTGCTGAATAGGCTGGATAAAGGACGGCTAACATGGATGCCACGTCAGTCGTGTGCTCAACTCGTATAGTTAATTCGGAAGCTTGAGCATTACTTATAATATATATATATATATATATATATATATATATATATATATATATATATATATATATATATATATATATTGCAAAAATTCAATTACTTATTTATTTTTAATAAAAGAAATAAGGGGCAGTGAATAGGTTATAGATAAATTCAGTTTTAAAAAATTTAAACAAAATTCAGAAAAAACATTGAATGTCTTGATTATGGACATTTCATTCTGTCCCCACTTATGAAAGGGCAAGCCATTCTCCATAGAATAATGTGTTGAACTACTTCAAAAAATCTTTGTATATTGTACAATGATGAAAATGAACAACAATGCTTGCACAAAACATAGGATCCTCTTTTGCATTTACCATATATATTCATGCTTTTGAATTTTTTTAGAATTTTAGATTTTGTTTAACTTTAAAAAACATAACAACTACTTAGAAAGACACGTTTTAAACTAATAGTCACATTATGGTAGTTGTTAACTAATGTAAGTTATGATTATCCTATATAACTATTGTTTTTATGAAAGTCGTTAGCAATACGAGGGACATTTTGTCATGCCTCGAGCCCAGCTAGGACGTCAGCAGACTGGCCGCATAAGTGTGGGGATGGGCCCCACTGTGTATGGAAAGCCTTATAACCTGTGTACAGTTACTACAAGTACCTGAATAACACAATTTTTATTGCTAATATTCAAATGCTAGTCCAACATCCAAAATGACATAATGTGTAGGAAAAGTTTATAAAATAAATCAGAACAGTCTAACATATTCAAAATTAAAAATAAAGTATACAGGACACTAATGACTAGGTTAAGCTGTGGATACCCCATCTACCCATCATTTATCTACTCCTCATGATATAAAGAAAAAAAAGGGTCAAGAGATTAATGAGCCTGGGAGCTCAGTAAGTACCAACTAAAAACAGTGAACTATGCAGAGTTATAATATCACAAATAAAGCTGAAAACAATATAAAGTAAAAACAATAAAAGGAATCATAATTATATTTATCACAAAAACAGTTCTAAATCAAGCCAATTAATTTACAAGAATTACATTTTTAGGAGATATCGCAAAATAATACAATTAGAGTGTTTGTATTATACTCAAAATACTAAAGTCTCCCAAACATGTTATGGCCACTATTTACCCGGGTGGTACGGGTCAGAATTTCATTTATTTTACCCCAGTGGCCCTAGCAAGAAACATAAGGTTGTTATTATGACTGACAACACAGTAAATCAAAAGGTTGCTATTATAACCGACAGCAGAGATAGAACTAGTTCATAACAGAAGCGTGTTGACACGGTCAATGTTTAACCCCCATTGACAAAGGTTAGAACACAGACACTTTGGAGACGTATATGAAAATCAAGATAAATCTCACGAAATAATATAACATACCAAGAAGAAGAACTATAACTAAAAGTGTTTCAAACAAGCAGTTGACAGTAGTTCCACAGCCAATATATATGCATGATTCAATTTTGTACATAAAATAGATTGATTAGGTTTATTTGAAATATCAAATAAAATCAAAATTGAAGTCGTGTATAATGAGAATACATTCCATAAATTTGTAGAAAATATTTTGTTTAATATATATATGGAATACTTACCTCCAAGACTCTTAGCTTAGCCTAGCCAAGACTCACACGTATGTGATAAGATCTAATACAGAAAATATATCAGTCACTAAGGCATGTAGATACAAACGCTACACATTACTATACTTATTAACAAGTCACATATTTTGCCATTGAAAAGAAATATTCCACAAAGCATGAACAAATCCTATGAAGGATAAAATAACTAAACACTAATCAAAGGGATTCCATTTTCAAGGAGCAATGGAGACTTGTAACAACCTATCAACTTAGCATGAGAAGCATGGAGCTTCCCAGCTACAGCTTGGATACAAAACAATAGACCATACAATAATCTTACATCAGGGGCGGCTCATGGGTAAAGCGGATGAAGCGACCGATTTAGGCCCCCAAATTTTAGGGGCCTCATATTTACTTTTTATCCCCTAAGAATTTTTTTTGAAATCTTATTATCATAACTATAATATAGATTATTATAATAAATTGATATTTAAAATTTTTAATATCTTTTGGAGGCCTCATACAAAGTTTAAACCTTAAAATTTTTTAAAAGCTTATCATTGTAGTTATAATAATTATTAGTGTGATAAATTAATATTTAAAAATTTAATTTAATATCTATTGGATGCCTCCTACTACATTTGAACCTGAAATTTTTTAAAACTTTATCATGCTAATAATAATAATAATTTGCTATAATATAGCAATATTTAAAATTTTTAATTTAATATCTAATAAATTATATATCTTTTATCAACTAACTTTTTAAAATAGCATTGTGTTAACCTTGAATGTTCCTTGAAACATAATAGTTAACCTTGAATGTTCTTTAAAACATAATAGTATATTGATGGCTTAGATTTATTTTTGGGATTAAAAATATTAAGAGAAATCATGCAAGTAGAAGATAATAATCTAATTGACATACTTAACAAAATAAAAAGTCTTGATTCTTTTCCAAATGCATATATTGAATAATGTTAACGATTCCCATTATTGTTGCTTCTGCGGAAAGAAGTTTTTCAAAATTGAAATTAATAAAATCTTATCTAAGATCAATAATGTCTCAAGAAAGATTAAATATATTAGCCACACTATTAATTGAAAAAGGAATGTTAGAACAAATTGATTATAAAAATTTAATTAATAACTTAGCATTTCAAAAAGTTAGAAAAATAAATTTTAAATAACTTTTTTTTTTGTAGTAGATAGTTTCTTCTATATTTTTCACAAAAAAATTCTTATAAAATATTTAAAAAAATATCTCATAAAAGTGTTTGTTAAAAAATTAATAAAAATTAATTTATATTAAATAATTAAAAGCCACATGTTAAAATTTCGCTTTAGGCCTCCAACTCTCTTGAGCCGCCCCTGTCTTAAATTGACTGAACCTGATTTGGCACAAGATATTAAGGAAAGGAAACATGCACACTCCCACTCTATCACCATTTGGCATGGAGAGCACGTGACTATCACACTAAACAAACAATAAAACCTCTTACTCTATCATTGTTAAACAGTAACAGAGCATGCACACTAACACTAAAGCTCCCAGAAGAAAATTCCCTTATAGAATGATACTAGAAACGTGGACACAAAACCAATTATAAATTTTATTTCATCTAGCTACCAATAAATGACCCAAATGAAGTTTATCCTGGTAAACAGTAAACAACTTATATGATTGACATTCAAGTACTTTGACCAAGTAATGGTAATATTATAGCAATATATGCAAGTTGAAAAGTCAAACTAGTTTAAAGAATGTCATACATTAGTGCTCACACTTTTACATATAATAATCTTTTAATCAAACAATAAACAGTTGCTTACTAACATATTGAGGATATTCTACAGCGGCCTAAATAAAAATCCTCGGAAGATGAGACAAAATAAGCTTTTTCTTTCCATGGAGAATATCACAAATCGAAACACAAATATATCTAATGGGAGATAGTGTAGAGAGAGGGAGCTCACCGAAAGAGAAAGCGCGGAATTCCTTATTGTCTTTGAATCGATTAAGCGTGCCTTTGCTAGAAGAGAAAGAGAACGAGAAGGATTAGGGTTGCAGATGAGGCTGTCAGGGGAATAAATAATGGGATTTTGTAACAGTTTTTAGATTAGGTTATGATAAGTATCAATCCATTTACTTTTTAGTCCCTATAATTTATATAATTATTTTTAGCATGTTAAGTGTATTATTACAAATTTGTTATTATAACTATTGTTTTTTAGAAAGTCCTGAGTAGCATGAGGGTCATTTGCTAGTATCTTAACTATGACTCAATGGAAATATAGTATTGTGATCGTTTGAGATAACAAACTTCATTCTCACCCAGGAAGCTTCTAGACTCAATGTTTTCATATTTCCTTTAACAAAGACTGTCACGTGGACAATATACTAAACTTAAGACCTTCTTCTTTATACCTTACAACAACAAAGAAGTTCTCCATTGGCAACCTGCAAAACCAGTACGTTTGTTATTATAAATAAAGGTATGGCTCAGGGATAGATCCAAGATTCTTATTCAGGGGGGCAAACTAATATTAAATATTAAAAAAATATATAATGAAACACAAATGCAACAAAAGTTATTGTCATATGAGAGTAACATATTACAATTGCTCTCTGCGTGTTTTCATAGTTTGAAAACCATGTAGGGTTTTTTCATTATCAATACTACAAAAATATATCTTTTTCTATATAAGTAATTAAACAATCATTCATCCAAGAATCACCCATTCGGTTGCGCAAGTGATTTTTTACAATCTTCATGGCAAAAAAAACTCTTTCAACTGATGTAGTAGAAACTGGCAATATCAAGGATAATTTCACAAGTACACCAACGGGTACACAATGTGATTCTTTGTCTCAACAAGTTTTATAGAATGGTCATTGATACCTTTTAGGATTTTAAACTCATCATGAGATCTTAAATCGATAATGTAAGTCTCAAGCTGATTGTCAAGAACATGAAGTTCCGTCTCAAAAAACTTAGATGGATTAAATTGAGCAACGCAAATTAGTTTTCCCTTATCAAATGCTGCAAAAGAATCACATGGACTTAAAGAAGTCACGCAAAGAAGTAACTCCATATTCAACTCATTGAATCGATTGTTGAGTTCTTGAAGTTGCATATCAACAACTATGTAAAATAACTCAACTTGATAATGATGCAAATTTGTCACTTATGGATGTTACGTCGTGGCCTTCCTCGAGTTACAAATATATCATCCATATTTGGGACAACAATATTGTTCCTTTCACAAAATGAGGAGACCTCATCATATAATTAAGATTTCCATCCATCATCTCTCATTGTTTGTAGTCGTTGCTTAGTTACTTTAACTAAAGCCATTGCATTCACAATATCTTGAACTCTTCTTTGTAGCACCATTGACAATTCATTTGTAATCCCCAAAACATTTTTCATTAAATATAAATTGAAAACAAAGTCAAAAGATTGCACCAAATCTAGTAAGGCATAAGCTTCACCTCTTTGCTCCAAGCTAATACCATCATCCACAATAATTTCAAGCACATCAATAACGGAACCAAACATAATGATCAAATTAATTATATCATCGACTCGTTGAAGACTTGTTTCTTGATTTAAACCTTTTCCGGTAGAAAGTTCACCAACCCATAATGCCTTCACAATCTTATTAAATTGTTTCTCTCGAAGAGCATCTCTGTGTTTACATGAAGCACCAACAATATTCACGATTTTCGTGACAGTGTTAAAGAGCAATGCAATTTGAACATGGTTCTTTGCTACAGGCTACAGCTACAAGTAGCAATTGAAGTTGATAAGCAAAACAATGAACATAATAAGCAGATGCATTCACTTTCATTATTAAATTTTAAGACCATTAAATTCTCCTTGCATGTTACTTGCTCTATGATGCAGAAGAGCCCGAGTCAAACGATGCCGAGTTGTCTGATTGCACCATTAGAGCTTTGGCATACCACGACTTGGCGGACCGACGTAAAGGCAGAAGGTGATCGAGCCAAGTTCAGAATTGGGGAGCACTTTGGACACATTTCGGTATTTTGGCCATAACATTGGCTACCGATATCGGATTCGAGCGCTCAACCTCAATTCGGAAAGCTCGTCTCGACGCGCACGTGGGGTCCATCAGATTTGCTCGATGGACCCTTCCTTCATCCTTAAATTCCACTGTTTTCCCCGTCGTTTCTTCATTTCTCGGTGTTTTTTTTCATTTTTGGCAATACTTCGTATGCCAATTTAGGATAGGATATGAATCCGATTTGAACTCGAATTTTTAGGAGTTATCTGTTTTGTTTAGTTATTTTAGAATTAGATAATTTTTTCTATTGGACCAAAATTTGCCGATTTGGGCAAATTTGGATAAGAAGATAGAATTTTTAGGTTATCTAGGTTAGTTTTTTTTAGCTATTTAAACCCAGCTTGTGGGTTGAATTTTATTCATTGATTATTGATTTAATTTCATTTTAAAGTTTCAGAGACTTTTCTTTTCTATTTGTCCTCCCTTTTTCTTGCTCTTCTATCAATCCCCCCTATTTACCACCGCCCGCAGGTTAATCACTACCCTGCCTAGTGTCAGTTGGTATCAGAGATCATCTTCTTCCTGTGGCCTCGGCATCAATGGCTGGAGGTCGTGGTGGCCGTAGTGGTCGTCGTGGTGGACATGTTCCGGCAGAGGAAGGTCCGTCTCGAGACCCAATCGCCTTGGAAGCGATGAACGAGGATCTGCAGAGACAAGTAGCAGAGTTGACCCAACGATTGGCGGCGCGAGATTTGGGGGATCGTGAGGTTTCAGACCACGACTCCGAGTCTACCTTCGTCAACCCCTATTCCCGGCGTGGGCAGTCCAGAGAGCACCGTGCACGAGAGGAGCGTCACGGAGATCTCGGCTTTCGGGTGGAGTTGCCCGAATTTACTGGAACCCTACATGCTGAAGTCTTCATCGACTGGCTGAACGAGGTCGAGAGGATATTTGAGTACAAGGAGGTCCCTGATCGTCTGAAGGTGAAGCTAGTTGCCATCAAGTTGAAGGGCCGAGCATCCGCGTGGTGGGAGCAGCTGCGGCATTCACGAGATTGGCAAGGCAAGCCAAAGATCGTAGATTGGGACAAGATGAAGAAGAAGATGAAGGGGCACTTCCTCCCCTTCGGTTACACCCAAACCTTGTTCAACGACTTCATACGTTGAGATAGGGCGCAAGATCAGTAGATGAGTACACAGAGGACTTCTACCAATTGATCACGCGGAACGACTTATCCGAGACGGAGGAGCAACTGGTGGCTCAATATCTGGGAGGTCTGCGCCAACCATTGCAAGATGTCCTCAGTCTACACTCATTATGGATTGTTTCGGAGGCATACCAGCGTGCCCTCACTGTTGAAAAGCAGCAGAATAGAAGACCACCAATCAAGAGCGATCAGAGTAGCCGGACAGCTCGCCCTCAGGCACCCCGCCCAGTCCAGCAAGCACCGTCATGTAGTTCTAACTCTGGAGTTCATTGTTATAGGTGTGGTGAGTAGGGACATAAATCACCCGAGTGTCGGAAACCTGCTAGTCAGAAAGGCAAGAACCTGATAATTGAAGAGATCGAGGCTAAGGAGGCTGAGAAACCGGTTTATGATGATTATGGCGATGATGATGCGGCTGGTAATGTGTTGATTGGGGATGGCCATGAGACCTTTGTTGTTCGCAAGAGTCTGCTGGCACCCAAGGATGAATCAAGGGACGACTGGCTGAGAAACAATATCTTCCATACCACCTGCACAGTGGCCGACAAGGTTCGCAAGGTGATCATCGACAGCGGTAGATGTGAGAACGTGGTGTCTGAAGACGCTGTCCAGAAGTTGCAGTTGAAGCCAGAGCGACATCTGAAGCCCTACAATCTATCATGGTTGAGCAAAGGTACCGAGGTAAAAGTAGATCGGCGATGTCTCGTGTCTTTCTCCATTGGGCAGAGGTACTTTGACAATACGTGGTGCGACGTCATGTCAATGGATGCATATCACCTACTACTGGGGCGACCATGGCAGTATGATTGGAGCGTGGTCCACGATGGAAGGAAGAATACTTATTCCCTCAGCATCAGGAGAAAAAAGATCTCGTTGGCACCCCGCCGAGAAGAAAAGCATCCTACTCCGGTAACCAATACTAATCTACTTTCTATGTCCAGATTTTTAAGCGGGATCAAGTAAGGCGATGTAGTCTATGCCTTGCTACCTTGCATGCATAGTGCCACAGACATGGATCCAGATATGCCAATAGAAGTGCGGCAATTGCTCTTGGAGTTCACGGACTTGATGCCAGGAACTTCCCCCGGGACTCCCACCCATGAGGGACATCCAACACCAGATGGATCTTGTCCCAGGATCGAGCTTGCCGAACCGACCAGCATACCGCCTCAGTCCCAAGGAGGCCGAAGAATTACAGCGGCAAGTGGAGGAGTTATTAAGGAACGGCTACATCCGAGAGAGCATGAGTCCCTGCGCAGTTCCAGCCCTGTTGGTGCCAAAGAAGGATGGCTCGTGGCGCATGTGTATAGACAACCGAGCAATCAACAAAATCACCGTCAAATACCGCCACCCCATCAACATGTTGGATCAGCTATCCGGTTCGAAGGTCTTTTCAAAAATCGATCTGAAGAGCGGATACCACCAGATCAGAATACGGCCTGGAGATGAGTGGAAGACGGCGTTCAAGACACAGCATGAACTGTACGAGTGGATCGTGATGCCTATTGGGTTGTCCAACGCCCCTAGCACATTCATGCGATTCATGCACCAGGTTTTGTAACCGTTTATGGGCAAGTTTGTGGTGGTCTATTTCGATGACATCCTCATCTATAGTCTGAGTTGGTCCTCACACTTTGACCATCTTCGCGCTGTCTTTGAGTTGTTGAGAACGCTGTTACCGCTCACACCGAAAGAAGTGTTCCTTCTTCACCACTTCTGTGACCTTCCTTGGTTTTGTTATTTCTACTGACGGTGTTCATGCAGATCAATCAAAGATCGATGCAATCTTGGAGTGGCCCAGACCGAGGAAATTGCATGATGTTCGAAGCTTCCATAGGCTAGCCTCGTTCTACAGAAGATTCATCCGGAACTTTAGCACGCTGATTGCCCCCATCATAAAGTGTCTCAAGGGGCGTGATTTCAAGTGGACGGATGAGGCCGAAAATAGCTTCCACCTGGTCAAAGAGAAGATAACTGAAGCACCAGTTCTCGCACTTCCCGACTTCGACAAAGTGTTCGAGGTCAATTGTGATGCATCTACAGTTGGCGTTGGAGGTGTTCTGAGCCAGTCAGGACGACCTGTAGATTTCTTTAACGGGAAGCTGTCGGGGTCAAAGAAGAACTACTCCACTTATGACCTGGAGTTTTATGTCATAGTTCAGTCGCTGAAGCATTGGCGCCACTACCTCATACAGAAGGAGTTCATTCTGTTCACCGATCATGAAGCCCTGAAGTACATCAATGGCCAACACAAACTGAGCAGGCGACATGCTAAGTGGGTAGCGTACTTGCAGGAGTTCACCTTTACTTTGAAGCATCAAGCAGGAAGCCTCAACCGTGTAGCAGATGCTTTGAGCCGCTGCAGTTCTCTTCTCACTACAATGAGCGCCAAAGTTGCAGGGTTTGAAGCTTTCACGGATATGTATGCGGATGATCCTTCCTTCGGGCGGATCCTTCAGGAGGTAACCGATGGACATCGTCACGATTTTATTTTGCATAATAGTTACCTGTTTCGTGGCCTGCAGCTGTGCATCCCCGACTGTTCATTGCGACAGCAGATCATGAGCGAACTCCATAATGAGGGGCACTTTGGTTGTGATAAGACCTACGCCCTCATAGCTGCAGACTTTTATTGGCCGAAGTTGTCTAGTGACGTGGCACACTTTGTGGAGCGCTGCTTTGTGTGTCAGCGGGCCAAAGGAGTTCTCACCAACGCAGGCCTGTACACTCCCTTGCCAGTCCCTAAAGCCCCTTGGCTTAACGTCAGTATGGATTTTGTTCTGGGCCTTCCTCGTACCCAGCGGGCCTCAGACTCTATCATGGTGGTGGTTGACAGATTTTCCAAGGTGGCCCATTTTGTAGCTTGTCGGAAGACTATGGATGCTACCAACACATCTTTACTTTCGAGAGGTTGTTCGCTTGCATGGTGTCCCTCGCTCCATCACATCCGATCGTGATACCAAGTTCATTAGCCTCTTCTAGAGAAGCATGTGGGGAAAATTGGGGACTCAATTGAACTTTAGCAGTGCATACCATCCCCAGACAGATGGCCAGACTGAAGTGGTGAACCGGAGTTTGGGAAACCTATTGAGGAGTTTGGCTGGAACTAAACTGAAGCAGTGGGATCTGACACTATCTAAAGCTGAATTCGCTTACAATAGATCAAAGAATCGGACTACCGGCTTGAGCCCATTCGAGGTTGTCTATGGGTGTAACCCATCAGGAGCACTTGATCTCACCCCCATCCCACGGATTGGTCGTGTCCACCCCCGAACTGATAAGATGGCTGAGCACCTTCGGGTTATTCATGAGCAGGTCAAGTCAACTATTCAGGAGAGTGATACCAATTACAAGATGAATGCAGACAAACGGCGGCGTCAGGTGTTGTTCGATGAGGGCGACTTAGTGTGGGTTGTCCTCACTCGAGATCGCTTCCCTGTGGGTGAGTATAACAAGCTGAAGGAACGAAAGATCGGACCCTGTGAAGTGCTGCAGAAGATCAATGACAATGCATACCGGTTGCGCCTTCCCAGTTATTTGAAGACCTCTGACATCTTCAATGTGAAGCATCTGAGCCCTTGTTTTGTGGAGTCGACTGATCCTATTACGAACTCGAGGGCGAGTTCTTTCCAACCCGGGGAGGCTGATGCAGGAGAGCCCGAGTCAGACGATGCCGAGCTGTTTGATTGCACCATTAGAGCTTTGGCATACCACGACTTGGCGGACCGACGTAAAGGCGGAAGGTGATTGAGCCAAGTTCGGAATTGGGGAGCACTTTGGACACGTTTCGGTATTTTGGCCATAACTTTGGCTACCGATATCGGATTCACGCGCTCAACCCCAATTCGGAAAGCTTGTCTCGACGCGCACGTGGGGTCCATCCATAGACCCTTCCTTCATCCTCAAATTCCATTATTTTCCCCTTCGTTTCTTCGTTTCTCGGTGTTTTTTTTTCCATTTTTGGCAATACTTCGTATGCCAATTTAGGATAGGATATGAATCCGATTTGAACTCGGATTTTTAGGAGTTATCTATTTTGTTTAGTTATTTTAGAATTAGATAAGTTTTTCTATTGGACCAAAAATTGCCGATTTGGACAAATTTGGATAAGAAGATAGAATTTATTTTTAGGTTATCTAGATTAGTTTTTTTTAGCTATTTAAACCTGGCTTGTGGGTTGAATTTTATTCATTGATTATTGAGTTAATTTCCTTTTAAAGTTTTAGAGACTTTTCTTCTCTATTTGTCCTCCCTTTTTCTTGCTCTTCTATCAATCCCCCCTGTTTACCACCGCCCGCAGGTTAATCACTACCCTGCCCGGCATCACTCCATCATAGCCTTGCCCACAAATCTTGTAACGCCGCATATTTTCCACATAAATATTCAAAAAAAATTTGAAAATCTAAATGAGGTTAATTAATACATAAAATAAAATAATTATCTTAAAACTCAATTAGAGAAAAATCAGGAATTAATGGACCTAAAATCCAGTCTCGCAACTATTGGGCCTAAATAAGGCCTTATTGGGTCAGACCACTTACAATTGAAATAGTTGGAGGTGGATAGAAATGATAATCCCGGATAATTAATTGAGTAATTTAATAAGTGTTAATTAATCCAATTTAATTAAGTGGGAGATACAGACAAAGTTGGAGTCTCAATAAAGTAGATATGGCCGAGCCAAAAGCCGAGAAAAAAAGATCTGGGTCGGGAGTAGAAATGACCCGTGACGCTACAGCGAATTATACGGAATATTAATTTAATATATTAAAAGGGTGTTGAGACAACGTCCGAGTACCGAGAACTTTAAGTGGTCGAGTTAAAGGACCTTAAATTTCGAACCTGGTCGGCTTTAATTAGCAACCCGTGACAACCATCGTGTAAAAAGGGGTAAGTGATTGATTAATTTATCATGGTAAGGGGGACCTAGGGCATGATTTTATTAAATCAAATAGAGCCCTTTCCCCTCTTTCTCGATTTTATTTTCATCTCCCCTTCCTTCCTCTCGATCTATTCTCACTATCTCTAGCACCCAAACCCACGAACAATCTCTGGTGACCTCGAGCCAATGGCCAACCTACACCCCCCTTTCCTCTGAGCTTCGGCCGCGACCAGGCAGGCACCTCCGCCCTTTTCCTCGCACGTCTGCAGCTCTCTCCGCCTCGCGCCAACGAGTCGTTGTTCGCCCATTCTCTTCTCCCTCCTTGGTGGAGCTCTGACCGTGAGGACTCACCAACACTCAGCACCGCCGGATCGAGGCGCCGAGCCCTGGTTCTGAGCCACTAACCGGTGACAAGAGCTTCGACGTCCTGCGCTCGAGATCCGCTCAGCCTCCCCCTTTCCTGTGAGCGCCGATAGTGGACGGAGTTGATCTCTGGCAAGCTACGAACAAGATCCGGTGAGGAACTGCCTAATTAAGGATAGCCGGCCGCTGACGACGTCTACCATGGATTAATTTCTCAGAATCACAGTGAGCTTCCTGATCTAAATGAAGGGAAGTCATATGAAATTTTGGGAATTATGAGATGGGTTAACTTGGATGCCATATGTTTATATAAAAAATATACCATATGTCCTAATAGAACCCAAATCTTAATCTAAATAAAAAAGAATATATAATTCAGGTATATCTTAATCTTGATATATCTAGAATTAAAATTTAAATATGTCCTTATCTTAATTGACTTGGGACGCAAATTCCGAAATCGCCCCTGGATACATATTTCGAGGCGATCTCAAATTCTAAGATGACCCGAGAAAACACATCTCGAGGCGATCTTAAATCCCAAAATTGCCCCTGAGAACATATCTCGAGGCAAATGCAAATTACAAAATTGCCCCTGAGAACATATCTCGAGGCAACCTCAAATTCAAAGATTGCCCCCGAGAATGCATATCTCGAGGCGATCTTCTAGAAATACAAATCTCAAGATAGCCCGAGAACACATATCTCGAGGCAAATCTTGAAATCCAAGATCACCCGAGAACACATATCTCGAGGCGATCTCAAATCCAAGATGGCATGAGAATACATATCTCGAGGCGACCTAAATAAATAAATACAATAAAAAAATCAAGTGCATATCCCAAGGCAGCTCAAGAATGATGATCCCGAGGCATGAAATATGTGATTTTAAAAATTAATTAATTAATTAATTAATTAATTAATTAATTAATTAATTAAAATTAATTAATTAATTAATTAAAATTAATTAAAATCAGAATATAAAAAAAAAAATTGATTGATCTGATCGGATTAAGATATGTAGTCAAATAATGATAGATAAGATTAAAAAAAAATTTAACACTTATCTTGATATCCAAAACAAAAAAAAGATAAGGTTTTTTTTTTTTTTATAAAGGGGATGTGAAATCAGGAATATAGGGAGGAGAGAGCAAAGAAGAAGAAGTTCTACAAAAACAGAGAGGAGAAAAGCAAGAGTAAAAAGGTATTTCTTTGATCTCTCTTCCCATCATCACGCTTGCCGCTGCGCCGTCCGCCATCAACTACCAGGCCGGCCTCCCTTGTGGAGGTCGCCGTTGTCGTTGCCAGCCACCAGGCCGGCCTCCCTTGTGGAGGCCGCCATCGTTGCCGCCAGCCAAGCCAGGCCGGCCTCCCTTGTGGAGGCCGCCGTCATCGCCGCCAATCACCAAGCTCCGGCCTCCCTTGTGGAGACCATCGCCGTTGATGCCCTACTTGGCGAGGTTACTGAAGATGCCTATAAAATTCATCGAAGACACTTTCAGCATGATGGAGATATCCCGACCTAAATAGACGTTCACTTCCCCATATAGCCTCTGATTTTAAAGATCTATTCATCGAGTAGCAAGCCATCCCCGGTGTCCCCGAGACTCTATCAACACCAAAGCCCGATGTTGTTGCACCGATTTTCTACTACCTTTATATAAGAGCATGGATGTCCTCTAGATTCAGAAATTCTTCTGCAGTTTTTTTTTGGAGGCTTTGGTGGACGAAAGTTTTGCACGAACAATGAAGTTGCAGAAACAAGAAGCAAAGAAGAAAGCAATCTAACTTGACAAAGTGGCAGCCTTTTTCTTGAATGCATTTTGCTATTAAGTCTGTAATTTTCATAGTTATTATGAAAATAGTTCTTTATGTATTCCCCAAAGCCCCTTTGTTAAATATAGTGCAGAGTTTCTATTAAAGAATATGCATATAAGATGTTTGATAAAATGTTCTAAGGAGATTTTAAACTACAATGGTTTGTTTTGAGATGATGAGCATTACTAGGAAGGGTTTCTCAATATTTGCAGACAACCTCCAACTTCTAGCACACAAATCAAACCCGGGTTAAATAAGATACGAAGAAGAGGAAAGGGAAAAGAGAAGACTGCAGTTATTGCAAATTTTATTAGAGCAATGAGGTAGTTTGCTTAATGATAAGTCTGCAAATTATTGCAAGTATAAAATCTGATTTGCTGAACCTATCCACCTTTGACAACACCAAGGTTTTGAGAGTGGTGTAGTTTGTAGTCAAATGTCCCTTGTTGTTACATATTAAGCACAATGGAGAGGAACCTTTTAGTGAATGTTAATGGATTCAAGTGGTGTCGTTTTGTTAACAAAAGTGTATTGTGGATCATCCCAAAGATGTCATCCTGTACCCTTTGAACCCAGTTCGCTCTTCAGGAGAGATTATCAAGAGAAGCCTTGGATGTGGATATGCAAAACTCAAGCATGTTTAAGAAAGAAGATTATTTCATAAGAATATTAATGTGAATTGTTATTCTTCTCTACGAAATGTGAATAGAAGGCAAACAAAAAAAAAGAGAAAAGAATTCAAGATGCCATTGCACATGATTAAGAAGGTATTCCAAAGTGATGTTAAATGTTTAACTATGAAAAATGCCTTCTATATGCTTGACAGGACCTGTAGTCTTGGAACTAGGATTCGTGGAGGGGGATTATAATATTAGAACAAATGAGATGTTCTTTGATGATTAGCAAGCTCATTGATTGTTTTATGGAGCTACCCTTTATGAGAAAGAGTTGCTGACAAAGTTCCACAAAAGAAGTTGAAAGAGCTAAAAAAGTCATCAAATGCACAATGGCATGTCCTCTCAATATGTTTGAATATATTTGACTCCCATGCTTTTAATCATAAAAATGAATTCTATTCACCATCACCAGGTTCCATATTTTATAAACCACCTGCAACATTTCCTTTCTCAAATCAGTTGCTTGTTTCTATTATTCTTCATTATATTCATTAGAATATAATAATATTCCAACGAATGAGCAATACAATGGTGCTATGCTATTTTCATTTTTGGGAATATATAGGCTTCCATTTTAAAATAAAAGGGAGATGAAGATATGAGGTAAAAAAAAGAGAGCTGAATTTAATCATTTTAAATCAATAAAAAGGAGGGGTGAGAATTGGGCCTATTTGAAAAGGAGGAAGCTGGTGACATAAAAAATAAAATTACTAATTAGGCCCATTCAAAGAGCTGGGTCCATTTAATGAAGGGGGGGCTTTGAACTCATATGTACGTATTTCGAGGCGGTGACAAGAGATGCATATCAAGATAGCTCAAAATCACAGATCTCAAAGTGGCACGCATTTTGATGCCATGATGATAGAGCACATATCCTGAGACGGTTAATGAAATACAAGTCTAAAAATAACATTTATTCCAAAGCGGCAATATGCAAATATTTCAAAGCGGCAATGAAGTACCCATCTCAAGGAGCCGATAAAATATCGAAACGGTATAGGTCTCATGACAGCAACAAAGCGCTTATCTTAAGGTGGCAATATAGCGGCGCAAATTCGAAGGCGGCGGCAAGGCATACATGGCGGCACCATTTAAATAAAATAAATAAATAAATAAATATATGTGTGCATCCATGTAATGACATATATATGTAATAAATTATTTTATTCTGCAAATAAATGAAATTATTATTATTATTATTTTTTTATTCATTGCCTCTCTACTTGTACACTTTTGCCCTTAATCGGAGGTTCCCACGACATTGTCTGGGGTAATTAATAATAGAGGCTTGCCTCTATTAGGAATAAAAGAACCCACAAACAAACAAAAATGATATTTGTGCTTCGATATATCGTATGGTGTCACACGATGCCAGGCGCGTATTTTCGATCCCACAAATTCTGGCACGCCCGGTGGGGACATATTCCTCCTCCCATCTCTGAGGCGAAAGTACAAGTAGAGACACCATCTTTTACATCCTGTAAAAGAAAACTAACGTTGTTGATTTTCTTATTACAGATTAAATGGCGTTCAAGAATTCAATCACATATGGGAGCCCAAAGCTTACCATCTTTTTGGGCGAGGGAGCTGAAGTTCAATTGCCCAATTGCACTTTCAACACAGGAGTTGCTGGAGCTGAACTGAGGTTCGGCACAATCTCTGAGTCGGTGCAATTCGTAAAGAGACCTGCACCAATGGAAGAGGAACCGACAGTCCCGCGCCTTCCATCTAGGGGGCGCCGTCCGAACGTGATCGTCCCTGTGACTTGTGAAGACGTTGCTGCTAAAGAACCACAGAGGATATCTGCTTTTAAGAGGCTATCCCACCCCAAAAGGGTAGTCTCTCTGGATGACGAAGATGATGAACCTGCCTTCACTGTTACCACAAAAGGGCGGGAGAGTGGGATCTTCCAATCATCTGATGAGGATGCCCCAAGGAGGAGTGTATTCTCAAGACTCACGCCGAGGAAGATCAAGATTCCAAAGAAGAAGCTGGATTTTGTGTCATTCCAAGGACACAAGACTGATCAAATGGGTTCTTTCAACAACTCATTTGAACCACTTAAACTGTTAAGGAAGAACGCAACTACAGCAGATCCAAGGTGTCCAAATTAATGAAAACAAAAGTGGTAGGCCTCAAGTCCTACCACAAGGAGTCCTTCAAATTTAAATCTCTACAAGACCTATGCGGCATCAAAGAAGTCAGCGATCGTAAAAAGATGACTCCAAGAGAATTCTACCAAAAAAGAAGCAACTTATATCAAAAAGCTCTAAGACTGCCTTTGATCGCATAGCTTCGCAAAAACTCAAGCTACAACCTCCCGCCAAATTTCAGCTGAGGAGGGAAATAACATGAATGAAGAGATGCCGGATATGGACGTAGAAGTGCATACTGTCCGAATGGTTACGGAAGCCCTAGGGGATCCAAAGACTGAACCGTAACAACCGTGGGTGTTCACAAGATCTCAGAGGAGGCGGCTTACGGACTCTCTCAAAGTGGGGCCGGAGATGAAGGTTCAAGCCAGATGCCACATGAGGGTCAGAGAACAGGGAGCCTTCCAATATTTCGCAAGCCAACGAATTACAAGGAAGCAGACCCCCCAAATGAAGAAGCGGAGGATGAACCTGCCTTCGTTTATAATGGGGATGATATTACAAGGAGAGTCCAACAAATGGAGAGACTCCATCAAATGGAAAATCGGGAAGCTGAATATCAATGGCTCAATGAAAACATGACGATGTTGATGGAGTCAATGGTGAAGATGCAGGGACAAATGGCTGCCTTGATGGAAAGTCAAAAGGCACAAAGGCCTAGAAGTCCAAACCCACAACCAAGAGAATTCCCTAGGCTAGTGGAGCAAGGAGGGACCTTTCCACAACCAAGAGAAATTCCTAGGCCAGGAGAGCAAGAGGGAACTTCGTATGCACCTGTGAGAGAAATCCCTAGGCCAGGAGAACAAGGGGGGACCTCATATGCTCATATTCCAGAGCAGTCAGCTGCAATGACCAGGGAGGAGATACAACAGATGGTAGCAGCTGAATTAAAGCAAGTTAAAGGGAAAGAGATAAAGGTTGATGGAGATAAACCTTATCCCAGTTATCACGACCTGGTACCCTATCCCAAAGGGTATAATGTACCTAAATTTAAGCAGTTTGGTGGGATTGGCAACCCTGATCAACACTTGGCTCATTTTGTAACGGCCTGTGGAGATACAAGTGCTAAGCCATCGCTTCTCCTCAGACAATTTTCAGCAAGTCTTACAGGAGTGGCGTTTGAGTGGTATGTTAACTTGCAACCCGAGTCAATCCAAACCTGGCAACAGCTGAAAGATGCATTCCGAGTACGGCTCGGGGGCGTAAGTGACAAAATCACAATCGCAGATCTCGCAGCCACTCGTCAAAATAAAGATGAAAAGGTAGTGGATTATATTATGAGATGGAGAAACCTGAGCATCAAATGTGAACAACCCCTTGATCAGCCACAAGCGGTGGGCTTATTGCTCGGGAATATCGATAGTTGGATGGCACCCTTTCTGAGTACATCCGGCATTACCACATTTCAGGAGTTAATTTCACAAGCTAAGAAATTGGAACGAACGAGCCCGAAGATATTCTCCAATTTTCAAACTCCAAGGAATGACAGAGAAAAGCCAAAGAGGACTGAAGGTGTCAAGTATACTGCTACAACCTTCAATATCGACAAAGGAAAGGTGTTGCGGAGTCTCACAAGCCAGAACAGGCCAAACCACCCACCTTAGGCGCTGCCGGTAATGAATCAAAGCCTATTCCCTCTTTGAAAGAAAGGATGAATAAGAAATATTCTTTCAGAAGAGATAAGGTACTGAAGATCTTCAAGGATGCTGTGAAAGAAGGTCTGCAACTCCCCGAATGCAAGAGACCAGAGGAACAGAACAAGAAGGACCATCCCAACTACTGCCCATATCATAGAGTGTTGGGACACACAATTGAAGACTGTTATGTTTTCAAGGACTGGGTCGAGCGACAGTATCAAGAGGGCAAGATCACACTCTCGAAGAACGTCCTGTCCGAGCCATCATCCGAGCATACCCGCTATGTGACAACCCTAAACTCAGAGGGGTCATCCCAAGAGGAAGTCATAGTAATGGGTAATAAAGTAATCCTTCCATCAGCAACAGATGACAGGCCTCCTGTTGTTCCAGAAGAGTTGTGGGAAGTATTTATATCCAAAAAGTCAATGAAAATGTTGAAAAGGTTGGCTGAGCTTCCAGGGATCGCTTGGAAACGTTCTCAAGAACCTCCTAAAAGACCCCTGACAAAACAGACAAAGAAGAAAAACAAGAAAAAGAAACAGAAGCGCGAACAATCAAAGCGCAAGAAGTCTATTATAGAAGAGTATATTGAGTCCCTCGATGAATATGAGCAGAAGGAAAGGGTCTTGATCACCCTCAGAGATTACTTCCCCGAAGAGGTCGAAGAATTACTTGGGGAATTGGCCGAGGAAGATGATGAAGATGTGTGTGTGGAAACCTGCAGGGTTATTTCTGGAGGATACCCTTTGTATGACTCAGATGATGATAGTTTCTCTGAGTCAGAAGAGTCATATGACCATCACGGCCGGCCCTACATCAGTAAAAAACAGAAGAAGAAGATGGCATTCAGGGAAAGAGTGAAGAAGGCGAACGCCAAACTCTTGGAGCCACACCAACCAGAAGAACCCAAAACACCATATTACACCCCGAAGACCCCAAAATATAAGGTCTTGAGGAAAGCTATGCCTGCGGAAGAAATTCCTGCCTTCATTCAGAGAGTAACAGAGGAGTCAGCAAATAGGTTACTACAGTTACACATTGAAGATGATCAATGGGATAAGTCCGGGGTATACCCTCCAGAATCATCGGGCGAAAATTTTTCAGAGGTTGTGGAGTCTTCGTCTCTAACAAAAGGAGCCAATAATAAGGGGAAGTCGGTTCTCCAAAGCATCAAGATTAAGAAGAGTAAGAGGAAGGAGCTCTTTGATCAAGTCATGGAAATGGGATTGGAACTACCTAACCCTAAAAGGCCGCTTGATGCATCTTGTGATACCATCCAAACTACTGTCCATATCACCGGCTTGTGGGGCATACCATAGAGGAATGCCAAAATTTTCAAAAGTGGGTGCAAAGACAAGTTTCCATGGGAAATTTAATGCTGACAGATGACTACCTTGAAGAGAAAGGGGTTTGTCATGCCATAACTTGCCAGGAAGACTCCAAGGAGGAATTAAATTTCCCAAAGGAGGAAGATGAAATACCATACCATGTGCATCAAATGCAGCCGCGAAATTTGGGAAAGTACTTCACCGAGACGGTACCTTCCAACGACATAAACAAAGGGAAGGAGGTTGAAGAAGAGAGTATCGCCCCGAAAAGGCCATCAAAAAGGCGAATTATAACATCCCGACACATTTAAAGAAGGTCCCGGCTCTCCTCAAAGGCATGTATGACGATTGATGATGTCAGGAAGTTAGGGATTCTCCGATACATGCCCTACAAAATCACGAGGAGTATCAAGCCTACTTTGCCGAGGTCAACATGAAAGAGGCTCAGACGCATTTCATGCACCCTCAAGATCCTTCTTGATGAAGATCTATTGCTTGGGACTACAGAGCACAATAGGCCATTATATGTGACGGGTATTGTGATGGGATGAAAATCAACCGGGTTCGATTGACCCAGATCCTCTCGTGAACCTCGATGACCCTCAACACTCTCCTGCTTTGGCTCTTGAAATATGTCATCTATCTCCTGAAAGGATCATTATTCAAGGCTTCAATCAAGATAGCCGTAAGGCATTGGGATCTATTACTCTGCCAATTAAATTTGGAAAGATGACATCAGATGTGAAGTTCCATGTGATTGATGCCGATGCTTCATACAAAGCCCTCCTGGGAAGGCCATGGATCCATGAAAATCATGTGGTTCCCTCAACACTCCATCAATGCGTGAAATATATGGTGAATGGAGAAGAATTCAGGATCGACGGAGAAATCCAGCCCTTCGGCATCCATGAAATTCATTATGAAGATGCAAGGTACTACCTTAATGCATCTAAAGGAGGCAAATTATCTAAGGGGAGCACGTCATCTGAAGGGGGCAAGTCGCCAGGTCCAAAGGAAGAATCTCTGGTGAAGACACCTAAGTCTGCTCCTGTGCTCCAGAAGAAGGAATCGGTATTACCTCACTTTGGGAGTGACACTGAGTCATCAGAAGACGAAAGCGATAATGATGAGGATCAAGCTGGAGGATCTGCTCAAGAAAATGCACTGTATATTACAAAAATTCCTGAGGGGCTCTATAAATCCTTGGCTGACTTGAGCGTCAACACTATCGAGCACCTGAAGACTTTTTATGTACCGGCTCGACATGAAGGAGAGCGTGGCATCCTTTTCTACAAAGCCATGAGCAACAAAATCCCAAATGATGATATCATAAATATTGAAGGGCTAGAAGATGATGAAGTTCAGCCCATAAGATTCCCCAACTATTACCCTGATAAGCTCAAGGAGATGTTTGAAAATTTTGCCGGCGAAATCAAATGGTCGAGGAAATCATATCAAAATTTCCATCGATTATGGAACCCTATACATATAGATAAAAGAGGGATAGGCTACTCCGAATCTTCCAGGCATTCATGCTACATGACAACGTCCCAGGAGGAGGAAGAAGAGATCAAGCTAAAAAGTGCGCCACTCGAGCTCGAAGACGGGGGGAAAGCAACAATCGACGAGCTGGTTGAAGTCAACTTAGGAAGCGATGAGGATCCGAGGCCGACCTTCCTAAGCACGCAGCTGTCTGAAGAAGAAAAGACATCCTTCAAAGCCCTTTTGAAGGAGTATATTGATTGCTTCGCCTGGAACTACAATGAAATGCCAGGGTTGGATAATGAGGTAGCCATTCACAGGTTAGCTATCGACCCCAGTGTTGCACCAGTCAAGCAAGCACCAAGAAAGATGAAATTTGACCTTGAAGAAAAGGTGATAGAAGAAACAAAGAAGCTGATTGAAGCAAATTTTATCAGAGAAGAGAAATACCCTAACTGGGTAGCTAGCATAGTCCCTGTGAAAAAGAAAAATGGTCAAATACGGATATGTGTGGACTTCAGAGACCTGAACAAAGCATGTCCTAAAGATGATTTTCCCCTACCCGTCATGGAGATCATGATCGATAACACCTCAGGGTACGAGATATTCTCCTTTATGGACGGGTATTCTGGATACAACCAAATCAAAATGCATCCAGATGATGAAAAACATACAAATTTCTTCCTGACACCCATGGGCATATATCGCTATTCTGAGTAATGCCATTTGGTCTAAAGAATGCGGGGGCAACATATCAAAGGGCCATGACCAGAATATTCGATGATCTGATTCACAAAGTTGTCGAATGCTATGTGGACGATCTCGTGGTTAAGACAAATTCCAAAGACAAGCACCTTGATGATCTGAGGACAGTCTTCACACGCCTCAGAGAATACAAGTTGAAAATGAACCCCATGAAATGTGCTTTTGGAGTCCTGTCAGGGAAGTTTCTGGGTTTCATAGTACGACATCGGGGAATAGAGATAGACCCTTCCAAGATAAAAGCAATTTTGGAAATGCCACCTCCTCAAACACCAAAACAAGCGGTCCTTTCTGTGGGCGTTTAGCGTATATCGACGATTCATCTCCAACCTATCCCAAGGTGTAAGCCCTTCTCCAAGTTGGTCAAGAAGAACACGCCATTCAAATGGGATGATGAATGCCGTAAAGCTTTCAAGACATCAAACAAGACTTGCTAAGTCCACCGGTGTTGGCGGCCCCAATTCCGGAAAGCCACCGATTTTGTATACCGCAAAGATTGGAAGGGTCATTAGGAGCTATACCGCCCGCAACAATGAAGAAGGCAAAGAAAATGCACTTTATTACCTCAGTGAGAATGTTGATAGGAGCCGAGAGTAAATATACCCCAATTGAAAAACATTGTCTAGCTCTAGTGTTTGCGGTCGTGAAGCTAAGACACTACTTGTTGGCGCATAAAGTCATCCTCATATCAAAAATTGATCCCCTCAAATACCTTATGACTAGACCGTTGCTTACTGGAAGATTGGCAAAGTGGGCGTTAATCCTGATGGAGTTTGATATAACATACACTCCATAGAAAGCTATTAAAGGGCAGGCATTGGCGGACTTTCTAGCGGCACATCCTCTCCCTGATGACTCACCACTCAATTATGATCTCCCCGATGAAGAGACATTAACAGTGGAAGAGGCAAGGTGGCGACTATACTTTGATGGAGCGTCATCTATAAAGCCGGCACTCATGGCCACAATTCCCCAAATCAAAGCTGGGATAGGACTTGTGTTCGCTATAACCGAAGGGGAATTCTCAGATATGCACTCTCCTTACGAGCCATGCACAAATAATGAGGCGTAATATGAAGCTCTCATAGCTGGTTTGGAACTGGCAATCAAGATGAGAATCCAACACATACACATATTTGGAGACTCACAACTCATAATCAAGCAAGTCAAAGGAGACTACAAGATATATAAGCCCGAACTTCTTAAATATCACAAGAAGGTCAAAGATCTGATGAAGAAAATCCCCCAGGTACAGTTGAGGAGGGTTTTAAGATCAGAAAATGGAGAAGCTGACTCTTTGGCAAGAGTAGCAAAGGAGCTGGCGAATCCAGATTATGAAGAAATCCACATAACCATAAGAAATATAAGGCCCATAAGTACGATCCTTGATGATGTCGAAGAGGAAAGTGCTGAGGGCAAAGTGGAAGTCTTTACCCTCGAAATGCTGGAGGAAGATTGGAGACAACCATTTATAGAATATTTGAAATATGGTAAACTCCCAGAGGATAAATCGGAAGGTCTTCAGATAAAGCGAAGAGCCCTGAGATTCACCCTCATAAATGATATATTGTATCACAGGTCGTACGATCAATTACTCCTGCGATGCCTTTCATATGAAGAAATTCAAGAAGTCATGCATGATGTACATTCCGGAATATGTGGTGCACACCAATCCGGACCCAAGATGCGACTCAAGATTAAGCGCTTGGGGTACTACTGGCCAACCATGGTCGGAGATTGCATCAATTATGCTAGAAGATGCCACCTATGCCAGATACATGGAGATTTTATTCATCAACATCCGAATCCTCTACACCCCACAGTCTCGTCATGGCCCTTTGAGATATGGGGAACGGATGTAGTCGGTCCTATCGAACCGCCATCATCTTTGGGACACCGATTCATATTGGCTGCAACAGATTACTTCTCCAGGTGGGCAGAAGCAATTCCACTGAGAGAAGTCAAGACTGAAAATGTCATCAAGTTTTTCAGGGAGAATATCTTATACAGATTTGGGACTCCAATAAGAATTATTTCAGATAATGGCCCCGCCTTCAGAAGTTTCAAAGTCGGGAGATTCGCACAACACCATAAAATAGATTGGAGATATGCCTCCATCTATAATGCTAGAGCGAATGGGTTGGCAGAAGCATTCAACAAGACCCTCTCGAAGTTGTTGAAGAAAGCAGTGTCCAAGAATAAAAAAGATTTGTACGAAAGACTCCCGGAGATGCTGTGGGCCTATCGCACTACCTATAGGACTCCAACACAATGCACGCCGTACTCTTTGGTATTTGGAACTGAAGCTGTCCTACCCCTCGAAATCCAGATACCCTCACTGAGAATGACAGTACAAAATGAAATCTCAAATGAGGACAATATTCGGCTTCGCTTGGATGAGTTGGACTCTCTCGACGAGAAAAGGTTGGGAGTGCAGCAGAATCTTGAAGTCTACAAAGCCAAAATGTCTCAAGCCTACAACAAGATGGCTCGATTTCGGACCTTTACTAAAGGAGAGTTGGTTCTCGTCCTCAGAAGACCCATCATCACCAACAAAAACGCCGGGGGCAAATTCAAGGCAAATTGGGAAGGGCCCTATGTTGTGGAGATCGTCTACGAAGGAGGCGCATACCAGCTCATTGACGCCAACGGAGAAAGACCGATGCCACCCATCAATGGCCGTTTTCTAAAGAAATACTATGCTTGATGTAAAAATGTTTGCCTATGACGGAACGTCTAGTCCCTTATAGGGGTAGACTAGTCATGTACAATTAAATGTACTTCTCGAGGCAAAACATTCTTTTTCATGCATTCTTGTACTAAATTCATGTACTTGTATTAAATTCATTCAATGAAGTAGAGAGGCATGTGTTTGTCTACGATGGAACGTCCGGCTCCATGAAAATGATAGGCCGGTCATGCACATTTGAAAAGTGCTTCTTGAGGCAAATACATTCTCTATGTTCCCAAAAAAAAAAAAAAAAAAAGGACTTGAGAAAAGAAAAAAAAAAGAGAAAAGAAAGAGAAAGGACTAAGTCTTATTCAAAATCTAATAGTTCATCACAAATGTCTTAAAAGCAACTATCAAAGCAAAAAAAAAAGAGAAAGCTAGAAAAATAAACTAAAATGAAGGACGAAAATGATAAAGTTCTTCAATGCTCAATAAATTGCAAATTCTTCAAGCTATCTCTTTATCCAAAGCTTCTATTTCTTCGTCCAAAGTTTTGACTCTATTTGAAATTTCATGAGCTCTGGATTGAAGTTGATTTATCGCATCTGAAATGTCACGAGCTTCATTCTGAAATTGATGGTGTTCTGAAATGAGTTCTTGACGCTTCTCCTTCTTATGTTGCCTTGATGGGGATTCAATGTTAACATCGACATTAACACCATCACCATCTAGCTCTTTCACGGGAGAGGGAGCATCCTTCACAATTTCTTTTGAAGAACCTTGCCTCAAAGGCGAAGAATCGTCATCTTTGTGGGTAACTAAGTTAAAAAAAAAAAAAAAATCAAAAAACAAAACAAAAAAAAAACTTTGCCAATACTCATAAACATATAAAAAAAAAAACCTTCAGTTTGTTTTAGTGAAGATATGACTTCGACATCCGCACTAGCATCAACGCCATCACTATCTGTGGAGGTGGGGGCATCTCTGATGAAGTCCGCAGAATAAGTCCCCAAAGACGAAAAGCTATCATCATCTTTATCAGCTGGAGTACAATTCAAAGTGCAAAAAAAATCAAAAATCAAAAAAAATCAAAAAAAAAAAATCAAAAAAAAAAAATTTTTAAATTAAAAAAATGATACCTTGTGGTGCATTGAGAGGATCTTTCTTAGTTCCAACAACCCCTTCAGCCACAATGTTGGGATCTTGCGGGTTTATTTGACCTAGAGTCAAAAATTTTATTAAATCCGTTATATATGTTTAAACATTTGTGAGGGGATATTTCCTTACCGGTAGGAGAGTCATGAGATATTCCTAAGTTTGATGGGAGCGCATTATCAATCCTTGGGGCTGTTTGAAAATTGAAAGTTACAAATTTTAAAATAAAATAAAATAAAAAAAACAAGACAAAAAAAAAACTAAAAGAAAATTTACCAATTGGGGGATTGGAAGCGGTACTCTTACATGCAACGGTATCATCAATTCGTATGCCTGTTGGCCAAAAACTTTGGGTCAAATAAAATTCAGATTTTTAGTCAAATAAAAATTTTGAATTTCAGACTTTGAGTCGAATAAGAATTTAGACTTTGAGTCAAATAAAATTCGGAATTTAGTCAAATAAAAAATTTTGGATTTCAGACTTTGAGTCGAATAAAATTTAGACTTTGAGTCAAATAAAATTCAGATTTTGAATTAAATAAAAATTCTAAGTTTACAATAAAAATTCAGACTTTAAGATAGAAATTCTGAATTTTTACAAATTCGGACTATAAAATATACTCAAAATTTCTGAATTTTCGGAATTAAAAAAAAACTGAATTTTCAGAAAAGTCCACAAAAATTCTGAATTTTCAGAATATAAAAAGTCTGAATTTTTCCAAAAAAAATCTGAATTTTCGGAATAAAAAAATCTTAATTTTCAGAAAATCCATAAAATTTCTGAATTTTCAGAATATAAAAGAAATCTGAATTTTCAAAAAAAAAAAACACCCTCAGATTTTTTAATTTTCGGAATATAAAATTCTGAATTTTCAAAAAAAAATTAATTAATTAATTAATTAATTAATTAATTAAAAAAATAAAAAAAATAAAAAAAAAGAGGCATACCTTGAGCTTGTCGCCGCTTCACTGGAACAGGAGAGTCCGTGGGAGAACGATTCCGTTTACGATTAATAAAAATATTTTCGTAAATGAATAGCGGTTTTCTTGAAGATTGACCTTGATCCTTATTTATTGTAAACGATCCTTTGTAACCAAAGTCCTCCCGAGTTAACGCTGCAACGTCCTGATTAAATAAAGCTTGGACGCTTTTGAGCCATTTCTTTGCATAAAGAAGTATAAGTTTCCCACTCCTATCATGATTAGGAATATAAAATGAACTCGAAGTCCTTTCCCGAGAAAAATGTAACCAATATCCTGCGAGAATCCCAAGGGAAGGGGCCTTCCTCTGAACATTAATATGCTTGGGAAAGTGCTGGTCGTAGCCAAACTGGCGCCCGAACCTATGAGGATTGTATGGCTCTGCATGAAAATTCCCAGCATAACGTAGAGGGAGGACGCCGCAACGAAGGCATTTCACATACTCCATAGTGTAGGAATCCAATTCCTCGGGCCCTGCAAAAAGCCTGGAATCTCGCACGGTTTTATCGTTATGATATAAGTAAGGGAAAGGACGCCATGTAAAGTTCTCCTCTTTCCTAATGAATAGCCTCACTTCTGAAGAACGGTCGAATGGAGTTGGAGAAACGTTCATATAATGTAGCATTTCTGGTATCCTCGAAAGACCTGGGATGGTAGACGTGTCCTCATCAATTGGCCGCCGGAGATGTATTCTACGGAAATGACTACCGGCCCATGCATACAGAAAATGTGAAGGAAAGATTGTCGTGGAGAATCCGGGACCTTCCTGATGTTTGGCCATGGCATTTAGTCCTGTGTATATACGCGCCAGGACTGCGGGGGCAAAGGCAATCTTCCTTCCAAGAACAGTATCGACGCCATAAGGAAAACCCCCGGGTTACGATTACATTCGCCCATTTGGCATAATAAAGTAGCAGATCCAGAGGGCCACAAAGGCGTACCTAACTCGTGAGCCGAAAAGAGTTTCGAGGACGCATCGGATCCGAGTTGTGCCGGGAATCAACCTCTGCTCTCCTTGGCGTTCTAAAAAATTCTATCCAATCTTCAAACGATACGTCTTTGTGGCGTGAAGAGGACCTTCGCTTTGCCAACCATTGAAAAACGTCAAACAAGTTTTTAAGGAGAGAGAATTCAGCAGTACCTCTTTGGCGAAGTATGGCGTTGCTGGGAATCACTTCGTCATACATGTCGCCGTTGATGGGAAGCCCTCCTAGTCTCTTGATGTCCCATAGTGAAATCCCGACTTCCCCGTATAGCAAGTGAAAAGTGTTGGTGTCTGGACACCACAATTCCACCAACGCCTTGTAAAAGTTGGAATCCAAATCATAATGCCCGACTGAAGAGATGATTCCTCCAATCAGCTCTACATAAGATAATTCCTTCGAATAATTCTTGACAATAAAACTGGCCCAATCTGCGTAACGCGAGGAGTTGATTGACTCGCTCCGAACGGGATTCCTGCCTTTCCATCCCGGGTGGTGGTTAACAATCTTATGTCCAAGGGGTTGAAAGATTGTCAAATCCTTAATATCTCCTTCAGGCTTTAGAAATGCCGCATGAATACTGCCATCTTCACGACAACATTTCAAGGTTAGGCGGCCAGTTGCTACATAGGTTGAGGACTGCTTTACCCAATCGGAGTGCTCCTCTCCTTCATATCTGATCGCAGGCTCTGACCCGGGACTAAAGACAAGGTTGTGTCGATTGAAAGCTAGACCTGAAGGGAAGTCATTGAGGTCTTGACCAATATCCCAAAAAGGCTCACTCTGAGATTGGTTGGCCATAATGAAAGTAGAGATTTGGGGATTCTTACTTCTCTCACTCAATAAAAGAAGATTTCGTGAGAAAAGTAAGAAGGGGGCATTTGTTTATATAAAAAATATACCATATGTCCTAATAGAACCCAAATCTTAATCTAAATAAAAAAGAATATATAATTCAGGTATATCTTAATCTTGATATATCTAGAATTAAAATTTAAATATGTCCTTATCTTAATTGACTTGGGACGCAAATTCCGAAATCGCCCCTGGATACATATTTCGAGGCGATCTCAAATTCTAAGATGACCCGAGAAAACACATCTCGAGGCGATCTTAAATCCCAAAATTGCCCCTGAGAACATATCTCGAGGCAAATGCAAATTACAAAATTGCCCCCGAGAACGTATCTCGAGGCAACCTCAAATTCAAAGATTGCCCCCGAGAATGCATATCTTGAGGTGATCTTCTAGAAATACAAATCTCAAGATAGCCCGAGAACACTTATCTCGAGGCAAATCTTGAAATCCAAGATCACCCGAGAACACATATCTCGAGGCGATCTCAAATCCAAGTGGTATGAGAATACATATCTCAAGGCGACCTAAATAAATAAATAAAATAAAATAAATCTAAGTGCATATCCCAAGGCAGCTCAAGAATGATGATCCCGAGGCATGAAATATGTGATTTTAAAAATTAATTAATTAATTAATTAATTAATTAATTAAAATTAATTAAATCAGAATATAAAAAAAATTTTGATTGATCTGATCGGATTAAGATATGTAGTCAAATAATGATAGATAAGATTAAAAAAAAATTTAACACTTATCTTGATATCCAAAACAAAAAAAAAAAGATAAACAAAAAAAAGATAAGGTTTTTTTTTTTTTTATAAAGGGGATGTGAAATCAGGAATATAGGGAGGAGAGAGCAAAGAAGAAGAAGTTCTACAAAAACAGAGAGGAGAAAAGCAAGAGTAAAAAGGTATTTCTTTGATCTCTCTTCCCATCACCGCCGCTTGCCGCCTGCCGTCGCTGCCATCAACTACCAGGCCGGCCTCCCTTGTGGAGGTCGCCGTTGTCGTTGCCAGCCACCAGGCCGGCCTCCCTTGTGGAGGCCGCCGTCGTCGCCGCCAGCCACCAGGCCGGCCTCCCTTGTGGAGGCCGCCATCATTGCCACCAGCCAAGCCAGGCCGGCCTCCCTTGTGGAGGCCGCCATCGTCACCGCCAGCCAAGCTAGGCCGGCCTCCCTTGCGGAGGCCGTCGTCGCCGTCAACCACCAGGCCGGCCTCCCTTGTGGAGGCCGCCGTCATCGCCGCCAATCACCAAGCTCCGGCCTCCCTTGTGGAGACCATCGCCGTTGATGCCCTACTTGGCGAGGTTACTGAAGATGCCTATAAAATTCATCGAAGGCACTTTCAGCATGATGGAGATGTCCCGACCTAAATAGACGTTCACTCCCCCATATAGCCTCTGATTTTAAAGATCTATTCGTCGAGTAGCAAGCCATCCCCGGTGTCCACGAGACTCTATCAACACCAAAGCCCGATGTTGTTGCACCGATTTTCTACTACCTTTATATAAGAGCATGGATGTCCTCTAGATTCAGAAATTCTTCTGCAGTTTTTTTTTGGAGGCTTTGGTGGACGAAAGTTTTGCACGAACAATGAAGTTGCAGAAACAAGAAGCAAAGAAGAAAGCAATCTAACTTGACAAAGTGGCAGCCTTTTTCTTGAATGCATTTTGCTATTAAGTCTGTAATTTTCATAGTTATTATGAAAATAGTTCTTTATGTATTCCCCAAAGCCCCTTTGTTAAATATAGTGCAGAGTTTCTATTAAAGAATATGCATATAAGATGTTTGATAAAATGTTCTAAGGAGATTTTAAACTACAATGGTTTGTTTTGAGATGATGAGCATTACTAGGAAGGGTTTCTCAATATTTGCAGACAACCTCCAACTTCTAGCACACAAATCAAACCCGGGTTAAATAAGATAATGTAAGAAGAGGAAAGGGAAAAGAGAAGATCATGAGTTATTGCAAATTTTATTAGAGCAATGAGGTAGTTTGCTTAATGATAAGTCTGCAAATTATTGCAAGTATAAAATCTGATTTGCTGAACCTATCCACCTTTGACAACACCAAGGTTTTGAGAGTGGTGTAGTTTGTAGTCAAATGTCCCTTGTTGTTACATATTAAGCACAATGGAGAGGAACCTTTTAGTGAATGTTAATGGATTCAAGTGGTGTCGTTTTGTTAACAAAAGTGTATTGTGGATCATCCCAAAGATGTCATCCTGTACCCTTTGAACCCAGTTCGCTCTTCAGGAGAGATTATCAAGAGAAGCCTTGGATGTTGATATGCAAAACTCAAGCATGTTTAAGAAAGAAGATTATTTCATAAGAATATTAATGTGAATTGTTATTCTTCTCTACGAAATGTGAATAGAAGGCAAACAAAAGAAAAGAGAAAAGAATTCAAGATGCCATTGCACATGATTAAGAAGGTATTCCAAAGTGATGTTAAATGTTTAACTATGAAAAATGCCTTCTATATGCTTGACAGGACCTGTAGTCTTGGAACTAGGATTCGTGGAGGGGGATTATAATATTAGAACAAATGAGATGTTCTTTGATGATTAGCAAGCTCATTGATTGTTTTATGGAGCTACCCTTTATGAGAAAGAGTTGCTGACAAAGCTCCACAAAAGAAGTTGAAAGAGCTAAAAAAGTCATCAAATACACAATGGCATGTCCTCTCAATATGTTTGAATATATTTGACTCCCATGCTTTTAATCATAAAAATGAATTCTATTCACCATCACCAGGTTCCATATTTTATAAACCACCTGCAACATTTCCTTTCTCAAATCAGTTGCTTGTTTCCATTATTCTTCATTATATTCATTAGAATATAATAATATTCCAACGAATGAGCAATACAATTGTAACATCCCAAAATTTCACAAGTAAAATTCAGTGAAATTCTGAAATTTTAAATGAGGTAATTAACTTTAAACAGATAAATTAATATTAATCTCAAGTTAAAGGAAATTAGAATTAAATGGACCGAAATCCATCCTCGCAACTATAGGGCCGAGAGAGGCCTTAATGGGCCAGGCCAGAGTTATATAGAATAGTTGGAGATGGATAGTCGGTAGAAGTTAAATTAATTTAAACCGTAGATTAATTAAATGATAATTAATCCATTAATTAAGTAGGAATATCGAACAAAAGTTAGAGTCCCGATAAAGTAGATCCGGCCGAAGTCAAAAGCCGTAGATTCAGCGGATCTGGGTGGAGAGAAGACAACCCGTGGACGCTTCTGACCATGTGTCACGGGAGTCGTCTGACCCGGGATTCCCGGATCTGGGTCGGAAGAATTATTAATAAGATAATATTTTTTAAATGCTGATGTGACATAAAGAAATAAATAAAATAATATAAAGTATTTAAAGATAATACTTTTAAAGGATAAAGTATTTAAAAGATAAAATTATTTTAATTAATGAAATATTATATATATATATATATATATATATATATATATATATATATATATATATATATAATAAAATAATAAAATAAATAAAAATAGAATCTCTGTCTTTAAAAAGACAGAGATGAGAGAAAGAGAGAGAGAAACAAATCTCTCTCTCTCGATCTCTCTCTCGTCCGTGCAAACCGCCTGCCCAGACGGCTCAGCGCCGCCCGCCTCGGCGTCTGCCGCTTTATGCGAGCCGTCGGCCACCGGTCCGCCGTCGCGACGCTGAAAGCCCTCGGCGCCACCTACTCAGCTCTACGGTCGTTCCTCCCACGCAAGCCGCCTCATCGGAGTTGTGTTTCGGTAGTCACGCTACACGCCACGTCGGCAAGTGAGCTCGAGCACCTCAGCCCCCTCTTCTCTCCCATTGTGAGCTTCTAAGAGCAACCCTACGATTAACTAGTAAATTGGGAGATTAAACTTGGAAAAAAGCTCTAATTGAACTCATAGTTTCGGTGTTGGGAGATGGATGAGGTTTTGCAGGTGTAGGGCTATGAGATATTAGAAATTCATATGGATGTTGATGTTTAATTAAGAATGTTGAATGTGGTGAATGCATGTATATTTCCGGGGCCCTCCAAATAGAGGAGGTGCTGCTGAATTTTCGTAGAAAGTCTTAGGTATTTTAATTGATTAACCGTTCATGATCATGTATAACACATGATTTTGTGAACATGATAGTAGCTAATCAGTAGTTAACATTGATTGGAGTTAATTCTTCCAAGTAAGGGCTAGTTCGTATTATCATGTTGTAGGAATACACAATTCATTCTAGTAGAGAATCATGCTTTAGTTGATTAATGAAATTATCGTGCTTAAATAGTATAGAATGAGAATGTCTTAAGAATACGAGTTCCGTATTCCTAAAGAAATCTCGTATTCTTTTTGGCATCGTATTCTATTTGGTTTTTCATTAGAAAACAAATCTAGAGATCAGACTTCGTATTTATAGAATTCGTACTTCAATTATCAGGAAAGGGCAAAGGCAAGTACGCCGCTGCCGAGGAACCGAGCCAGATCTAAGCTTGAACCAGACCAAGGTGAGGGAAATCTACCTGTACAGTTTGCTAGTTTTACCGTATTTTTATACGACACAGTTTTCAGTTTTAAAAGCATGAACTTGGGTTTCATAAAAGTTTTATAGAGTTTTATAACCATTTCATGCTTAGTAATCAGTAACAGAAAAGAGAACAGTTACAGATACAGAAAGACTACATTCTATTGAAAATACTTGTATAGACCAGAGTGGCTCGTGAAGAGCCAGAGAGTACGACGTTGAGTTATGAGAGGGGTGATTTAATTCTCTTTTCAAAAATAGCGAACTATCTGTGTTTACTTCCTTTTATAAAAATCAAAACCCCCTTTCCATCCCTTTTGGGATGCTCAGTGTACGTATATATACTCAACCTCAGTATCAGATATACTCGTTGGTTGCTGGCCATGCAGTATTGAAGTAGATGTGTAGTCAGAGAATAGTCTTGTGTATTAGATGATGCCGCGTTCCTCGCCTTCTAGAGATAGAGCTCATCTCAGAGAGAGAGAGGGCACGTGCAATGCATTACCTAGGGGAATGTCGGTTTCATATTTAATTCACAAGACAGAAATGTAAACTTCGGATATGCATTTTAAGAGAATATCTTGATCAACGCGTTTACTTGCGCATGATTCGTGAGCAGTTTTCGCATTTTTAATTCAAGATTTTCTATTCGTGTTTACACGCCGGTTTTACTCTACATTTATTATTTTATACGGTACGCTTATACCGGCTGTTGTTTTACGCTTCATCTGAGCTCCAGTAGCTTCCCTCTTCTTGGTTTTGCGAGGTCGTTAGGCAGGAGTACTTCTAGCGAATTCGTCGATCACGAGTAGAGGAGATGTCTGTAGCTCGGCTCAATTCGTCTAGTTTATGTTTATTTGCTTTTGAGTGTGGTGAGACATTAAGATTAAGACAACGCTTATTTGGCTTTGTATTAATTCGGTCGAAGTTGGTGTTTTAATTTATCTAGTTTGTCAATTACCTTCCGCTTGTTATTATTTTTCCCGCTTAATTAGCGTATTCATGTACCTTAGGTTTAGGGTTCATTCCCTAAACACAGGCTGAAAAGTACACCCGGTCCCGAAAAGGGACAAGGGTGTTACATTTGGTGGTATCAGAGCGAAAGATCTTAGGGACTAGATGATAACTGATATACTTAGAGCCATAGGATCCACTAAATGCCATGAGATGACATTTAGTGGTATCAGAGAAGGGTTAATCCTAAGGAAGTCCTAGGGTAGTCAGAGCTTTAGGGTGGGAGGGTTGTGTCAGTAGAATAAAGTTTAATATCTGCTTTCAGAGAGTTAGAGGATACTACTGACACGCTCTCTTTTTCAGAATGGCACCAAAAAGAGTCGGAAGGCCACCTCGTATGCCACGGGAGGAACCCGTACCAGCTTATGGACCGCCGTAATCCGGTGGAGGTTCACGAAGTTCGAGAATGTCCGGAACCCGAGGAGGTTCCGTAACCGTGAGGAGACCGAGGCGTATGGGTCCCACCCCTTTCATGCACCCGACCCTCAACAAGGAGTGCAGCAAGGACCCGAATTTTATCCTGGAATAATCTATGCCCCCGGATTTCAGCCGGGAGCAGCATATGGACCCGGATTTCAGCCGGGAGTACCATATGGGCCCGGATTTCAAATGGAATGCCTTTATGGACCCGGATTCCAGTAGGGGATGTATTACGGCCCTGATTCCAACCGAATGCCTTATGGACCGGGTTCCACCCGAACACGATCACGGATCGGGATACTATCCGGGAGAGCACTGGACCCGATAACCAACCCAGCAGCCTGGCCGGGGCGATTCGGAACCACAGGAATGCAACAAATGTATCGACCGTGATGACCCAATCATTCATTTGCATTTCACGGATACCGGCAGCCAAAGCGTAAGAAGCACCCACCATGTGAATAAGGCTCCCGAATGGGAATCACACCATTCGAGGGTACTCTGAGACCACTGGGCCGTAAAATTGGATCACTCATTTGGAGCTTATATTTGAGGCTCTTATGTGCGGGAGGAAGAAAAAGTAGCAACCTGCCACTTTATCAAGCTAAAGAGAGCCTTGCAGCCGTGGTGGCTCGCATATTAAGCAAGTCGCTTCCAAACCAGACCGTGTTTACTTGGACCGATTTCAGGACGGCTTTTGACAGAAAATTCATGCCTCAAATCTACCGTGACGCAAAGCACGAGGAATTCCTTCGCCTGTTCCAAGGCAGTCTCTCTGTGGCCGATTATGAGGCCAAATTTACAGATCTTGGGAGATATGCACCCGACTATACCAATAAAGAACACCGAGTAAGTGCCGCAGATTGATTTGGCGAGGATTACGCGGATGAAATTCGAACATCACACGTTGTCAGGATTCTCGGACTTCACGGAGCTTGTGGAGGCCTCGCTCAGAGTTGAGTCAAGCATGGACCAGCAGAAGCGACGCACGGAGAAGTCGAAGAAGAGAGGTATGCTCGATTCTCAGGCAGGCGGCAGTTACAGACCGGCCAAGAAGAGCAACTCTAGCAAAGAAGCGGCTGCTCTCTTTACAGAAGCCGAGAATCAAGAAGCCCCGATGCCCTACTTGCAAGAGATATCATTCCTGAGAGTGCCGAGCGGGCCTTGGAGTAGGTATTTGCTATCATCAGCTAGCCAACCAGGACATTATATGAAGGAATGTCCCTATTAGTTCGTGGAGTTGATACAGTTCCCCAACTCCAAGCCGGGAGGCCAAGTGCGAATGCCACCATCAGGATACTCTGCCGTGGGTAGTAGTGGGAGCAATAGAGGAGGATCTTCTGGGGGGAGATCTCAAGGAAGCCGAGGAGGTCGAGGAGGCCGAGGAGTTCAGGCTAATCTGATGGCACATGCCTTTATGGTGACACAACAACAGTCAGTACTGCAGGATGACATTCCGTGATGAACAAGAATGAGTAATCATGGTTGACTCCGCATTCCTAGTGCATATTAGTATTAAATAAAAGACTTGTGATGTATAACTACTACTCTATATTTGAGGTCATGTTGCCTAGACTTGAGGCGATGTGGCCATATGTTGATTTTTATTTGGTTTGATGATCCGTGATACACGATTATGTTTATGATTATCTAAGTCTTGGGAGTGTACCTATCGTTATCGGTTTTAGTTATATCTTCTTGGCGTGGTGGTGTAACATCCGTCTTATTGAGAGATGCGCGTTACATTTAGTAGAAGGCGTGTATTACATCTAAGTGGTCCTTGCGTTGGGAGATCTGGCAACATTATCTTTATGATGGAGCCTGTAGATTCTTCACCGACCACAAGAACTTGAATCATCTAATGAGTTGGAAGGAGATCGCCGAGTACGTTGCAAGTGGTTGATCGGTTAGCGTATCAAGGAAAGGCGCACAAGAAGCCATCGTGGTTGTTAGTACCCTTGGAGGTCCTGTGATAGAGGTGGAAGATACGGTATTCCCGAAAGTGTTCCTATAGAAGAGTGTATCAAGAACAAGATAATACCTCTAGTGGAAGCGTTGTGGAGTCATCTCCAAGTGGAAGAAGCCACTTGGAAAGAGAAGGCGGATGAGGGAACAAAGACCTTTAGTTGTTGTAGTTACTTATTGTAAGGGAATTTCGGGACTAAATTCTTAAGGGTGGGAGAATTGTAAATATCCCAAAATTTCACAAGTAAAATTCAATTGAAATTTGAAATTTTAAATGAGGTAATTAACTTTAAAGCAGATAAATTAATATTAATCTCAAGTTAAAGGAAATTAGAATTAAATGGACCAAATCCATCCTCAAACTATAGGGCAGAGAGGCCTTAATGGGCCAGCCAGGAGTTATATAGAATAGTTGGAGATGGATAGTCTACCGAAGTTAAATTAATTTAAAACCGTAGATTAATTAAATGATAATTAATCCAGATTAATTAAGTAGGAATATCGGACAAAAGTTAGAGTCCCGATAAAGTAGATCCGCCGAAGTCAAAAGCCGTAGATTCATGGATCTGGTCGGGGAGAGAAGACAACCCGCGACGCTACAAAATGTACCAAGGTCACTTGAGTCGCCCCACCCGGATTCCCTTGATCCGGGTCTAAGAATTATTAATAAGATAATATTTTTTAAATGCTGATGTGACATAAAGAAATAAATAAAATAATATAAAGTATTTAAAGATAATACTTTTAAAGGATAAAGTATTTAAAAGATAAAATTATTTTAATTAATGAAATATTATATATATATATATATATATATATATATATATATATATATATATATATAATAAAATAATAAAATAAATAAAAATAGAATCTCGCTTTAAAAGACAGAGATGAGAGAAAGAGAGAGAGAAACAAATCTCTCTCTCGATCTCTTTTCTCGTCCTGCAAACCCGCTACTGCTCAGATCGGCAGCCCATCAGCGGCCTCGACGCTGTCGCCGCCGCGAGCCGCCGCCACCGGTCCGGCCGGCGCGACGCTGAAAGCCCTCACCGGCCGCCACCTACTGCTCAAGCACCGGGCCGTCTCCCACGCCACCGCCGCCTTCTGTCGGAGTTGTGTTTCAGCCGTCCTGCTACACCGCCACAGCTCGACAGTGAGCTCGAGCACCTCAGCCCCCTCTTCTTCTCCCATTGTGAGCTTCTAAGAGCAACCCTACGATTAACTAGTAAATTGGGAGATTAAACTTGGAAAAAAGCTCTAATTGAACTCATAGTTTCGGTGTTGGGAGATGGATGAGGTTTTGCAGGTGTAGGGCTATGAGATATTAGAAATTCATATGGATGTTGATGTTTAATTAAGAATGTTGAATGTGGTGAATGCATGTATATTTCCGGGGCCCTCCAAATAGAGGGAGGTCTTTCTTGAATTTTCAGAGAAAGTCTTAGGTATTTTAATTGATTAACTGCTCATGATCATGTATAACACATGATTTTGTGAACATGATAGTAGCTAATCAAGAGTTAACATTGATTGGAGTTAATTCTTCCAAGTAAGGGCTAGTTCAGATTATCATGTTGTAGGAATACACAATTCATTCTAGTAGAGAATCATGCTTTAGTTGATTAATGAAATTATCGTGCTTAAATAGTATAGAATGAGAATGTCTTAAGAATACGAAGTTCAGATTCCTAAAGAAATCTCAGATTCTTTTGGCATCGTATTCTATTTGGTTTTTCATTAGAAAACAAATCTAGAGATCGACTTCAGATTTATAGAATTAGACTTCAATTATCGGGGAAAGGGCAAAGGCAAGTATGCCACGGCTAGCAGGAACCGGAAACGGATCTAAGCTTGAACTGCACCAAGGTGAGGGAAATCTACCTGTACAGTTTGCCAGTTTTACCGTATTTTTATACGACACAGTTTTCAGTTTTTAAAAGCATGAACTTGGGTTTCATAAAAGTTTTATAGAGTTTTATAACCATTTCATGCTTAGTAATCAGTAACAGAAAAGAGAACAGTTACAGATACAGAAAGACTACATTCTATTGAAAATACTTGTATAGACCAGAGTGGCTCGTGAAGAGCCAGAGAGTACGACGTTGAGTTATGAGAGGGGTGATTTAATTCTCTTTTCAAAATAGCTTAACTATCCTGTGTTTACTTCCTTTTATAACAATCAAAACCCCCTTTCCATCCCTTTTGGGATGCTCAGTGTACGTATATATACTCAACCTCAGTATCAGATATACTCGTTGGTTGCTGGCCATGCAGTATTGAAGTAGATGTGTAGTCGAGAATAGTCTTGTGTATTAGATGATGCCGTTCCTCGCCTTCTAGAGATAGAGCTCATCTCGAGAGAGAGAGAGGGCAGTGCAGATTACCTAGGGAATGTCGGTTTCATATTTAATTCACAAGACAGAGAAACGTAAACTTCGATATGCATTTTTAAGAGAATATACCGATCAACGCGTTTACTTGCTTGTGATTCGTAGCGATTTCGGTATTTTTAATTCAAAGTATTTTCTATTCGTGTTTACACGCCCGGTTTTACTCTACAAATTTTATTATTTTATACGAATGCAGCTTATACCCTCGAGGTTGTTTTCTCTCGGCCATCGAGCTCCAGAGGCTCAAATTCTCTTCTTGGTAATGCTTTCGCGGTGTCGTTAGATGAGTACTTCTAGCGAATGTCGTCGATCAACGTAGAGGAGATGTACTGTAGCTGGCTCTGACTCCGTGTCTAGTTTATGTTTATTTGCTTTCGAGTGTGGTGAGACATTAAGATTAAGACAACGTTTATTTGGCTTTGTATTAATTCAGATCGAGTTGGTGTTTTAATTTATCTAGTTTGTCAATTACCTTCCGCTTGTTATTATTTTTCCCAGTTAATTAGCAGATTACAGCCTTAGGTTTAGGGTTCATTCCCTAAACCTGGCTGGTGTGACACCTGGGTCCTGAAAGGGATAAGGGTGTTACAACAATGGTGCTATGCTATTTTCATTTTTGGGAATATATAGGCTTCCATTTTAAAATAAAAGGGAGATGAAGATATGAGGTAAAAAAAAGAGAGCTGAATTTAATCATTTTAAATCAATAAAAAGGAGGGGTGAGAATTGGGCCTATTTGAAAAGGAGGAAGCTGGTGACATAAAAAATAAAATTACTAATTAGGCCCATTCAAAGAGCTGGGTCCATTTAATGAAGGGGGGGCTTTGAACTCATATGTACGTATTTCGAGGCGGTGACAAGAGATGCATATCAAGATAGCTCAAAATCACAGATCTCAAAGTGGCACGCATTTTGATGCCATGATGATAGAGCACATATCCTGAGACGGTTGATGAAATACAAGTCTAAAAATAACATTTATTCCAAAGCGGCAATATGCAAATATTTCAAAGCGGCAATGAAGTACCCATCTTAAGGAGCCGATAAAATATCGAAACGGTATGGGTCTCATGACAGCAACAAAGCGCTTATCTTAAGGTGGCAATATAGCGGCGCAAATTCGAAGGCGGCGGCAAGGCATACATGGCGGCACCATTTAAATAAAATAAATAAATAAATAAATATATGTGTGCATCCATGTAATGACATATATATGTAATAAATTATTTTATTCTGCAAATAAATGAAATTATTATTATTATTATTTTTTATTCATTGCCTCTCTACTTGTACACTTTTGCCCTTAATCGGAGGTTCCCACGACATTATCTGGGGTAATTAATAATAGAGGCTTGCCTCTATTACGAATAAAAGAACCCACAAACAAACAAAAATGATATTTGTGCTTCGATATATCGTATGGTGTCACACGATGCCAGGCGCGTATTTTCGATCCCACACCATAATTGTATGTTAGGGTAATATAAGGATTAAGGAGTTGTTAAGGGTTGAACTCCCTGATTCTATGTTTAGTTATGTTGCTAATGCGTTTATGTTTGTATAATTTCGGGGCTCTAGAAATAAGGGAGATGCTGCCCGATTTTTCTTGAAATCACATGATTAATTGTCACTCCCTGCCCCCAAAGTCCCAGGTCCACGAGCACGCAACAGACCAGCCGTACCCGAACAGGGACGGGCCATGCCAGGATACGAAGCCTCAATGATCAGCAATCACATCCACAACGGAATATATCAAATAAAAAGATATAACATAAATATGTCTACACAGCGGAATTAAAATCTAAGAGTACGCAGACCCTAGAATCTCAATATACATAGTTCCTATAAGGGAACCTACAACATGTCCTCATACAAGGTAAAACATGAGGTAGCCAACCTCAACAGTCAATCTCAATAGTCCCCTGCGACATTCCTACGTCCCGCGTCCTACTCCTCGGGATCTGAAAAAGGAAATCAACAAGTGCATGAGCTTTTGAAAGGAAAGCTCAGTAAGTACCCTGCAAGGAATAGAAACAAATCATGTTATAATATCATATGATAAGGTAAATAAAAGCAAATCAAAACAAGCACGTGACTAAGCAAATCAATAAGGGTACGATAACCAATCGCACAAACAGGAGTCTTGCACCCACCCCAATGAAACATTTCCAACGGTAGGGACTCCCAACATATGACCGCAGTTACGTCAAATCAAGACAAGCAACCCAAGCAAATCTCACAAACTCTTCCCTAGGCAGTCATCAGCCTAAGCCAATGCCATCCTCAGTCACTAATCGGTAACACTACCTTTTATACATGTATACATAGCCAGCGAATCATCCCACTGACGGGATGGACGACCAGAGTTTCCTCTCCCTGACAAGAACTATCAGGCGCCAGGGTATCCTCAGCCCTAGACGCCCTACCGGAGCCGTGCTCCACCGTACCTGGCGGAAGAATCCACAAGAACAACACATATCAAGTGGAAAAATATCATACAGCCAAACACACATGCATAAGCATGGAATCAATAAAACAATACTCCAACGAGTCAAGTAAACATGCCACAGCATGAAATCAAGGGAACAATAATCCAAGGCATCAAAAAAACATGCATGAGCATGGCATCAGCAAATCAAGGAAACAAACATCCAAAGATAAGGGATTCTAGGCAAAGGCACTTACCTGGATCAAAAGAGTCCAAGCTCAGTCACAAATCGATCTCTCTCGACGCACCTTCCCGCTCTACGTCGAGATCTGATAATTAGGTCTAGGCTTAATATGTTTGCCAAACACATAATAACAACAATAAACCTACTCCTAATTATATTTCATGGTTCACACGTGAACCTGTTCTTCCACCATTTCAATCTTAGTGACTTGAAACCTTGAGTTTATAATAGATTAACAATCCATTATTCTAAGTCAATACTTAATCCCAAATCATTATCTTTTATTAATAACGTAATGAAATATCACTTCCCTTGTTTTCATAATTATTTCAAGGTTTAGCAACTCTAAATCTCCAAACAACCCTTGCAGGTTATTACCTAACAACCCACTAGTAAATCAACAAACTTGCACATCAAGTTAATCCATGTGTGCGCACCTGTTCATAAATAGCTAACCCATTGTCTCGTTACTTGATTTCAAGAGGAGTCGATAAAATGGCTTTATGGATGGTAACTAAACCAAGTAATTAGGAATATGCACATAAGAGCTAAAAGGAAGCTTTTCACTCTTATTCAACAGCTAATCATTTAGTACATACAAGGTTCCCCCTTTGCATGATGATCTCTCACTCAATCATGCATTTATTTCACAAGAAGCTTCAAGCATCTATAGTTAAGCACGCGGTTTAACTCTCATAAACCAGACAACAACCTTGTGAACCAAGCATGCATGCTTACTCAAAGGACACCATGAACTCTACTCAAATACAAGTACAATATAAGATGGATAAACACCAACATCACCAAAACCCCCAGGTCCTTAATCATGTTTCATAGATAATGGTCCCCTCTCTTCATACATGCTTAACCCTGTGAAAATACATGCCTCCCTCTCGTGTATGACTGCTGCATGGGTACAAGAAAGAATTGAAACCCTACTGCTTCTTAGAAGGTTTCAAGAAGTTCACCTGGAGGATAGCTGTCCAAGGTGCTCCGGTGATGGGTTCCGGCGTCGTCTTGAGTTCAAATGGCGATTGGTCTCCACTTCTCCTTGACTTCGAAGTGTCACTATAAAACGCCACCACTTCTAACTAGCTGGAGTCTCTCCCCTTCCTTCTCTTTCTCACAAGCTCTATCTCTTTCTCTCTCTCTAAACTCAGTCTTGTCTCAACTAGAAAGGAAGAGGAAGGGAGTTGTAGGAGAACAAACTCACAGCTGGTGATGGAGCTCCCCATCCAATCTCACTCTCTCTTATGCCTTGAGACGAAGGCGAGTGTGGTTTGAGGCCACAGTAAACTAATGCGAATCGACGTTGCCTGCTTTTCTCTTTCACCCGGCAATGATCATGGAGGCACGTGACCGAATCGCTCCTCAGTTTAATGTCCACGGACGAACAGTGAAGAAGAAGAAGGTTAAAACGGAAACATTCTCGTGCCTCGGAACAGACGTTTCGCTTGGATGGACGACTGAGGATAGCTCCCTCGTGCCGAATATCATCACGCGTTTTCTCTCTCCACATATCACGCGGTTTTTTAAATGAAAGAACAAAGTCAAACAGTGAATCTCAGCCCTCATTTCTATTCCTTGATTTAATCATGACCATTACTTTATCTAATAGACTCATGGCTGTTGATCCACTACTCGTACATGCTTTAATGGCTTCCTTCTTTGAAATTTACATTCAACTTAAACCTTTTTTTTATTTTGAAATCCTGGCCATTTGATGCATTAAGTGTGATCATGTGCATGGTGTTGGCTTTATTCCCCTTTTTGTAATAATGCCCTCCCTTCTTTAAATATTACATGCATATCCCCATGCATGAACATGTCATCAAATGAACCTTTTGCAAACATACCCTCCATTTACCTATGATTTACATGCAAGCCCCTATATTCTTTTATTCATGTGAGTGAGTGCATTTTTCACTTTAGCCCCCAAGTTTTCCACATATATTACACTAATAACACATGAGCACTTAGATCGTAATTTAGTAAAGAACCCCCGGGTTCTTTAAAAATTAGAATACAACCCTATGCTTATGCTAAATTGTGAGAGAGAACATCTTTCACTTTAGCCCTTCATTCTTCAACTATTTCATCTTGGTCCCCCACCTCTATAATACTCAAGAAAAGTCCATTATGCATTTAAACCCCATTAGTAACTCTTATTAATTTATATATGGGATTTACTTATAAAGCATAATTAGTGGAACAATAAAGTATTTAAATCAAATTGTAAAACATAGCGATTCTTACATTAATCTTCCATGTTTATGTATCGCATTTGATTATTGTTATAGCATGTTAGGAGCCCCCAGTCTATGCTAGTGATGAAGATAATTACATCTCTTAAGAAGAGTGATTTCAGTATTCTCATGCCCTTAGAAGCATGTAATATATGTTAAGTATGAAACATGCCTTAGAGAGCTTAATGAATTTATCATACTCTAATGAGTCTAAATTAGAGTATAAGTTAAGAATACGGTTTTCATATTTCTAAATCTCCGTAATTCGATTATCAAGAAAGGGTAAAGGCAAAGGCAAGGCACCTGTTGCCGAAGGACCGAGCCAGCCGTAGAACTTACTAGACTCAGGTGAGGGAACGAAACTGGACATTTCCGTATTTTCACCGTATTATCTACGAAGTGTTTGCTTCTATTTTGAAAAGCATGAAATAGAATTTATATGAGATTTCCTAAGTTTTGGAAACCGTATGATATAATCCTCAACATAGTCCCTCAATTTTAATCAGGTGGCCCTTTTAGTCCCTCTAATAAATTTGAGCCTTTTATCTCCCTTTATTTTTCGAGTTCGGTCCATTTAGTTCCTCTGTCAAATGGAAGTTAAATTTTTTGTTAACTTATACTGATGTGTCTTTTTATAATATTAAAATATTATTTGTAAAAAATAAAAAATAATAAAATGAGTACCGGGTTCGGATCCGGATGATGATAATGGATCCAAACCCGTTACTGAACACTTTGCGTGGGGGTTTGAATCCATTATCATCATTCGGATTCGAACCCGGTACTCATTTTATTATTATTATTATTTTTATAAATAATTTTTTAATATTATAAAAAGCCACGTCAGCATAAGTTAACAAGAAATTTAACTCATGTTTGACAGAAGGACTAAATAGACAGAAATAAAAAAATAAAGGGAGATAAAAGGCTCAAATTATATTAGAGGGACTAAAAGGGCTACCTGGTTAAAATAGAGGGACTATTTTGAGGATTATACCAAACCGTATTATATTGATTGATAGATTTGCTTTGGAAATGAATTTTGAAATATTCATGCAAAGGTTTCAATTAAAGAAACATGAAGTACAAAAGAGAATATTTAGAAGTATTGATACTCTGCACCGTACTTTCATACTTGCCTGCACTAGTGGTGGCACTCTGATAGAGCCAGAAAGTACGATATAGGTAGGGAAGGGGTGATTTGTTAAACTCTGCATTTCTTAAAATCCAAACTATCTGTTTTTAAAACTTTCTGTTTTTAAAAAATAAAACCCCCTTTCCATACCCGTAGAGTGCTTGGTACGCGTATATACTATCCTAGAGATAGGTACCTCGCGGGAGCCATAGATAGATCGTAGGGGCAGAGATGGTACCCGACGGGAGCCCATAGCGGACCGTGAGGGTTCATCCTGATTACACATTGGTTCCGCATAGAGGTGTAGGTGTAATTGATACTATTGAGATATATCCCACCTCACGGGAGCTATATTCGGACTGTGGTGGCTATTGGTGTCGATATTTATCCACCAAGGGAAATTACAGAATCATACACGGTACCGAAGATGAAATGAATAATATGAACATGCATGTCATTTTACTTGAGATTTTATGCATTCTGGCATGATTATATCATATTGAAGATAATGTATTGATTATCATATTATATTTGAAATACATAGTATCTTCAACCTTCTATGTATTTTATACCTTTTAAGGATTTATTTCAGAAATGCTTCTATGTTTTATACACAGGTATAGTATTACCTAACAGTATTGTTTCCTCACTGAGCTCGAGTAGCTCATCCCTCTGTGTGTATTTTGCAGGCGATAGACATGTACTTGATCATATCTAAAGTCGAGGAGAGAGTCTTGTCCGCCTTTAGTTGGCTTTGACCATCCCACTGCTATGTTATTATTTGAATTGTTGTATTTGACTTAGGAGAGTTATGAACTCCTTATATTATTTGGTGTTGTATTAAACTGTATTTCGATTTGTGAGTTATGACATTTGCTTATTTGCTTTATTAACTTCCGCAAGTTTTATAAGTTATTAGATTATTACAATCTTAGGCCAGGGTTTACTCTTGACCTAGCTGGTGTGACACTTATCCCCTATTTGAAGATGGGTGTTACATATCTTTAACATACTTAAATTATGCTTAGAGAAAAATTTCCAAAAACTCTTTAGAACTCTCTACCGGAAGGGACTGCAGGAGAAGACTTTCAAAAAAGGACTCATTAGGAATACTAAAAGTTAGAGGTTACGTTTGGTCAAATATAATAGGGTAAACTACACGATTAGTCACCCGCCTATTCGTGTGTTTCTATTTTGGTCACTCACCTTTAAAAAGTTACGATTCAGTCACCCAACTTTAAGATTCTATGTTTTTAAGTCACCTGGCCCCATGGTGTTAATGGTGCGGTGTCCATTTGGGCACCTGAAGTATGTTTGAAGGATTTCCAACCGTATGGATGGGAAGATCATCGAAAAATAAGCTTGCCTGTCAGTTTTCATTCAATTTGGTAACCGTTTGGTCCTCCCAGTTAATGGTTCTTATTTTATAAAAATCTGAATGGTCCAGAATTTCAACCGCTAAAACGAGACCCAAACGGTTACCAAATTGTATGAAAATTGACATGCTAGCTTATTTTTCGATGATCTTCCCATCCATACGATTGGAAATCCTTCAAATATGCTCCATGATTAACACCGTGAGATCGGGTGATTTAAAAACATAGAATCTTAAAATTGGGTGACTGAATCGTAACTTTTTAATTGTGAGTGACCAAAATAGAAACACACAAATAGGTGGGTGGCTAATTGTGTAGTTTACCCAATATAATATTGGGACTAAAAGCTAATTTTCCAAATATATATATATATATATATATTAGGAAACCAGTGTCCAGTGCCGTGCAAACATTGAGAATCATCTGAATTTGCCGGCTTTGAGCAGGCAGCTGGTTGCCCTTGGATTTTATGACTATGTTTCAAAGAATAGACAAAAGTCTTAGATTAGGTTAATCATAGCTATTAATTATAAGACACAAGCTAATCATCTTATTCTACTGGTTTAAGTTTGAGGATATCTTAGGGCTCTCTCTGTGGGCCTTCCAGTCAGCATTTGATTGAAAAAGTCAGTGTGGGCCTTTCTTTTGGTTTTTTTTTTATATTTTTAATATTTCTATTCAACATTCTCTTCTTCACTATAAAAATTTTACCTGACAACTTACATTTGACACTATATATAAATAATTTATATTAAAATTAAAATGAACTAATAATATGTGACAATAATTAGTATTAATACCAAAGGCCTCTTGGCCTTTGCGGTACCACTATCCTGTGTCGGATGAATGGTCTCTGCACATAACATGTTGAGCTTGCTCTGTGCAATTGTGTCAGTCATTTGAATCCCTTGGGAGGCAATTTGTCAACTAATTTTAAAAAAAATGGAATTAATATTAATGGTTGAGATCAGCCATAATTGCTTGTTATTGTTTGTTTGCAGATAACTATTTATTTCAAGCAAACAGAAGCACACCATGGATTTCTCATAATTCAATCATTTCTGAGTAATGCTCGCATGTGTGTACTTAATTTGTAGGGTTTAATTATTACGGAGCTATTGGTAGTATTAATATTTAATTTTTAGACTAAATGTACCAATATTTCTTCTTTTTTTCCAGAAAAGTTATAATGGTAAAATTAACATTTTTAAGTGCACTTTTGGTTTGAATTATACTTTTTTAATAATTTGGAAATTGATTTTGTATTTCTTTTCTCTATTTACTTGCCAAATTGAATTTTCTTTTAGGTTTATGAAATAGAGTATTATAGTTCAGAAACCAAAATTGTATGTCCACACCACATCTATTGTTAAAAGTGCTTTTTCCTTAGTTTTTTCATTACTCTTATTTTTTTATTAAAACCACTAGTACTTCATCAAAAAAAAAAAAAAAAATCTTATTTGCATATTAAGCTGTATTGCATACATGATTTTATTATTATAAATTGTAAATCATAAAAGCATAATCTACTTGGGTAAGTTGTATCATCTACAAGCAAATATAATCTTATGAACATGAATAATTTGTAATATAATAGTACCACTATCTACAAGAGATGACTGAAAAATGTTTCCTTAATTACTGTATATTCATAATTAGAGTATGCTTATTATGGAGTTAGGACAATAATCTTTTATCTAATGATTACCATAATAATTAAAGGTTCCTATTTATCAAATTTTCAATCATAATTTCTTTTTTAAACTCATGTTATTTCATAACAAGGAATTAAAGTTGGTATACTTAATAGATTGTGTTCAATCTTATGTATAAATTACCAATGACATAGGGACCTATTGGTATCAGGTTACTTTATTAAGAGATTCCATTTTTCGCAGAAAAACTCGGAATCGAGCCCCTTTATTGCAAAAATGGGAACTCAGGTGCATCAAGCGTGCTCTTTGCCTGGGCCCATCTTTGACTTCTATTGTGGGGGCGTTTGTCGCTTTTGTATATATATATATATATATATATATATAAATTATTAAGTCCCATCATCTGGCTTTGCCTGGATCATTACAAAAAAAAAAAACATAAATGATGATAGTTTGGGGAACATTTCCATTTGAAGGTCAAAACAAATTATTAACCTGCACTTTATAGATATTAGTGGTTTTAATCCTCTTTTATTTATCACAGGTTAATATCTTAATCGGGTACTGTTTTATTTCCATATTTCATTTTGAATACCAAACTTTAATTTGCATGATTTTAATCACCCAACTACGATTTATGTTTATTGAGAGGGTATTAAGGGATTTTGGCGAGATTTGACGTCAAAATTGTCCACGTGGACAAATTGTTGACACGTCATACCTCACATGGACAATTCAAAACCCTATTTCATCCCCAATCCGTCCCTATTCTTCCCCATTTCCCCCTTCTTCTCCTAAGTGACCGACCTTGTCCTCCGGCTAGATCTCCATCCATTCCTCTGTGTTTTAGAGATTGAGACATCCTTTTTCTTTCAGGGACCAAGACATCCACACCAAGAGTTCGAGAAGCCCTTTCAGCCATCGGTGAACGAGAAAGGATTTGTCAGAGCATTTGGAGCAACATGGAAGTGGACTGGGCGATAAGACTACCAACGGAGGAACCACCAAGTTATCGTAAGTTGACTCACTATTTGTTTTGATTTATGGGATGGAGATCGATGTTAGGGTTTCCTACATTGTAGTTTAATTTTAAAAGAGTTAACTGAAGAAAAGGAAACAAATAATTCCAAGATAAAAACTTAGGTCCTTGATAGCATGAAAACGGGGGACAAGATTGGTCACTCGGGCGAATAAAGGGGAAACAGGGAAGAAAAGGGAAGGATCAGGGACGAGATAGGGTTTTGAATTATCCATGTGGCATATGACGTGTTAGCAACTTGGTCATGTGGACAATTTCGACGTCAAATCTCGCCGGAATTCCCTTGGTATCCTCGAAGTTGGGTGATTAAAATAATATAAATTAAAATTAGGTGATCAAAATGAAAAATAGGAATAGTACGGTACCCAATTAAGATATTAACCCTATTTACCACCCTATTATTTTATTTTTAACTCACCAAAAGTATGAAAAACGTGCTCTTTCATAAAATTGATTCATATTTAAAGAATATATTCATAATAATTCATATTAAATGATTATCATTTTTTTTCCATAGACAGACAACAGAACCAACATAACATAACATAACATAACAACTAGTTTAGAAGTCACTTAAGAATACTAATCAAAAAAGTGAATGAGTGTTTCCAATCAACTATCTTAATATATGAATTAAGATAGAAAAACACTTATCACATGCACCTTTGTTCTGCTCAATGAACCGCCGGAACACCGTAGCACAAACGGAGTCGCACACATGTCAGTGTTTTACTGGCCGGTGGGAGGCGAGTTCCATGATTCGATCCATCCTCTCACGGTCACTCAGAGTGGTCACGTGTTGGCAGTCTTGCACGTGACGAGTCGTGGGGAAAGGGACGATTAATTGTCCGTCCGCATCGCGCTAGTCCCGAGTAAATCGGCGAGGTCACGTCGCTATCTCTCCTCGGCGTCCAGGCTTTTTATGGTCGCCAGCTTTGTCGCTTTCGGTGCCGTTTCGGAATCGAGCCGTATTCTCGTGTGCGGTGTCCTCGCCGATGGACTCGGTGATCTATTCTCGCCCTCGCCCCCCACCCCAACTCCCCTTCTTTAATTAACATTTAAATATTTTAATTAATGCGCACGCACTGGACTGAATAGAGTTGTTTAATGTATTTTATGAGAAATTTGAATATATATATATATAAATATATAAAAGTACATAAATTAAATCATAATAATTTTGTGTACATACATACTCTACTCACCTAAATTTCAAGTGAATTTTGTTTTTGTAGGGCTAAATTTCAAGTGTATTTAAGATTGATGAATCTGATATAGAAATTTGAGTTGATAGAAAGAAGAACAGATCAGTTTGATGTTGTTTAGATGGAATAGGAAAAAATCAAGAATTGAATTATTTTGTTTAGTGGTAAACCCTAGAGAAGTGGAAGCATTGTGGTTCTTTCTCTCTCTAACTCTCTAAAACTCTCTTTGTCAGACTGTCTCTGAGTACGGTGTTTTTGCAACAGTAATGGTATCCCCAAAACCAGCACAAGAGGAACAGGATATGTCTATGCTTTTTCATACTTCAAATATTAAATCTAGTTGCCTGGAGAGAGAGGGATATAGAGAGATACTGGTTAGTGTTTTGGTGTCATTGCTCATTGTATGAGTGGGAATGGTGGTGGTGGTGGTGGTGGTAGGGGTAGTCTAGTCATAGAGTGGTAGTGGTAGGAGCAGAAGGAGAAGAATACCAAAAATGGCAAAGAAATGTAGGATGGTGGGCAATAAGGAATGAAGGGCATGAGGAAGGCATTTGTGCTGCTATTTATTTGTTTGTCTTGTTTCTCTGTCTGTAGTGGAAGTTGTGATTTTATATGTTGTGTGGTGGTGTGGGGTTGAGACTCTTGAGAGTAAAGAAGAGAGGAGAGGAGAGGATAGGAGTGATGGAGGGGAGCAACATCCAGAACCAAGGTGATGAATGCTCACTTCCAGCCTTTCTTTATTTTAGTGGTGGAGCTGGTTTCTGTCTTTGTTTCTAGTCTCATATTTTATTGATTGTGTTGGATGTTGTTGTGAGTGTAGGAAGTAATTTATTATTCTATATTGTTCATGTCATCCTTGCTTTTGGATTCAATGATGGTCTTGTTCTTCTTGTTCTGCTTGTTGTTTATCTATAGAACAAAAATATTAAATTTGTGATTTTGTTTTTTTTCTTCTTCTTTGAATCCTGTTGTCTTCCCATTGGTGTTTCTGTTATGGAATTTAGGTTTTTGATAGTGCTTGATAGCTAAGAGGTTTCAATAAAAAGGGATTTCCCTTATTGGGGGATGCTTTGCCTTGAGGGAGTAGCAGGGTGGGATCCTTTTGGGTCCTTTCCTTTCTCTTGTCCTTTATTTTTTCTCCCTTTTCATGGGGCCTTGTCTATGGATCTAAGGAGGGAGTTGTTGATAGAAACATATATATGTTGTTTTTTCTAATGCTTACATGTGTGGTGGAATTGAGATTATTGAAATAGATGCCTGTGTTTTTTCTCTTTATTTATTGCATCTTATATTGCTTTAGATGTTAAACCCTTTATGTCTTCTTGTTTGGTTGGTAACTTGTGGGTCTCATCGTGGGTGATTCTCCTTGTTGGGTGATGCTTTGCCTTTAGGGAGTAGCAGCACTTTTGTTTCCTTTTGTTTCTTTCTTTTCCTCTTCATAGGGCTCCTTTTGATGGGATGAGGAGGGGGGGGTGCATTGTTAGGGTTCATTCTTTTGTTTTGCTTTCCTTTGCTTAGTTTGTTTCCTCATCCAGGTTTTTCATGTCTATAATCTCTATGCATTTTAGGGTTTGTGTTGTTTTCCTTGAGTCACACCTCATTGTTTTTTAATGCGAGGTTCTTTGGATCTTGCATTTGTACCCCCTCCGTCTTTTTCGGTGTTTCTTTGTATATGCCCTCTTGTTTGCTTTGCTTGTTTGTTTCCTTCCATGATCGGCAACTTATGGGTTGCATCGAGAGGAATTCTCCTTGCTTAAAATTTTCTCCATTGGATGTGCCCGAAGATTTCCTCTTTTGAAAACCCCATTTGGAAAACGATGGGCATATCCTATGCTTTTATTCGTGTGTAGTTGTGCATACCATTGTTGTGACAGAGGCTGACTCCAATGCGTGCTTTGGCTTTAGATGGAAATGACATCCACACCGAGAACTGGAGGTTGTGTGCCGGGCCCAATGTTTCAATACCTTCTGTTGGGGAGAGAGTTTTCTACTTCCCGCAAGGTCACATTGAGCAGGTTTGATGACTATCTTGCCGCCGTCATCAATCATCTCCGATCTGTACCTGATCAATTCGAGATGTCTGATTAAGAAACTTGAGATTGATATCAAGTATCATTGTTTCCATTATTTCCATTGTTTCCTCTTTTTGTGATTTATTTTGCTGTTCTTGCGAAGGTGGAGGCTTATGTAAATCAGGACAGTAATCGGCCGATGCCGATTCATGGTCTACCTTCGAAGATCTTATGTCGAGTTGTGAATGTCCAACTTAAGGTCCTTTTCTTTTCATCCATATCTTAGATTCTTAAGATGCAAGGTTCAATAGTTTATGCTGATGAATTCTCCATTGTTTTGCAGGCTGAACGAGACACTGATGAGGTGTTTGCACAAGTAACTTTGGTCCCTGAACATGAGGTTTGATTCTAATCTGTGATACTTCAGTAACATATTCATGGATGGAATGGAAACACTATCTAATAGTCTACGTACCTATGATGTATGTTTTGCATGTCTCAGCAGCAGCAAGAGAATACTCCTCTGATTGGGACTCAGGAAACAACCAACCCGAATTCACGAGTGTATTCTTTTTGCAAGATTCTCACAGCCTCTGATACCAGTACTCATGGGGGGTTTTCTATTCTCAAACGTCATGCTGAAGAATGTCTTCCACCGCTGGTTAGTTTTATTTTGTTTATTAGTCTCATTGTTTATGCTTATGTTTGTAGAAATGTTTTTCTACCGTCCAATTTCTTGTTTATATTCTAAAGACGTAATCAGCTTGTTAAAGTTACATTGTTCACCAATACCTTTGTCTTGTGCCAAATGATGCATGATTGGCTTTTGCTCAGATTCATATTGGTTTATTTGTTTTAGAATGTTATCCAAATGCACAGTTTTGAACTTGATCCATCGTATTATATGACATTGATGTTTTGCCGGATGCTTGTTTTATCAGGATATGTCACAACAGCCCCCGGTACAGACATTGGTAGCAAAGGATCTGCATGGTGTTGAGTGGACCTTCCGTCATATTTATCGCGGTAAGTTGTATGAACATAGGAATTAGAAAACCAAGACTGCTGATTCTTGAAAAGTTTATTATCAACCAATTAAAGATTATGAGTTTCTGAAAGGATGTAAATCAGTAATTCACATAGACAGTTAATTCTCTTCATGTTTCAACGATAGCTTTTTAATGAGCCAAGCTGCTGTTTCACTAGCAATTGTTCAGCCTCTTAAAATTTTCATTTGGATAAAGTTCCTCTTTTGGTGACATTTAAATTTCATGCTTATTCAACTTAACTTGAGTATAGTCTTCTTGTTTAATCATTAAACTGAAGACTGCTTTATCTTGCACAAATTCTAGGTCAGCCGAAACGGCACTTGCTTACTACCGGTTGGAGTACATTTGTTTGTTCAAAAAAGCTTGTTGCAGGGGATGCTTTCATTTTCCTCAGGTTATTTCTCTCTCTCTTTTTTTTTATTGGTATAGCATATGCCCTCATTGGGTTTTATCATGTCAATAGTATATTCTTCAACATTACCTTGTATGGTAGGACACATTGGCCAACCATGTACCTAGGATTGTTTGAATTGATCTTTCTTGTGCATCTCTTCAGAGATGAAAATGGAGAACTTCGCGTTGGTGTTCGCCGTGGAATGAAGAAGCCAGGGAATTCTTCTGCATCTGTTATATCCAGTCAAAGTATGCAACTTGGAGTTCTTGCTTCAGCATCCCATGCTATTACCAGTGGGACTATGTTCAGCTTGTATTACTGGCCAAGGTACTGAGAGACAAGTACATCATTATGCTTTATGTGTTTGCTTGGATCCATTTCTGCTGTCATCATAAGAAACCATTTCTAGTTGCACAATTATTTCTGGTCAATGCAAAAGAAATTATGCCATCTAATGCCTGTTTTAATTTCAATTAATCAGGAGAAGCCCTGAATTTCTGATTCCTTATGATCGATATATGGAATCCATTAAAAAGGAATATCCAATTGGAATGAGGTTTCAGATGAAGTTTGAGGGTGATGATGGTCAAGAAGAAAGGTGAGCAACTTGTCACTTCAGATTATCCTTGGTAATTTACCCATATATGCAAACCGATTCTTAATTATATATAGTTGTAATTGGAATGCAGGTTCACTGGTACCATAGTTGGTAAAGAGGATTCTGAGCCAGCTAGTTGGCCTGATTCAAAATGGAGATGCTTCAAGGTTTTGAGTGCTAATATTATCCGTAAAGCATACAGTTTTTGCTTCTATTACATACTTGTAGTCTTAGACAACATCAATATGACATCTTTTAGTGTTCCTTGGATAATTATCTCTTAAACAGAGTAAAGTGATAAACAAACAAGTAGTTATCAAATCTTTTAGTTTATAGCATGCCCCATGCACCTGATTGGCTAGTTTATTATTTTGTGTTCCACGATTTATGATTCAAAACGTTCAACAGAAACTGCAAATTAATATGAAGGAGTATATTATTCTATTATATATTCATTCTGATATCTTGTGAATCTTCCAGATTCAGTGGGATGGAACATTGACTGCCATGCATCCAGAGAGAATTTCTCCATGGCAAATTATCCCATTCACATCAGCAGCTGTTCATCCATCAGTATCTTCGCGATCAAAGAGGTTGCGAACTACTCATTTCCGATCACCGCCCAAGGGTCAGTAAACCCTTACTGAAAATTTTTCAGAAATTGTTTGATTTGTCAAAATACATAGAAAGGTTTAATCAATTCATTTCCATTTAACCATGCATTACTGAACTTACAATCCAGGTCCTTCAACAGTCTCTGTTTATCCGACTCCTAGTTATTCTGGGGTCTTGCAAGGTCAAGAAAACATGGCACAAGGACTAAGATCTGGCTCTGTCCTCACCGAACAACAACATGCATGCGAGTTCTCAACTCCATGCTCTGTGCCTCCACAAGCCAATAAGGCTGAAGGAAACAATAATCTGGTTGATTATGCGAAGCCTATGGAGTTTGAGAATTCATCCTATCCTTTTAAACGTAAAGCTCCTGGTGTCGAGACTTCTTACAGAAATTCTGGTGCTAAAATCTTAGAGAATCCATCTTTGGACTCCTATTGGCCCTATGACTACCAGAATGCAGAGAGACCACTGAATGAAAGAACCACTGGAAATATAAACAATGTTGGAGGGCAATCTGTCTGCAAGATCTTTGGTGTTGATCTAACAAAGAGTACCAGTCCTATGCTGCCTAACATTGTAACTTCAGTTGCTCTACAAGATGCAGTTCCTGTGACACAGCCTAAGCTGGCTGCATGTGATACGGACCGACTTTCAGAGCCTTCAAAGAACACAAGGCTGACTGAATCCGGTTGTTCTGGTAGCTTAAATGAGCAATCAAGCTCAACTCAACTTTTTCAAGCTCGCAGTTGCACAAAGGTTTTTATTCTCTTAGCTCAAATGAGGTTACCGATGAAATCTTGATAGAGAATTTATGCAATCTGTTGTGTTTTCAGGTTCATAAGCAAGGTTCAGCACTGGGGAGGTCAGTTGATCTTTCAAGGTTTCATGGTTATGAAGAACTGAAGAAAGAACTCGATAGGATGTTTGAATTCAACGGTGCTTTGATTGATCAAAGCAAAGGATGGAAGGTCATATACACCGATGATGAGGGTGACATTATGATGATCGGAGATTACCCTTGGCTGTTAAGTATCAAAATCCTGAATTTTTTATAGATATATATATATATATATATATATATATATATATATATATATATATATATATATTTTACAACGTTTAGAATGGCATTTCTATTTATTTATTTTTAATTTCATGTAATGCAGTGCCTTCTGCTCAATGGTAAGAAGAATATACATCTACCCTAAAGAAGAGGTTGAGAAGTTGAAGCCAGGGATGCTGAATGTATGAATTCTGGAGATGCTACAAGACTAATAATGTCTGGTTGTTATGGACTCAATCTGTTTGAGTTTTGAAGCTTATAACTTCATGAGAGCAGCTTTGTGCTCTCTACTGTTTTTTCAAGTGAAACTCCATAAAAAAAAAAAAAAAAAAAACAATGCTGTTTGTTTAGTTGGATGACAATTCTATGTGCTCTCTACTGTGTTTACAACTGAAACTCCATAAGAAAACAATGCATGCTGTTTGTTTGTTTAGATTAATTGGATGACAGTTTCTTTCCCTTGTTAATGCTTCAAGTTTGAAGACATTTTACTTTAATTCTAATTTTCTGCACAGAATAATCTGAAAGGCTGTTCTCCAGAGCAGATGTTTTCGTTGGCTTGGCCTGGCCTAGCGATCATCAGTAATATATAGTTTTGCTTGACCAGATTGAATGGTTTCTCTCATGGAAAGCTCAGAGTCTTGAGCCCCGGGTTCTTGAGCCCTAGGTCCGCATGCTCGATTGGTCCCAAGGTTGACAAGAAGGGGGAAGAGGAGCATTAGCTACGTCAACCAAAACACAATGCCAGATTGGCTTTAGACAGAATTATCAAATTACAGGTTTATGTCCTAAGTTTCAATAAAAGCATAATGTAACAATTTAACTAAACTTTGGCTCTCTTTTAACCACCCCCCTACCAAAAAAAAAGATCTCCTAGACTTTATTACTATATGGTGCATGCACATGATATCAGTCGGCTTGGTCCAGCTCAGAACTTCAGCAGATTAACAAGATATATGAAATGATAAATACAAGGCGGTGCATCCAGTTGCATCTCTTTTCTGCAGATGATGATAGAACAAGACATGCATTAACACAAAATAAGGTTTGAACACAACCAGGATCCTTTATTTATTAATCATAGTATCTGATTCTCACTGCAACAAAATGAAAAACAAGTACTCCGATGTTCTCAAGGTACAACATCAACTCTTGACAGCTTGAAAGTTCAGAATGGGCGATTTAGGCTTGGAGTCCAATGATGCCTAGGGAAAACAGAAGGCCTAGAGTGTTAGATGGGAATGCAAATGGACAAAACGACGGAGACAAATAAAACACATTAAGTAAAATAGCAAAAGTGAAGTATTAATCTATTGGTTATGTATAGTTTGCATTAGATGATCTCAAATGGAAGAATAGGAACTAACCACAAGCAACTCTTCCTCCAGCATTTCCAGTGGTCTTGCTGAGTTCATGTCCACCTGAAAGAAAAAAAAGAACTTGAGATGTGACCTATTGTTATTCTTGACAAGCATAAACATGGGCGTTATATACTTGAGGATGCAGAAAGCTCTACTCAGCCCACATTGAAACCATTACCCATGAGAATGCAATTCTTCTGGAATGCACCCTGAGAATACCATTCTTCTGGAATGCACCCGTTTTAAGAAGGTATAAGGATACAGCCTTCTGTAAGTAGTTCAAACAGGTTGGTGCACTCTTGAAGGAAGCAAGAGTGAGACCTCCATGGTATGTGAAATGGGGAAATGAGACATAAAAGGAGCTAGAGGAGAAGAAAATAATTGCAACTTTGCAAGGTTGTTAGTGAAAAAGTAAAGAAAATGGCCAACTTTTACGAAAAAAGTTGACTACACATTCCCTCTCCAAAGGAGAGGTTGAGGTTGAGAGATCCAAACACACATGAAACATGCTTCTACCAAAATAAAAAATGACTTGTCCACATTTAAAAAAAAAAAAGGGAAGAAGAAGAGAGAGAAAAAGTTTCACAGGCCAAGCATCATATAGATTTATAATTAGTTCTAGCCAGTAAACACTATCAGAACACAATCAAATGAGTTCAGGAGGCCAAGAATCAATTCCAATCAATGATTTCTAATAAAATTGCAGCTTAATGGTCTTAAAAAAAGGAACATAAAGCTACTATACCTAATGTGCCCCTAAAATGAGCTTCAACAAATTGGAAGAACCTGATTTTTGGGGGTTTCCATGGTTTTTAGGAAGTTCTGGACAAGCCATAAGTTTGGGAATCATCATGATGCCCTTAATGACAAGTTCAGCTCACCAAACTAGAAGATGCATGCCATGATATCATCAGCATGGGACAGCAAACAATTTTATGTTCTTATCATGCCATAATTTGAGTGAGGATTAGACTTAACATGGACCACACCAGAATCCATGAGGAGATGCAGTTGTTTTCCTTAAATGTAATTCAGATAACCAAATTGATAAGAGCAAAGACATGCATTGTCATCCCTAAATTTTAAGAGTAAAATTTAGTGAGGAAGGTGTTTCTTCGCATCTCAAGCAGCCACAAATATATTTAATAAACCAACCTAGCAAGAAACGATAATAAATTATAACACTTGCAACATAACAAACTAAATGAAGGAGTGTGAGAATTTTCCTAGTTCTTTGCAGTTACATTTCATGAAGAGAGTGGCATCCAAAAGTTAACATCATACTACCGCACCAACAGCAAATCTAGTTTACCCAACAATGGAAAGAGAACAAAAAAAAAATTGAAAAAGAAAAAAGGGAGTATAAAAAAACATGACACATCCTCATCAAGACAATTAACTAATCATCCAAAGCTAACACAATGTTAATGCTTATCAATGAGACAATGAGAAAAATACCCTTTCCAAGATCATCAGGATCAGCATGAACAACAACAGCCCTCCCAATGATGGAATGGGGTCCACCGAGGGGAATCTGTGGATAAGAAACAAACCACGGCTTGATGCTTAGAATTTCATATACAAAGCTTCATGAAGAACAAAAAGGTAAGAAGAAACATCTAGAACAACAATTAATCACCTGGCTATCAACAATAGTAAAACTAGCAGTTCCTGGAACAAACAAAGAATGGTTAGCATATGCATTATTGAAGCTTGAATTAAATACTAATACAACACAGGCTCATTGAAGACAATCCTAAGGAAACAATACCATCTTCCCCAGCAATCACATTTCCAAGATCACCAGCATGGCGGACCGCATCTCCGGGAGCCCCATGATCCTTTCCAGCAGGATTAAAATGAGCTCCTGCAGGTTCAATTGGCATCATCTCAATACAACAAATTAACTACTTAGATCAAATTTGAAAAAGAGAAGAACAATTTACCAGTGGACATGCAGCCATTAGTGGTATCACCAAGGGCATGAACATGGAAGCCATGAAGCCCAGGCTTAAGTCCAGAGACACTTCCGGTTACAGTTGTCGGGCCTGCACAGAAACACAGAATAAATCTCAGACCTTGGATGGAGTACAAAACAATACATATAAGCATAAATCTTCAAGCTGGAAGAGAAATCACCATCCCCTTCTTGGGTGAAGAAGACGGTGCCCTTCACACCCTCACTTCCACCAAGGACAGCAACAGCCTTCACCATTGTTTCCTGTGTCCTACAACAACAAGAAGTTTCAGGGCCTGTTTGGTTATGGAATACAACATTACATAATAAATTATTGTAAAGGCTGTTTGGTAACAAATTTTGTAGGGAAAAGTTACTATAGAATCCTTGGATTCCATAATAATACGAAAAAGAGGTGTAACCCTCTTTTTTTCCTGTGATTTTTGGGACTCATCCTATAGCTCTCACCCTCATGAGCGAGGATTGCGGCTCCCCCAATCCATCATCCTCAATCTCCCCGCTTGAGATCTAATACCTCTCACCTTCAATCTCCACACTTAGCTTCCACCCCGAGATCCTTGAAGCGAAGCTTCGTCGTCAAGGTGGTAAGAGAGATGGATTCATAATCGCCTTAAGATTCGTTCTGAAGATGAAAGGTCATCATCGTTTTGAGGTCCGGGGAAAGAGAAAGAGAGACGAGCTTATCTTCTTTACCACTTATTTGATCATCCTAATTTAAATTTTGCTGATTTCTTTCTATCTTGTTGTAATTTGTGGGTTTTCAAAGTAGATTCTTTGATGGTTTATACTCTACATCTGGTGTCTTGAGGTGATACGTTTATTTCAAGGCATGGAATCCTCAAGTTAGATGTTTGAAATCCGTTCTAGTATAGGATTTGGCTATGAGATTTTCCTATTCTACTGAAGGCTTTAGTAGGTTTTAGGGTTTTGACTTTACCTTTGTTTTGTAGTTAGTTTACTCTCCGCTGTATGCATGGAGAGAATGAAGAGATCAAAAAGGAGAAAATTGGAGAAATGATCAAGAGAAATAGATTCCTATATTGTTGTTTGCTCATTGAGTTCATTCAATAAGGCTATATTTGCATAACCTTCTAGTGTAATTATGTTGCCAATTTGTAGGTTTTTGTTGCCTACTTTAATTTTCAGTGAGACCAGCCATAATGAGAGCTTAATTTACAAACTATGTACATGTTTTGAAATGAAAATTGAGAAGTGGGTTTCCTCGTTAATGATCTATATGTATGATGCCAGCCAAGATTAAGTTATTGGCTTTAGTGTTTAGGTATTGAAATTTTTAGATTGAAACTTAGACTTTAGAAGACATGCCAAATAATCAATGTCTTGTGAAGTTGTCTTTCTATTTGATATATCTGACATGCAAAAGTAATTGTCTAGTGATAGTCTCTGTTATAGCGTAACTCATGATCTTCAAGAATTTCTTGTAAATATGCAACACCTATAAATATAAATCTACATATCTACTTTCTGAATTTGCAGGAAATAAGCTCAGTAAAATTATGAGCATCAGTTTATCTTCATCTTCATTAATCCAATAATTCAAATCCATTGTTGAATACATCGCTTGGAGGTGTGAAAATTTAGAGCCAAAGGGAGATGATTATACATATTACCAAAGAAAGTGTTGTGTATAAATAGAACAAATGACTAAAATTGTAATGGTTAGTTTTCAACGCATATTTTACAACTAATATAATTTAATAACTATTTTTTATTATTAAAATAATTTTTATAGGAATTTTTTTTTACACCTAGCCAAACACACATTTTGTAGAATTTTTTTTTTTTTAAGGAATTCCTGTAGGAATCATTTTCACGTCCTATAGACAAAAAATTCCTATGAAAATTTTAATTTGCATCCAAACATGCCCTCAATAACAATGAATGGATGCAGGAACAAGAGAAATCTATGCAATACTAAAAAAAAAAAAAAGAACAAAGGCATAATTCTTTCTAGTATCAATTTAAAGATCAAAAATCAATCACACAAGGACGGTAAAAAAACTACCGATCCTCAAGAGATGAACTCACGATATGAGATCAAAAACTTTTAGTGCGATTCTCATGCCAATCGAAACCAAACACGTTGATTCGTGTTTGAAACCCGATTCGAAATAAAAGCTGAAATATATTTCAAAAATGAAAAAAAGAAAATAGAAAAACGAGATGATCGAAGGGAAATCAGAGAGCTAAAAATTCAAATATAAATAACCCAACACAAACAGATTGATCAATACGATCGGATCGAAGAAACAAACCCTAGAAATCACAGGAGGGGCCTCTAAAATGATTGAGAGTGGGGATTCAGTACCTCAGGTGACCCCTTTTCAATCGTAGATCGTCTTCGTCTAGAGCAGCCGGCAGTGTGATTTCTGAGCACCCAAAGGTGGATATTTAAAGTGGTATAATGGTAAGAGGGGGGCACGGGCCGGTTAACCGGGCCCGGCAGGCCCGACCCGCCGGTTCCGGGCCGGCCAAAGCCCAACCCGGAACCGGCCCGGGCTACAGTAGTAGCCCGCCGGGCCGGGTTGACCCGCCGGACCCGGCGGGTCACGGGTCACCTTAGGGTGACCCGTAACCGGCCCGGGCAATAGTATAGAACCGGCGGGCCGGGCCCAACCCGTCGGTTAACCGGCCGGCCCGCCGGTTTTTTATTTTTTTTAAATTTTTTTAAAATATCTAAATGTATATTAAAAAATTACAAAAAAATGTAAAAAAATGTAAAAAAACTATGTTATTTTTGTAAAGCCCCAATTATTTTAATTAGGAATTTAATCAATTACTCCATCTTTCCTTTAATTATACCAATCACTAATCTTTCCTTTAGTTAATTAAATTAATCATCCATGCAATTTAGGTTAATCATGCCAATAATTTGATTCATTCCTCTTTAGGTTTTCCAATTAAATTCTAAATTACCAAAATACCCTTGGTGACCACCATTAAATCTAATTAGGGATTTTAACTTATTAAATCTCCATTTTTCAAATAATTCATGTTTTTGGGGAAAATTACTTTAACCTCAAAAATTAAGATTTTATTTATTCCAAATGAAAGAAATTCTAGGATTTTACAATTTTGATATAAAAATAGAATGAGAAAAATTTTTAAAAATCGAAAACTATAAAATTCATTATCCTACCCTCATTATTCAAATATTAGGAAAACCAAAAATATATATATAAAATAAAATAAAAGCATATAAATGGCAAGCTACTTAATAAATAATGAAATAACAAAAAAAAACTTCATTATTGACAACTAAAGATGCAAAAATCTCTCTTGAAGGAAAAAAATTCAATATATAAAATTCATTATTCTACACTAATTATTTAAACTTTATAAAAATCAAAAAAATTATAAAATCACAAAATATATAAATGGCAAGCTATTTAAAATAAAAAAATAACCATGAAAAACCTTAATTATTGGTAATCAAAAAATGTAAAAATCTCTTTTTAAGGAAAACAAACTCAAATCTATAAAATTTATTATCATTACCAAATTATTCAAACATTAAAAAAAATCAATTATAAATATATGATATTTACATGTGTTTAAAAAATCAAAAAAATTAAAAAAATTGAAAAAAAAATAGGCGGGTTGACCCGGGTCAACCCGGCCCGACCCGGCGGGTCACGGGTTGGGAAACCATTGACCCGTAACCGGCCCGCTACTGTAGCGGGCCGGTTACGGGTTTCCGGCCCGGCCCGCCGGGTCAGTTGACCCGGCGGGTTTTGCCGGGCCGGTTCCGGGCCGGGCCGGGCCAAAACCCGGCCCGTGCCCCTCTCATTGCGGACCAGAAATGAGGTAGGATACCACTACCTTCAGTGAGTATAAGAAAACTCTCACCGCATTATTTGGATGGTGAGGAGTAATAAATTAATAATTTTTTTCAAATTCATTAATGAAGAAAATTATATACTATGTAGAAATTTTTATTTTCAATAAAATCATTTGTATTTATCATTTAAGTAATTTCAGATTTCCTTGAATAGGTAATTTTTGATTTGTCAACAATTCAAAAAATGAACAGTTTTATTAATATTTATTAATTTTTTAAAGAAGTAGGAGTGGGGGAAGAGTAGGTAACCTCACCGCCATCAAGCACACACGCTGGACTTAGCGCAACCAGTCAACAACATCCAGGTGGCAGGTGTGAACGGAATCCTTCACTAAACCCGAGGCCCCAAAATTTATTCTAACAAATCGTTTTTCTTTTAAATTTTTTTATTAAGAAATTTGAAAGAAGGATCTAGAAATCTGACCTTATCCCAAGCTTCTCACGTTGTTCACTGTTTAAGTTATTATCCTGGTCTTATTTGGTATTTTCAGTTAACCCCATTATTTTTTCTTATTTATAGTTATACATCTACAGGAACAAAAAAACAAAAAAAAACAAAACAAACAAACTCTAGTTTAATTTAGGAATAAGAAAATGTTTTGATTTACATAAACGTTTAAAAGGAAAATTAATTAAAAATTGGAATGCATCCCGTGATAGAAAAATCAGTTATGACAATTCAATAGGATCAGCCACCGCTTGAGAAGAGCTTGAAGTAGTAATTTATCCTGCAGCATTGAGCTTGGTATACAGCAAAAGGTCTTGTGTATATCCATGCATGAATGAATGAATGAATGAATGAATGAAGGAGATGAACCTGGAAACAAGTAAAAGAGGTTAACTATGGTTGTTAACTTCTGGAAAGATGGGAAAATAAGAAGAAATTAAAAAGAGCAGGAGGATTGAGACAAGGTTTCATTAACCTATACATGGAGGAGAATCTGTGTGTTCAGCAAAACTCAAAGCTCTGATTCTGTATGGAATCTTTGATGACTAGAATCTGGATCAGTCCCTCCTCTCAGGACTTTCCATAGTTGGAACTCTATTCCCAGTTTTTTCAACTCGAAAAGCCCACGTTCAACTGACCAAGATGACATACATAATATGTTAGTGTGGCATTGTTGATAGAATGGGTGAGTTTTAGTACTCGATTCTGAGAGAGAGAGAATGACAACATTGTTGATAATAGAATAAATAGATTACCATCAACTGCATCCTGCAAAGTAGGGGAATGGGTGTTTCGGTCGATCCAGAATTGCAAACGTTCATCTGCAATATCCTCCTCCAAACCATGATTTTTGGCTCTCCTCCAAAAATATGTAAGCCAAGCCTGGCAATGCAAAGGTTAGGCAAAAAAAAAAAAAATAAATTCATGACCATTAGTATTATACAGAAATTTGCAGAGGATAAATTAACTGGTATTCTGCAACCATCAACCGACTAATAGACCGAAAAAAAAGGTTGTGTGCTTCTTCAGCTCAATGGAAGCCTAAAATCGACAAAAGTTGGTCAACTAAATGCATATAATCTTCACGCACCCGGTCAAATTGAAGTCACAGAGCAATGCTCAATCCTTTTATAGTAAAATTTATTGAATCTTCATACAAAGTTACACATTTTATTCAAACAATACAACAGAACCACATCCAATTATTGTCATATGGACATCAATTTGATTATTGTGGAGAAATTAAAGAACACAGGTCATGTTGATACCCTTCAAGAGAATTCAGAAGAAGTCTTTCAAATGGTGATCTCTTGCAATTGCATTGGTATACCTAAACTGGCTTAGCAAGATCATTTTATCAGTGGTTTCCAACTGAAGCAAACCAAAGAGTTGGTAAAATGAAATCCAAACTTTTCATTGAAAAATGGTGCATTATGTATGACCGTGCAGGGAATTTGGTATAAATCACCACCACCAAAGAAATCCAGCGATTCCAGAGAAAGTCACAGACCTATATATAGCTATGTGCTAATGAAAGGCGATATCATGCAGATCACACATTGCATATGTTAACAACCTTCTTTCTATGCTATGCAGATCACACATTGAAATTCAGGTGAGTTGCAATTATTATGCCTATATAAAATGTGATGAGTATGCCATGTGATTCAGACACAGATCATAATATGTGGTTGAACAGAAATAAATGTTCTCCAGAACTGCAAGTATATCTAAACTGGTAAAGTACATAAAAAAAACATTTGGGATAACCATCAAGCCCAGAAACTTGAAACAAGTGAAGTTGCCTAACTGACCTGCTTGAAGAGTACATCATCCGATTCCTCCTGACTCAACTCTAAAAACAAATATCATAGTTCAGCCTCCAATAAAAGCAAGTCACACCAAATAGTAAGAAATTATTACTGTACAATCTCTTGTCCCCATTATGTAAAGTATTCTTGAATTGTGTCCACATGTACTCTTATGAGGAAAGTTCTTCCTCTACAACTTACGAAAGTAGAGAGCAAGAATGTAAAAGTTTAACAAAAACTGACCAAATGTCTCTGTAGGATTTTGACCTTCGCTTTGAAGCAGAGGACCTATATTATTGACAGAGCTATTATTAGCAGAAAAGAACATTCAGTAAAGCATGATTAAACATACGCAACACTTCAGAAGGAAAACACTTCAGAATAATGAAAATCAAGAAAGTACTTACCACTTCAAACTTATTTCTTCAAGGAGTTTAATGATGTAAATATGATGAAAGAAATGAGACATTAAATATCAGTTAACCATATGGACTTCTTTCAATTATAGTCAATGGCAGACAGACATTTTAAATTAGAATGCATAGAATAAAATGTCACTAATGACCAACTTTCACAAGGAAAGTTGGCTAGCATATTACCTCTCATAAGGAGAGGTTGAGGGTTTGAACCACGCCTGAGGCATACTTCTAGTGGCTTGTCCACATTTGTCAAAAAAAAAAAAAAAAGGAAGAAGAAGAAGAAGAAGAAGAGAAGGAAATAAAAAAAAAAAAATATGTAACTCGTGAAGCCTGTGATTGTTATAATTTGAATTTTGATTGAAATGAATTCCACTAGTCATTTAAACAAATAAACAATCATCAATGCAGGAAACAACATGAGTCAAAAACTACTTATCGTATGGTCTGGAAAGGCTCTACACACCATATCTGGAAGCCAGGGATGCCGAGGGCACAACCATCTTGCTTTCATATGGAAATTGTTGTGGCTCTTGTTAAAGGGTTGTTGAGCAATAACTTAATTGGCATTTTTAGCTGATAATATTGACCTTTTCTAATATTGAGCTCATCTGATTCATCAGAACCATAATTTTGTTCTTGTTATGAGTTTTGATTATATTATTATCAATCTCTACTTTACTTTCACCAAAAGCTCCTCCCCTACTATGATTTTCTTGAAATTCTGATTCTGACCTTTTATTCTTTTAATCAGCATGAAGTTGTAGGCAGTCTATGGTGATTAATAACAAGACTTTGTGATCCTCTCTAATCACTAGCTCAGCAACCACTGTGAACAAGGCAATGGTAAATTTTAAAATGAGACACTATAGTTCAACACTGATTTGGTTAGGCTAAATGAAATACTCTGTTATAAGCAGTTGAAGATGGTTCCCAGATTGGATGCCATAATAAGTTTAAGAAATCACAAAATAATAGAATATTTAATCACTCACCAATAGAAGATCTTAGTCACTAATGATAAAGATATATATATGATGGGTCAACATGGATTAACAAGATGCTCAGACTTACCCTCACAACAATACCAACATGATGATCTTAATGTGTTAGTCATATAAGCAAAAGTAGAGACTTGGCATCTAAAAGCTTATTAACAGCTTTCATATTCTAAGGCTAACCAATGCCATATATGAGCATCATTATTTTTTTGCATGTCATCTTTGCACCACCTCCCTACCTGCTGGTATGTTCTATTTGTTATAAGACAAAAGAATAATAACTTCACAGTTCACACTTCTAGCATATCAAAGCTTTTCACATGCAATAAATGCTCTAGTAGTCTTCAGTCTTCATTGACCTAAACATAAAGAAACATCAGAATTAAAGGCTTTCAGATTGTTATACGAAACTAAATACTAGTAAAATTGACTGATCATTACTCAAACAAGGGAGAATCTTAAGAAACTGAAGCTTATCATATGGATTAAGGTAAATAGTTATTCTTGAAACTACAAGAGCAGCTTAAGGTCACTCATTGAGTTTCTACCATAATATCAACCATTTGACAGACTCTTCACCAGCTATAGCAGTATTCAAAAGGAAAATTTTGGCCTAAGGTTTTGGATGATAATCTGATAAAATAAAATTGATCTCTAAAGTTATTTATAGATATTATAGGAAAGAGAAATAATAAGACTGGCAAGAGGATATATGGTAATCACCTGAGAAAGATTGGGCAAGTCTGATATTTGCATGCCGATGTCGAGCCATTGCAACTAGGACAGCTTCCTCAACCTAAAAGATCCATAAGAGATCTATAACATAATAAACCAAAAAAAAGCTATGTAGATGCTTCAATCAAGGATTAATTAGACTACCACACTCTTATCACGTACTATTCCATATGATAGGGCTATGCTCACAAATTTGCAGCATGGAACAAATTGCCTATTACTTACTGTACCCAACAAGTGATACTTCATGCTCATCAAGTCTTACTTCATGAAGATAAAATCAGCTGAATGACTTTCAACTTCAGGCAAATCATGGATCCCAATGTATAAAATCACCAATATCATGCATCAGTTAGACTACAGGATGAACAAGGAGTTCAAGTTAAATGAATTCCATGTACTGAGTAGAATTAAGAGAACACTCAGAGATTTTTACAGCATTCCTCCCATAAAAGCATTCCTCCCATAAAAGCACTACTACTATATTTCTAGTGCATCTCAAGACACAACCTAAAAAATAGGGGTAAAAATTAATGAACAAATTAACAAGACAACATTGCACAAATATAAAGAGAGAACAGGAACCTTCAATGAAGCCAGTTCTCGCAGGCCTTTCTCAACTAAAAGTAAGCTCTCAATATTTCCTTCCCCTGCACCATCATTTGCATCCCATGGCAGCTTGTCGTCCTCGGCATCAACTTCATACATTGAACAGAGACATAGCAAGCAGTTCAAAATCATAAATTATGGTTTGTAAACTGCATAACACTAGAAAGATTTGAAAAAAAAATTAACATTGATCAATTGCTATGGATCGCATACCTGTTGAAGAGTTGTCTCTAGCCTTCTGTCCAGCAGAAAGGACAACTTCAAGAGGGAGTGGGGCAAAGGATGACCAATACTCATATTTATCTTCAGCAATGTCTGCATGTATATCTGAACAAGAAGTGTAAACAATACTATCACCTACTCCATTAATATTATGACCAAAGGAAAAAAGAGAGTAGTATATAGAGAGGGTGCACAAGCTTTAGGGCAGAAGATGGGAGAAGGTGCTGTGACAGGTCAGAGGTAACATATGCAGCAGCACTACCAAGAGATCACCAGAATTTAAGTTTTCCTATAAACCCCACATCAGCAAGCCTTTACCTTGGTCAATGTTAATATGTAAAAGCAACAGAAGCTCAAACACTAGGTCATGAAGGAACTAACAAATGAAGTCTACAGATCTTAATAACCTTCCAGCAACCCTATTGATCACGGAATTGTCCACTCCAAGCTATGAAGTAGATGACTACATGGTGCGGGCCAACCTTTCAGAAAACAAAAAAAATGCTAAAATAGAGACCATCTATTTCTAGCTTGCAAGCAGGAGAGAAAAGAAAATTATTGATTATAAAATTTTAAGCGTACAAAAGTAAGATTTCTCTTTTTAGTCTACCTGATTTTAAGTGTATCAAGTTATTCCTCAGCATCATGAGAGCGGAAAATTCTACTCTATTATTCAATCTATGTGCAGGAGAGCAAGTAATGAGATTATCTCCTCTCTGCCACTCTCAGCTTCATCCAAACAACACCCAGAGTCCTTAATCAGATTTACAAAAAAAATACTACTGATGTGCCAAAATCATAAATGAAATATCAAAAAACAACTAACAGTTAAAATTAATAACATTCAATTGTCCAAACAGCATTTTGAAATTACAGAAGACCACAAATCATCTTACCATACTGAACACATAATTTCCAATATCGAGCAAGCCAACACCTCTTGAGAACCACCTCCTCCTAAGAGGCATATAAAAAGAAAAATTAACAAGGAAACTGTGAGAACTTTTAACAATGGGTTGGATGAAAACTGTATCCATACCATCTCCTCTTGAGTTAGCATCATTCTTTGTGCAGTTGTCCTAAGGGATCTAATCTCAGATTCATCTTCATGAAGATGCTCAGCTTTTGAAGCTGCCTCTTTATTTGCTTTCTAACGTTGAGGATTAAATTAGTTTGTATAACAGCCGTAAAACAAAAGAATAGTCTAGGTTATTAGTGAAAACAGATTGAAGCACACTCTACCTTGGTCGCAAATCTAAGGGCGAGGATTTCTTCATTCATAGTCTGACTAGTTCGCACAGCAGCATTCAAAGCATTCTAAAACATAAATTAAGATTCAACTTGCATGGTAAATAGATAATGTTAACCATCACAATTCAATGTTTCAGAAGTTTAGAAATGAACCATCTGTCATGGCTAATGAAGTTCTTCTTTTTTTAAATTAATCCACAGTAGAGTAGAGCAAAGTGAACATAAAATGTGAACTATAAAGCTAAAGAAATGCTACTCATCACCCTTGCATAGTCTATTATCCATCAACTCATGAAACCAATCAAACAGTCAAGAAAAGATTTTATTCCTCATGGGGTATCATTTAAGAAGCAAACCTGTTTCTCAAGTTGTCTGACCCTTGCCTCTGATTCTTCATACTTTTCCTCTGCAATTCTAAGCTGGGAACATGAAAGAGAGAATTAAAAAAGGGGAACCAAGGAATAAGGACGCCCATTCTAATGGAACCAAATTTCTCATAAACAAGTAACCAAACTTCAGAATTATACTTTAATATAGTCTCACTTTTTCAAGAATATTTTCATTTTCTTCCTGCAGCACATCGATCTGCAATATAAAAAATAATCAAAGATGAGCATTGAAACCATCCAAAAACAATTGGGTAACAAAATGATGGTAAAAGCAGGATGACAATAATACATGCACAAAGGGAAAAAATTAACTAATAAAGATGCTTGCCTGAAAGCTTTTGAAGGCAATATCTATCACTAACACAGACATAGTGTTAGAAAAAGATCAAATCAGAGGCATGTTTCCGCTGTCCTTAGAGAGATTTACGCTCCCTATCACAAAAAGATCTCCTAAGAGGGTTTTATGCGATCTCTCCCAAGATACAACCGAAGATCATGACTTAGGAAAAACGTGATTTTCCAAGATCTCACTGTTTAGGAAAGGAAAGGTTGAAGACAAAGTTGTTTGAATGATTAAAATTTCTTGAAATTAGCCATTATTTATAATTTTTCAAAAGACTCATTTGAAGAGTTACAACCTTACCAATGAAACCATTAGTCCTCAAAAGATGTCTTTGAAGAATCACATCTTTTGGCATAATAGGATCATTCAAAGTCATAGCACTCTTTCAAAACATACTTTTGAAATGTTACATCTTTTGGATAAAAGTTCCAACTTAATATTAACAATCTATACAACATTCCCCCACTAGATTGTTAATATTTACAATCATATGTCTCAAAATAATATGAGTGTGCATAAAGAATGGTATCGCTAGATTTGAACCATTCCTTAGTGTAGGCTCTCAAAACTGAAACCAAAAAACTGGTGGCCAGCTTGCTAGAACCAATTATTCTGTATGTCCCGATCAGAGAACAAACACACACACTCATACCCTCCTAATTAAAGAGATATATATTGGTAGCACTTTAATACGGCTATACGCTCATCCTGGAATCATAAGTATTTCCAAGAGATACACTTAACTCTTGTTAGAAGCGGCTCCACTTCTATACTTACTTAGGTGGGATCAAAACCAACCCATAGTCTACCCATTAAGAGATATTTTAACTATATCTCATCCTTAGTTAACTATGGTACTCGTGTACCGTCAATCAATAACAACTTGTTCTTACCCTTTGAACCTCGAAACTAGTGATGTGCTAGAATGAGGTAGGGTTTCCATTGTCATCAATTATAAGAGTTTTAAACCCATTTTGGATGTACTTGCAATTATTTTATCTCGAGACAACGCTTTTGTTAATGAATCCGCTAAATTGTTATTAATTCTCACAAAGATGATGGCTATCACTCCATCATTAATTAATTGTCTTTAATTGTCTGACATATTCATGTCTAAGCCCAATGTGTCTAGACTTTTCATTATAAACTTTATTATAGGCACGCGACATAGTCAACTCACTATCACAATAAATAGTAATTGGAGACACAGGCTTCGGCTACAGATCTATCTCCATTAATAGATTTCTAAGATATTCAGCATCTTTACCGGCTACCGCTAAGGCTATAAACTCAGCTTCCATTGTTGAATGCGAGATGCAAGTTTGCTTCTTGGATGCCCAACTGATAGCACCTCCAGCTATGGTAAAAATCCATCCATAAGTCAAACTCTGATCACTTGCACTAGTGATCCAACTTGCATCTGTATTGCCTTCGAGCACACTAGGGAAATCACTATAATGCAAGCTAAAAATTGCTTGTTCGTTTCAAATATCCAAACACTCTAGTTATTCCCTTCCAATGCTCTGAACTAGGCTTACTCGTTTCAAATATCCAAACACTCTAGTAAAATTAGTCGGTATTTATAATTTTTCAAAAGACTCATTTGAAGAGTTAAAACCTTACCAATGAAACCATTAGTCCTCAAAAGATGCCTTTGAAGAATCACATCTTTTGGTATAATAGGATCATTCAAAGTCATAGCACTCTTTCAAAACATACTTTTGAAATGTTACATCTTTTGGCTAAAAGTTACAACTTAATATTAACAATCTATATAACACATAGATTATCTACTAGAAGAGTACCTCATCTTGGAGAGCAGAAGATGAACGTGCAGGGACAGTTTCTCGTGTGTTTAAGTTCCCCAAATCAACAGACATCCTAAACAAAATATTATTAAGAAAGTACTAATGAGAATATGTTACTTCTACTTTTGTGAGAAGCAAGTGCAAAATAAAGAAAAAAAGGATTCTCAAAGAAACCAATACAAGCATTAGAAGAAATTAATGACAGGCCAAATCTTATGTGCACATAATAATGGCAAAGCAATGACAACAACCTAAAAAAATTCTCCCTCCTATGAATGTTAAATACTGAATTTTCTATAAAAGAAGATAAAAAATGGAGGTAGAAAAAGATTTACAAATGAATCTACTTCAGGTTGGATTTTAATGATGAATGGATGAGGTGTAAATTAAAAACACAATTGAACCAACTACAAAATGTCAATTTTGATAGAAAGTACTAAGAACATACATACCATGAACTCTTTATAGTTAGAACTCAGTCATTTAAGAGCAAAAGAGAGAGAGAGAGAGAGAGAGAGAGAGAGAGAGAGAGAGTTTTAAAAAAAATAAAAAAATAAAAAAAAAATCTAACACAAAGTTGCTTTTGGCTTTTTATTTAATTGCATACAGGGGCAATTTCAATATGTATCACCATAAACAATTTTTAGCAATGATCCACTGATTAATATGAGGGCATGTACCAAATTTTAAAAGACAATATTAGGCGGAAATAAAAATCCAATTACTTTCTATCTCAACAATCTGGATACAACTCGAAAAGTGACACAGGAGTAACTAAACTAAAAGTGGGTTCCACTTCCACCATAGTCACTGCCAACCAATCCATTAAAACTGGGAAAAACCACAAGGGCCCATGTTCAGAACTTGCTCATTTGTATATTTATTCTAACAACTAGTTCATAGATCAGTTACTTCCAAAGCTTCATGTATTAATTTCACCAGAAATAAACACATCTGAGAATACAAGAGCTAAATAACCAGAAATAAACCTTTTCTCTCTTCGATTACTGAGAATGGACTCTGAAGGCAACGTAGCAGAGAGGGTCCTCGATGATGGTTTGATAGGAGGTATCAACGTAGCAGATGTCTTCACCGCCATGGATGGCCGACCAGCAGAGGACGAAAGCACGCTGGACGTTTGCTCCGCAAGGTATCGACCTAACTAATACAAAACAAAAGGAACGTTATCCGCATAAAAGACGCGATCGATGCGAGATCGGATCCAAAAGGGATTCCAGAACGAAGACGAAGGAAAAGTAAACCTAAAATGGGTGGAGAGAGAGGAACCTAAGACCGCAGGGGAGGGAGAGCGCTGAGATCGGCGGGGGGTGCTGTGCTCGACGATGGGAATGAGAACATCATCCTCGTCGTCGTCGCTGCTTCCGGCATCGCTGGCGGGTTGGTGCGCCATGACTTTGGCGAGGCGCTGCATGGCCGCGCGGGTGGCGGAGTTCTGCTGGCGTCGGAAACCGGCGCCGCCGCCGGAGGCCGTGCGGATGTGGCGGTGCATGGGGGACATCATCGGAGAGGAGGGGGCTGGCGGGGCCCCCGACGAGCTGGAGTTGCTCTTCTGGCGGGAATAGACGGGGCTCCTGGTCCGGATCCGCTCCATCGCAGCGGCCGGAGTGCCTCGAGATCGGAGTTCGGGAACAGGGAAGAGAGTGGTGTGGGCCCTATCAATAGCAAATGAAATGGGCTGCCTCCTTGTTGTTATGCCAGCTGCGTAACGGTCGGGAGCGAAAGCGACGGGGAACGGACTTCGTTTTTTAAGGTATTATTGTAAATTTAAATATAAATAGTTAAGTTTTCAATATTTAATTATTTAAATTTCACTTAAAACATTTAAATGTGTTAGTCATGTGAGTAGAATTTATTTTTATTTCAAATATTTTAATTAAAAAAAAAGGATAGCTGATGCACTAGCTCTCAAACTTTTTGATATTTTTAAAATTAATGAAAATAAAATCATGTTTGTTGTAGCAGTGAGATTGAAAGATAGTCTGTTAATAATATGATCGAGATCTTCAACTAATATCATCAATCAATCTTGTAAGTAATAACTGATTAATTTTATTTATTAAACAAATGCTATCATCTTCCTAGCTAATTGATTGTAACTAATATTTAGGAGTAACTTTCACCCAAAAAAAAAAAAAAATTGCCTTCTATATTTTCTCTCAATATAAGAGGGTGAGGGATAGAAGTATGCATGAAATAAGCATATTATATTAAAAAAAAATTAATAAAAATTAAGGAAGGTTTTAAGGCTTCATTGGAATCCAGATGCTTTTTTTATTATTATTATTTTTTTAAAGTTTAGCGTTCCCGAGTAAAAAAAGTGAAAACCATGTTTGTGTTGATTTTTCTAAAGAAGCAAAAGTTATAAAAAAAAAGTTGAAATAAAACTTTTGTTTTAGAAGCTAGTGAGCCAGTCTAGATGAACGGTTTTGTAAAATATTAATTATCAAAATATTTTTTTTAAAAGTTTTTTTAAAACTATTTTAGAAAATATTAATTACTAAAGCATCCTTATTTATTTATTTATTTGTTTATTTATTATTAATGTAAAAATATTTCTGAATTAATATATCCAAACACACAAATAATAAAAATGATTATTCTTTTCAAAAGATTTGTCAAACTAAAAAATATATTTTATTTATAAACCCTAAACCCTAAATATTTACAATGAAAGCTATCTTCTTCCATTTATTTTCTTTGAAATAAATAAATAAATTTCATAATTGGAGGAATATATTCTTGTAGACAAGTGACAATTAAAATATAGAATCCACCATATGTTAGGTGGCAACAATGCACATGAAGAAACCTCCAAAATCCTCATAAATTTCTGGGTGTCTTTTTCCTATCATTGTAAAAGCAAGAACCCACCATCCATGTTCCATGCAAACAACACCACATAAAAAGCCAATCTAAGCATCCCCTGCCAATGCTTGCTTGCTTGCTTGCTTGCATTCATCCCATTATCTTATATTTTCCAACCAGAGTTCCTCCTTTTTTTTAAAAAAAAAAAAGAAAAGAAAAAGAAAAAACATTTTTTTTTTTTTTTGGTCGTAACGAGCAACTGGTCAGCCCAGTGCTAATTAAGATCCAGGGGCGGGGCGACCCGGGATCGACTCCTGGCACGCACAAAGGGGAGAACTTGCTCACCCAGGGGCACAGGAGCGCCACAGGACTCCCCCCGCATCGCTTCGAACCCACGCGGGGCGCAAGGCTACGGAACCCTTTACCATCGGACCAAGTGGACCGCGGTAAAAGAAAAAACATTGGATTCCTGATTTACTTGACCTTAGTGTCAGAGTTTGCCTCCACTTCACCATGTGCCTGCTACCAATGCTTGCGTGATAAATTTAATTTTTAAATATATAGTTGTATATATCAATAATTTTTAAGTAATTTATAATTTATTTTTGATAATTAGAATGATTTAACTTTTGGCAAGAGAAAGGCCACAATGATAGAGATACTTTTGGCACAAAGTAATAAGAAGAAAGCTACAAATTGAGCACTGCATCTGCATGCATGAGAATTCATAAAGATGAAAGATTCCACCAACTTCAATATATTAAACTATATACCACCATATGAAACACAACTAATTAATTCCACTCAAACATGTAGAACAACAGCACATACTTATAATTGAAAAATATATATATGTAAATAACAAAGAAAATACCAAAAAAAGAAAAAAGAAGAAATTAAATCAATAGAAAAACCAAATCCTAGAACAACCAGAAGAGCATGAAGAAGCCAGTGGCCTCAACACCTACTTTCAGGAGTGATGCCGATGACTCCGCGGCGGCGGGGAGCTCGGAAGGAGAGAAGGAAGAGCCCGGGCCGATGTTGTCCGGGTTCGGGGGGCTTGGGCTTGACGGAATGGTTGGTATTGAGCTCTCCGGCGAGGACACCGCCCCGCCGGGCGTGGGGAGCAATGGCATTACATCAGGAGGCAATGCCAGAGAGACGCCAGAGGTGGAGGAGGAGGAGGACTTGAAGGTGAGTTGGAAGGAGTGTGATGATGAGGAGTTGGTGAAGAGAATTAGGAAGGTGGTTAGTATGAATGGGAAGAGAGAGAAGAGTTTATTAGTAGGAGCCATTGAAGAGGTGTTGAGGAATGGCAATGAATTAATGAGATGTGAGTGGGGGTTTAATAGGACATGGATGGAGGGAAATGGGGAAAAACAGTTGGCATTTGGCATGTTGGGGAAGGTGACAAGAATGGAGCATTTTTGAGAAGTTGGGGTGTGTGACTGAGCATATATATGAAAATGAAAGTTTTTTAACTTCCCTGAGTTCTATATATCTTTGCATTTACAAGGTGTATATGTAAAAGTAAAACACATTCTGTTGTTTTGTAAAACTTGGGTTTGTAGGGGTTTATTTGTAATTGTGAAGTTTAGTGGGGTTATATATGTAAAAAGTTGAATGGTGGGACTTGGAACTCGCTTTTTTAAAGTGTTTATAAGGTGAATTCTATTGTATGGTACAATATGGGTGTGGGCTGAACCGATCAAACCGGTTCTTCTTTTCGTGAGGTGATGCATAATTGGAATATCAGATGGATGGATACTATTGTAAGGCATGCAGGAGATATCAATCACAGTAATCAATGAACTTAATCAGTTCAAACATCAGGCAAAACACGCATCTCATATGATCAATACATAATTCATCGAGTGGTCTCATAATCCTGATCTCAGTGCCTTCAATGCCGTCCAAGTAATCTTTGGTAGTCCAACAACAACAACAACAATAATAATAATATTACACCACAAATCATGACCTCCACTAGCCAAGATTCCAATACGGACCATAAAGACAACACGAATCCCAAAGAGAGTCGCTATGCCTCCCATGTCAGAGTACCGCCATCATCCCCCAACGAAAAAAAAGGTCTACCGGACCATCTCTCATGATGGTGGATAAGACCCTGAAAAAGTGATGGGACGGGGTCCAGTTTTCAAGAAACTCCAAAAGCATAAAGAGAGAAGACTTCAAAAGGACGCGGGGGGTGGATAAGACCCTGAAAAAGTGATGGGATGGGGTCCAGTTCTCAAGAAACTCCAAAAGCATAAAAAGCGAGAAGACTTCAAACGAACGCAGGGGGGGATAAGCTCATTATGAACAAGAGACACAATACTTCTCTTCGACTATCCTCTTCTCTGCAACTCCCTGGCTAACTTGACCGTCGGAGTGGGCTTAGACATCTAGGTCCTCCCCCCTCTTACCAGTGCCTATTCTTGTCCCATTTTTAGGTAAACCGTCCGCGGGAACCCCTTCGACATCGTCTTCCTTTGAAAGAGACATCAACAGTTAGCTTGAACTGGGAGCCACTCCAAGCTCAACTAATTTCCTAATACTGGCTATCTAGTTGATATATTCTTGGGCTGTGAGGAATTCTAAATTAGTTTGACCTCGATCTCTAGTGCACCCAAACCCTAGTCCCATACCGCAACTTCGTCGTACGACTGCATTATAATTATTATTAGGTTTTACCCTAATCCGTAGAGTGTGACACCATATACTCGATCTCTCGGCATGCACTCACCCCCTATCATCTATGCCCAGATCTAGTTTGACCGAGATTTCTTCATGCATCAAGCAACTACAGATATGTGATTGGCGCTTTCGTACAAACAAATCACAAGCATTAAGCACACATAGACAATCCACAAGAATAATAAAAAAAAAAAGCTAGCCTAAGTATTAAAAGGAAAAGAGTCACATGCTTATCATAGGGTTAACCACAAAAGGTTTAGCCTTTTATACTATAAGAAGTCATCACAAAAGCTAAGGAGGAAGACATAAATAAAGATAATGAACTCCCTATATTGATGTCTCCTTCGCCTTCAATCTCCCTCCGAAACCCTAGTCGTCGGTAGAGGAATCTCCAAAAGTCCTCAAGTAAGTTGCATTTGGTGCCCTTAGATAAACTTCAAATTTACGAACTACGCCCGTGCTTCGGACGTGTTTAGGGCGTATTTAACTCTGGAGTCTTCTAGAGTTGATTTGACACATTTTCAGGCATCTAGAGATAAACACGGGTGGAACACGGGCCTACCACGCCCGTCTTTATGGAAGCACGACCGTGTTCGAGGCAATATGGGAGTGCTTTTCTTTGAAAAGTGGTTTTTCCACTCCTTTCGTTCGGAATTGCTCCGATTTTCACTTCTTTTTCTCTTAGAGATTGTTTACTTGTCCAATCACAACAAAATATCCACCAGAGCACAAAAATAGAGAAATCTATGCGAAAAGATAAGCAAACTGCATGCAAATATAGTATGAAAATATGTATGATTATGCACTCATCAGGGCCAGCCACAGAGGCATCTTCTCCTCGCTGGGATGAGGGCCAACCTGAGTTTGCAGGTCAGCGAAGATGATACCCTTCTTTAATTTGTTGTTGCTATTGATTTCAAATATATGTTTTATAAATATTTCAATCATTAGTGCTCTAATATATATGTCATATCTCCCACCTTCACAACATTTGACCCGCCAAGAAAAAGAAAAGGTCGGGGCAGAACTGTCTGTTATGGACTGACAAGAGATAAAAGTTTGAGAGTGTTCTAGTGGGACGAGAGGGATAAAGTGATTGGACAACATGTAGCCCAGTTGGCCAGTTTCTGTGACCAACTAATAAGGAACCGATATCTTGCACCACTGCAGGTCAAAAGCTGGTATAAGATGCCCCAGGAGAAGATCAATCAATTGTTGGACCGTGTCGTGGTAGAATACTGATCATATCCACCATAAGTTCAATTTTTTGACTTCTAATCTCCTTTAACCCCTGTGTCCTTCAATTATTACAGGACTATTTTGTAAGAACCACTATTTTTTTTCGGCCCGATTAAGTCTACTAAATACTTCTCTAATAATGATTTTTAGAATTAATCTCTTGCTTAGATTAATTTGAGTGTTAATGGGGAGTAGATTGGAAATTTACTTCTCATGGAAATTGGTGAGTGGAGGGATGTGCATGTGATACTCAAAAGAATGGAGGGCTAGAGTGTAAAAAAATGCATTCTCTCATGAATAAAATAGGCATAAGCTTGTATATAATTGTGAAAGAATCTAGGTGTTCTTACTAAGATTACAACCCATGCCATGAGGATTCATGCATGTATGATTTGAATAAAATGTAGAAAACTTGGAGGGTTTTTAAAGAAATTTTACTCTCTCACTTGATTAAATAAAGTTGGGGACTTATTAGCAAATACGCTTCTTAGTATACAAGTCTGAGAGAGGGACTTAAATGCATAAGGGACTTTTGTTGAGTATTAAAGAGAGAGGGACCAAATGGCAATATCATGGAAATAGTGGGCTTAGATGCAAAAGGGGTCCTTATCTCTCTTGGTTTAACAGGCAAGTGCTATAATGGAATTAGAATGAAATGGAGGGGTCCTTTTGGAAGTTTTGCATGAGTACGTGCATGACTACCGGATTTTCATCTCTCTCTCTATGAAGTGTTGATTTATTATCTCTCTAAATGAATGCAAAGATTGGGGTGAAGATTTGAATAGACAACACGCGTGGAGACGCGCGAATGACAGTGGGAGCGGACGACCGCTCATCGTGGATGTGAGGCGATTCCAAGGCAACAAGCTTTCAGCACAAAGCCAACCCCTCTACTGTCCATGGTTGACGCCAATCTAACTCCACGATAGCAGCCGGGTAAAGAGAAGAGCCAGGTAGCTTGGATCGCCATCAAACACTATAGCCTCGAAGCTCTTGTTCTCGCCCCCCTCAAGCATAAGAAACATAGTTCCTTCTCCTCAAGCTTACTGCCCTTCTTCAGTGGAGACAAGAGAGTGAGAAAGAAAGAAAAAAAGAGAGTGAGAAAGAAAGAAAGAACCCTCAGGAACGCCGCAAGCCTTCGTCTTCTCGGTAAACACCTCTCAAACCTCTGCTAGTCATTGTTAGGAGTTCTAAACCATGTTTAAGGTTTCCATGCATGTATTTGGAGAACAGGCAGGAGGTTTCATGGGCATTAAAAGACAAATATGAGTAGTGTGTAGTTTGAAAAGTATGCATGTATGGTTTGTGTGAAAAGCTCGAGAGAACCAAGTAAAGGTTTAAAGATTTGAAAAAAGGGGTTGTTAAGCTTTGGCGGCAAAATTAAAACATTAATTTAAAGGTAGGAGGATGCTTCTACTTAGATTCAGCTGGAGTACAACTTTCTTGATGTTTAGAAACATCTAATACAATTACATAGAGCTAAGAAAAAGGATGACTGCAATTATTATCCTTTATAATTAGCGTGAAAGCATGATGTGAAGGAGAAGAGAGTGGGTTTCATTCCTTTGACTATTAGAGGGTGTGACAAATAATTAGTCAACATAATTATGGTTTTGGAAAGACAAATGATAAGGCTCAAGTTTGCTTTTCCTATCTTCAAGTTGATGAGATATTAGAGGGACCAATTATTCATCTCTTGATATACTTAATAGAAAGACAAGTTATTAATTTGGAGACTTAGTTAGTGGATAATGAAATGAAGTTAGGGTGGTGAGTGATAATGGTGTTGATTTCTCATTGAGATGGTTTCAGTTTGATACAAAGGATCATGAGTTCATGATTGGTTAATGTGATTGGTGATTAAGTTAGTTGAGGCTAACTAATTAGATGTAATGATTTGGGTTAACCAAGACTAAGTAAGATTATGGACCGGTTTGGTGAGTCGGGTACGAACTCATAGTGTGAGTCGAGTTCGGTTGAGTTGAGTTAATGAATGGGCCGTGTCCATTTGTTTGAGCATGCATAGTAGATGTAGTGATTATTAGACACACTTGCGCGTATTGAATGAGAATTGTGTCTATCAGTTCTCGACGTCGAGCGAGGAAGCGCGTCGAGAGGAGGTTGTAGCTGAGTGGAGCTTGGATTGCGAATAAAGGTAAGTGATCTTGCCTTGTATCCACTCTTCGGTGTGTTTCTTGAATCTTGCGATTGTCCTGTTGATTGATTATCCATTGATCTCCTGATTGATTTCCTGATTTCTGTGGAATATACATACATGTTGTTGATTGGATGATTATTGTGTGAATCCATCTGTGTATGTATGCTTGAATGAATAGATATTCTTTCCAGTTGGGATTATTCCGTATGGTGTAGTGGAGCGTGTGGCTCCTGTTTGGCGATCAGGGCCGGTGGACACCCTGTTCGTGCTTTCCTTGGCGGAGAGATGGAACTCTGCTATCCTGTATGCCCGTCAGTGGGACGATACACTGACCGTGTATGTATATGTATGATCGTAGCGCTACCGGACTTCAGGTCCGATCGACCGAGTAGGTCGACATCGGCCAAAGCTGGTGACTGCACGGGGGATGACGACTCATGAGTGATTTGTAGATTTACTCATATATCTGACATGACTGCGGTTATGCTTTGGTCATGCTATATTTGATTTGTTTTGATTCAGCTTATCATATTTGGTAGCATGATATATCTATTCTCTGTGAGATCATTTACTGGGCTTTCTTTCCAAAAGCTCATGCTCTTGTTGACCACTTTTTCAGATCCCGAGAAGTAGGTAGCACGACGCCGGAGAGCCGCTCGAGACTACCTGGGGCTGAGAGCTGAGGTTGGTTACCTCTGGTCATTAGTGTGATGAGAGAACATTATTATAGGTTCCCGAGTAGGAGCCTTGTATGACTTTATGTTCGGGTTTAGACTCGGGGATTCATATGTATTATTCCGCATTATGAACATGTGTTTAGGCATGTTATATTTACATTATGATTCCTGCTCTATATATGATTTGTTGTATGTTGATCATCGAGGCTTCGTATCCGAACAGGGCCTCGGCCCGGTTCGGGTACGACCAGTCTGCCGCGTGCCCGTGGGCCCAGGGATTTTTGGGCGCGGGGCGTTACATATTTATAGTAGTAGGACATCATTCAGTATGTTAGAGCACAAACTGGTACAATTCAAAACCTTAGCCCATTTATTTATCTAAACCACTTCTACATGTAGATGTACGTTACTAACTGACATTTTTTCTTTCAGTATAGGAAATGAAACTTGGAAGGAAACTAACACATCTGGAATTGTTTATGGAGATGAGAAAACGTGCAAATGTATTCTTCGTTGATGTTGTTGCTCAAGAGAAAATGGTATGGCTCGACTTCCAATTGTAAAAGTAGTTTGCGTTTATGGTATTTGCCCTCATTTGGTTTCCATTTGTTCATTTTATGGGCTAGGGTAGAGGAGCTGAGGCAGTAATGTGTAGATGAAAAGGTAGCAATCGAGGAGGAGGAGATTTATGAGAAGGTCTTCGAGCCAAACAAACGACACTGGGGACATTTTCAGGAGTATTGACAGACCTCCACTTCCACCAGGCCTCCGCTAGATGAGAAAGCCTAACACAAATTGGAAGAAGCCATTAGACGGGCGGAGAATGCGGAGCGTCAGATGGAACAGTTAGAAAGAAAAGTAGAAGATTTGATGAAATATATTTCTGATAGACTTGGGGAGTGAGTGACATTTAAATTACTTCATGTTTTAGTGTGCATGAATGAATACTTATACATGTTTCCATATGCATACATATATGTTCTTACTTTATTTACTTGATACTGTGGACCATTTGCGATATGTTTATGAATTAATATAATTACTAGGTTTTAATGCTATGTTCAATGGGCAATTTATGTATGCCATCGAATGTGTATGTTTGTCTTCAGGAAAAATAAAAAATACCCGGTAGATATTTTGATTCAAACTCTAACTTTTCCCGATGACCTGTTATTAATAATACAAATAGGCCTCTATATGTTAAATTCCAAACGGACTTATTCTGACACTTATATGGTCGTCGTGAATTGGAAGGTACATGTCGATTATTCCCTACAACTTATATTGATGGTAGAAAACACATTCCCGACGAAAGAAATTTGGCTTGTGAGATAAGTGATTCATAACGGACAATTTGCCGCAAGGGAAAATTTCCCCATGGGGTTTTTGCCGATAGCTCCCAATGAACCATTTTTTCGTCGGGAATCGCTTTCTTGACGGAATTTATGACGATATCCTATTAACGGGAAATACCCGTTTTCTAGTAGTGACAGTTAGAAGAATATCAAAAGTCAAAAGTCCAAAACAACTAAGAAGCTAATCATAACATATAACATTCAAAACAATGTATTGGACGAAGCTAATATTACAAGTTAATGAAGATAAAGAAAGAAGCTAAATAATATTCAAACAATCAGAAGCACACACTGTTTATACCAAAAAAAAAATGATGATATAAAAAAAGGGAGCCTTGAAAATATAATATATCTCAGGGGGGGCAATATGAAATATTCCATATAAATTATGATGAAATATTTTCAATAAAATAAATATTTCAAAATATCTTGAAATTAAGATGGTCTATCTCGAGGCGGACCAAGAAATACATATCTCGAGGCAGTCCAAGGGTACAAATCTGAGGCGGGCCAAAGACATGAATTCTAGGATAGCCCGAGAGTACATATCTCGAGGCAGCCTTAAATTCCAAAATTGTCCCTGAGAACATATCTCGAGGCGAAGTCAAATTACAAAATTGCCCCCGGGAACATATCCCGAGGCAATGCTACAATTACTTAAATTGCCCATGAGAACATATCTCGAGGCAAACAAAATTACAAAATTGCCCCGAGAACATATCTCGAGGCAAACGAAAATTCCAAATTTTGCCCCCGAGAACATATCTCAAGGCGGTTTCAAAAGATAGCACGCAAATACAAATCCCGCTTACCTTCCAAATAGCACAAATCCTAAGGCAAATAACACACAATAATAAATGATAAAATAATTAAACAAAATAATAAATTAAATCAATCAAATCGAGGATAAGAACCATGGAATTGGTCTTATCCTCGAAGAGTAATGGTCGCGAGGTTGGCTCGATCCTCTGACCATCTCGGGCGTGGGGAGGAATTTGAAAAGAAAAAAAAAAGACAATAAAGAGAGGGAAGATGAAGAAAAAAGGGAGCCCTAATAGAAGAAGAAAGATAACAATCAAAAGGGAGGAGACAAAAAAAAAAAAAGGAAAATAGAGATAAAAAAAAAGAAAGAAAAAGAAAGAGGCGCCACAAGGGGAAGAAGGCGGGGACCAGCCTATGGTATCAAAGTACAGGAGGCCGTCCGTCCCAAGGTTCCTCCCTAAGACCACCACGCCTACAGCGCCCTTTGCCACCACCAGCCTCCCCCAGCCATAAAGGCCGCCAGCCTCCAGTTCCCCGCAAAATGAGAAGCCCTCTTCGCATTCATCGAAGTGCCTTAGGTCATTTGCCGCCGCCACAAGCTACAACACGCCCCTATGCCGAAAGCACCACGCCATCCTCACTTACCGCCCAGTAATTACCATGCGAAGCAGCCAAGAAAGCTGTAGCGCCGTTGCCGCCGCCCGAAGTTGTTTCTCCCTTGCTCCTCCCTCGCCCGGCTTCGGTTCTACCAGCCCCCAGATCCGCTTCACACGCTTCCCGCGCCACTAGATCACCTCCGGCCAGGCGGCCTCAGATCCATCAAGCGCCGCTACCGCCTAAGCTATCCACCGGCTCTCCGTATATCAGCAGCTCAAGGCCGCCAAAGAAACGGTTATACTCGCCGCCAAAGAATCGAGGCCATTACGCCGCCAAAGAATGAAGCCTCGTGATCGCCAACAACCGACCTGCGCCGCCATGAAGACAAAGTTGTCTAGCCGTGGCCCGATTCTTTGTGAAGACCTAGATGCCGCTGGAAGACCGGATCGATTGAAGACATGGATGCCGATTAAAGACATGGCTGCCATTCAATGAAGACATGGTTGCCGCATTTGATTGTCGCTCAATGAAGCTATGTTCTTGATTGGTTGCCTTACGCTATTCAATGAAGCTGTGTTGATGATAATGATGCTGCTTCGAAGCTGCTGCTATGCTGCCATTCCGAGCTGCAAAGGAGTTGTGTTGCTGCAAAGAGGCTGAAGATAAAATTGCTGCGATGCTGATGCTGCCGCCAAACTCGCTGCTGTGAAGATGAAATTGCCGCCAAAGAATGCCTCTTGATGTGTATTGATGAATATATGAATGTGCGTGCATGTTTGTATAGAAATCAAAACTCAAAATACAGAGGAAATTCTGTCAAATTTTTTTTAAAAAAATATAATAATAATATTAGACTGATGCCAAGTATGGGGATAATAAAAAAAGAGGAGGAAAAGTCACGCAAAATAAAAAAGAGCAGGCAAGGCCGCCATGCCGCCGCGAACAAAAAAATGATGCTGTGAAACTATAAATTAAAAAAATGTTGTTATGAAGAGATGCTATGGTGCTGCTGTAATAAGTCAGATCTGTTGCTACAAATGCTATAGCTGCTGCTTCCTCAGAATCATTTCAAAAAAATACGAAGAAGATGATGTCGCTGCTGAACATACTGCAGATTTCTGCAGAAATGATTGTTATAAAGATCCATTTTCAAACCTTGATAACTCCTGCCCGAAAACTCCGATTGAGGTGAGATCTGCGGCGTTGGAAACTAGACATCCAGATCTTCAACAATCATATACAGCACAGATACTTTTCGCAGACCGGTCAGTGCGTACTTTGATGGGGAAAAAGGGTGATCTTTGTAGTCCGACAGATTAATTCTTGAAGTTCTGTCTGATTGCCCATTTTCAAAAATTCACAACTTTGGCCTGGAAACTCCGATTGAGACAATCTCTGCGGCGTTGGAAATTAGACATCTGGGTCTCCAACATTCATATACAACACAAACTCATTCGGCAGTCCGATCGGTGTGTATTTTTGATAAATAAAAGGGTAAATTTCAGCGTTTCTGCCGCTAGCTATGTTGATCGCCCAAATTCAAAAATTCATAACTCTGGCCAGTAAACTCCGATCAAGATGAAATCTGTGGCGTTGGAAATTAGATATCTAGATCTCCAATAGTCATATACAACACAAAATCGCTCGCCCTTTCGGTGTAGATTTTGGCCGGATAAAATAGTCAATTTCAAATATCCCGCCAGTTGACAATGCCAAGACTCATTTTCAAAAATTCATAATTCCCTCGCCTGAAACTCCAATGGGAATGAAATTTGTGGCGCCAAGACTAGATACTAAGAGCTTCAATAGTGGTATATAGCACAAGCCCTTTTTTGCGGCTCGGGCAAAGTGCATATTTGATGGAGAAAAGGCTAATGCAACTCTTAAAAGGCTGGTGATGGCGTCCTAACCCTGTCACAAGTCTCAAATGCAAGGCGGCCGTTGGATTATGGATCCCATATGGACAGGACGATCCCGGATACGTGGCGCGCCATAAATAAACAAATAAATAAATATATCTATATATATATAAACATATGTAGCATGTGAATCTAATCATATCAGAATAAAATAGATTATTCTTTGTCTCTACTTGTACTTTTGTTCTTAATCTGAGGTTTTACCATATTGTCCTGTAATTAATAATAGGGGCTTGCCTCTATTAGGAATAAAAGAACCCACATAATAAAATATGATATTTGTGCTTCGATGTATCGTTTGGTGTCTTCACGATACCAGGCGCGTATTTTCGATCCCACACACACCATTGAAGCTGGTTATATCGCCTTTCTTTGGTGTTTAACTACTTAAGGTTATATAACCTTTCTTTAGTGTTTAAATAATTAAAGATAAGATGCCAGATTGGAAACTATCGAAAGGACAACAAGATTATCTTAAGTACATAAGAAGATATGTAATTTTTAAATTTTTATTTATATAAATTTATCATAGGTTTATAATAATATATGATACGTCCTAGATCTTGTACTTCATGAGTCAACACCCTCACATCCCCATCAATGCAGTGTAGATCCCAAGGGAAGCCACCATACCACCCCTAAGGATGGTTAGGTCACTTGCGGAGACAAAAGGAAGCTTGACATGTCCTTCCTTCCTCATGATGATGGACAAGACATGGGCTCAGATCCCAAGGAGCTCAAAGAGCACAAAAGGGATAGAGACCCAGGAAACTAAAGTGAACACCGACTTAGAAGACAATTATCCTCTTCTTCTCCACTTCTTTCTTCTCCGGTGAACAACTGGCTATCTTGCCCATCGAAGTGGTTTAGGCATCTGGGCCCTCCTCCCTCTCTTCTGTGTTTTGTTCTTGTCCTTTTTTCAAGTGAACTCTACTGGAGAACACCGTCAAAACCGTTTCTAGCTCAAGGAGACACTATCAGTTGGCCAAGACTGGTGACGACCCAAGGCTCTAACCAGTTTTTTGGCTAACAATATATATAATATTTAGACACATAATTAATAAAAAGACGATTGCTCCTAGGTTTAAAAAATAATTGTATTTCAAACAATTTGCAATTTTTTAAATATCTTCATAATAAAAAATAAAGTACAAACAATTCTCCAACGTGGAGGGGGTAACCTCACCATTTACTGAAATGGTGACTAGATCCACACTTTGGTTGTCAACCAAACACCGGAACTCATGTAAGTTCCAATATGTTAGCTTCATTTCGCCGAAATAAACATTGGAAGTATACTAAAGCGCAAACACCTAGAACACTTCAATGTCCAACTAAATACCACGAATACAAAATCCTAATTAAACTTGGACTTCCCACTACTATTACTCTCATGGTTTCCAAGTAAGTCAGCCCCAAGAACCAAGTACCCCCTTATATGTTGGAAAAACTCAATCAAGAAAGAAGGTTATAACAACTAATGATTCAAGTAATTCATCGAATCTGTAATATATCAATGCAATCAAGTAAGAGTTAGGAACACCACGCCTGGGAAAAAGGCGTGCACGAGCACTACCCTAAAGACTAGTTTCGCCCCTCCTTGCAAGGTCCGACAATCTCCTCGGTTAGTAGGGTACAACTAACCCTTGGCTTGGCCTTCTCCTTTCTTAGCGTGTCTCAAAGTGGAGGAGCTTCAATATCACCCATTTGAAGATGAAGATGACCACATTGGGGATAAGACTCAGCAGTTCCTCAAGGAGATAAGATTCAACTCAAGGTCTCAAGGAAGAGGAAATCAACAGCTTTTTGTGAAGATGAAGGCCTTTCTCATGGTCCAAAGAAGAGGAAATCAACATAGAATTAAGGGGAGGAAATCGGCAGTTGATGAGGTTTTTGCTTGCAGTCATGGCTTGAAATGAAGATTGGAACTCAGTTTTTCCACTTAGGGCTTCTGGAGGGATGAGGGTGTATTATAAAAGACGGATCCAACGATCATAATTGTTTATAGTTGGATGAGCTGAGTGACTGAAGCTTAGAGTGGGAGAAAGATGTTTATGGGGTTATTAACGTTGGGCCCAACCACTTTACTTCCAATAGTCCCCCACTAACCCCATAATCAAGAAAAGCTACTAATCAACATGATATATATAGAGCTCATAGTAAGCTTAATCATACAATTTTATTTGTTACTGAGGGAGCAATTCAAAAGAAGTTGTATTAATCCTCAGAGTTCAAGGTTTTAAGATCAGAAGGTATAAAGAAATCAGATGTTATTGTTGAATTCATTGGGCTTACATAAGACCATAAATTGAGGTATCCTTAGGGACTGAACTTTAGTTTTCTAATAGAGTATCCAACTAATAGAAATATAGTGAACTAGGTCTTGAATTTCATTCCTTGAATTGGTATTCAACAAGTACTAGAGGTCCTATGCGACATTGAAGCAAAACGGGTTGGTGTATTACTTGGCTATTCACTCGATACCATGTCATTGGGATTTTAGAGAGTTAACCCACATACTCTCACAAGTGCGGCCTGACAGTGGTCTCCACATAGATGAGATCTCCAACGATATATGTAGTGTAATATCTCGCTTCTATACAACTAGTGATCTCATTAAGAGCTAGGCTCAACCTTAAACCATTACATGAGAGCACTCACCTTAGGAATGGGGTTAGAGTATATCTCTAATAAATAATGTGCTCTTCCAGTCAACGAATCAAATAGTTTTTCTTTGAACTTCTATCATGAGATCTCCATTCAAAGAAGTAGGGTCACTGCTGCTATTGACCTTTATGGGTTCAACTCCATTCTCCTCGACACATCAGTTATCAATGATCTCGATAGCCCTTTAGTCAGGCAATTCGATAGATTTAGCTCTGACTTTACATATTCAATGTTGACAATGTTGTACTTCAGGTGCCTCTATATTGACTTGTCCCCAATCAACAAGTGTCTGTTCATCTTATCATTACACATTCACGTTTACACAGTTCAATTACAAACTTAGAATCACAATGAATAACAATAGTATGCATATTTAAAGATATAACAGGAATTCCTGAAAGTAAATTTCTAATCAATTCAACTCCAGTGCAACTAGAATCTAGTGCAACAAGTTCAACTTCCATGGTGTTCCTAGTATTGAGCTTTTGTTTGGCAGATTTTCATTGGATAGCTCCTTCACCAAGTAGGAACACTTGGCCATAGGTGGATTTTAAGTCTAAGGAATTAGATATCCAATTGGTATCTATGTATCCCTCTATAACACCAAGAATCCTGTGTATCTCAATCCTTAGGACATGGTTCCTTTTAAGAAATTTGAGCTCTCTCAAGAGGAGTCTAATGCTTTGAGTTGGGGTTACTAGTATACCTACTAAGTCTAGTCACAATATACACGATATTAGGTCTACTCCTATTAGATAGGTACATTATAGATCCTATAATTTGTGCAAATCAATCTTTTAGGTAGTAAGACAAAATCGGTAGGGTGTGATGCAAACAACCAAAGTTCTTTAACAAATTCAAATTCAACTGCAGGTTTGAGGCAGTATATAAGGCAGGTTCAGTGGGTTGTGATGCAATCAACTAAAGTTCTTCAACAAATTCAAATTGAATGTTTATTCTGTGATGCAATGAAAGGAGCTTTTCAACAAAATTTCATGTGATTCAGTTCTAAATCATAGTAGATTAAATTAGTTGAAGTAAGGCAAAGCTGCTAAATTAGAGCAGATTAAATCAGTGATTATACAATATAAATAGGGTTAGGCTGATGATATTAATCAGTTTTTCCTAACTATGAGACTAGGGGTGTATTCGAGCCGAGCCGTTCATGAGCGGCTCGGTGTTCGTCTCGACAAGAGCTCGTTCGTGTTCAACTCGTATTGAAAACGAGTCAAGCTTGAGCTTCAATTTCAAGCTCGATTAATAAACGAGCCAAGCTTGAGCAGAGGAAAGCTCGGCTCATTTTGACTCGCGAACACAGCTCGCGAACAAGCTCGTGAACAACCTCGTGAACACAGCTCGCGAACAAGCTCGTGAACAAACTCGTTTATAGCTCGTTTGTGAGCTCGTTTATATATATATATATATATATATATATATATATATACTAAAAATATTTGGGTGGATGTATATATATAACTTATAAGTTATAAGATATATAATAATTAATTAGGTTATAAAGTAGGGTGAGATATATAATTTTGGTGGATGTATATATATATATATATATAACTTATAAGATATTTGGGTCTCTCTCTCTCCCCCCTTGTTCTTTCTAGGGGTGTATTCGAGCCGAGCCGTTCATGAGCGGCTCAGTGTTCGGCTCGACAAGAGCTCGTTCGTGTTCAACTCGATTAATAAACGAGCCAAGCTTGAGTAGAGGAAAGCTCGACTCGTTTATTGAATTTCAAGCTCGATTAATAAATGAGCCAAGCTTGAGCTCTTCCTTTTAGTCACGAGCCGAGCCTAAACACACAAAAGCTCGGCTCGGCTCGGCTCGAATACACCCCTATATGAGACTGGTCTTTAGAATGTTGGAAAAACTCAATCAATGGAGAAGGTTATAACCACTAATGATTCAAGTAATTCATCCAATCAGTAATAAATCAATGTAATCAAGCAAGAGTTAGGAACGCCAAGCTTGGGAAAGAGACGTGCACGAGCATTGCTTTAAAGACCCATTTTGCCCCTCTGTGCAAGGTTCGGCGATCTCCTCAATCAGTAGGGTACAACTAATCCTCAAGTTGGCATTCTACTTTCCTAGCACGTCTCGGAGAAGAGGAGCTTTAGTATCACCCAATTGAAGATGAAGATGACCACATTGGGGATGAGACTCAACAGTTTCTCAAGGAGAGAAGATTCATCTTAAGGTCTCAAGGTCAGCAGCTCTTTGTGAAGATGAACGTTTTGCTCACGGTCTCAAAGAAGAGGAAATCAACAGTTGATGAGGTTTTTGCTTGCTGTCACGACTTGAGATGAAGATTGGAACTCAACTTTTCCACTTAAGGCTTCTGAAAGGATGATGATGTATTTATAAAAGGCTGATCCAACGGTCATAATATTTACCGTTGGATGAGCTAAGTGGCTAAAGCTTAGAGTGTGAGAGAGGTGTTTATGGGGTTGCTAAATTGAAGTGGGCTAGGCCTTGGGCCCATCCACTTTCTTCCAACATTATACAACGTCTTACGAAGGAAAATGAGAGAAATGTTTTTTACTATTTTTGTTTTTTTTTTCGCATAAACCAAAACAATAAAAATGCACTTACCCGAAAGAACTCGATCCAAACGATGCTATACATAATGTTAGAATTTTGGTGGAGCTAAACAGACCATACTAGGCTTACTAGCTCTGACATGCAGCCTAAGCTCCACAACTTATATAATACTAATAATAAAATAATAAAAAAACAGCAGAGAATCCAACAATGGCTTCAATTCAAGATATAGAGAGATTGCATTAAAGTCATCTCACAAATGGAGTCTCAACAGTTTTGATAGGATTAGACAAAGATAAACAACAGCGGCAGCAACATGGAGTGTTGCAGCATTAACCTAAATTTTATAGAGAGAGGCTGTTACTGATAAACTATGGAATCTCCTTCATCCAGTTTTCTTATTTGAGCTAAGCACATTTGGATTCTTTTAGTTTTTCAATGAGATCAGCAGCATCCTGCACCGTTACAATGCTTTGAGCATTCTCTTCCTCCACACTGATGTTGAATGCTTCTTCTAATCCCATCACAATCTCAACCTACAGAAGTAATCGATGAGATTCAGTCAGCTAATAATAAAACCCAGGTGTAACTGATTCATACAGCAAAAAGATTTTGATAACAAAGACAGTAATAGAGCTTGAATATGGTCTTCCAATATGATAGCAGCCACAAAGGGGATGCATGCTAACTGAGCATTAATGTTCTCATTTAATGCAATCATAAGAGAGGCAAATGGAATAATATTAAAAAAAAATGCCTACTGTGTCAAGAGAATCGGCCCCGAGTTCAGCAAACTTGCATTCACCAGTAACAGTAGTTGTCTCGGGAAGAGCCAACTGCTGTTTCACAATTTCACAAACCTTCTCCACAGTCTCTGGTTTAGCCTGTCAATTGAAAGGAGCAGAGTTATGCACATTCAGCAGGGCTAGATACTCTATGAAAGAAAACTGTTGTATGGATACAGACACAATTTCAACAAAATATGGTGATCAGTTAAGTGCGGAGATCAAAAGCACCATAATTAATTATTAATAATTAAGAAAATGCTTAAAGTGATATTCTGCATCCCATTTCACCTCTCGTTTCATATGTATAATATCCAAACATAGCATGTGACTGGTCATGGTATCCAAATGATTTCCTCTACATATGAGGTTTCGCACTTCCAAACATATAGCAATATTTGAAAGTGCCAACAATGGTAACTAAAAATGGTTGAAAGATAATTGAGTGCTAATGTGCCATGGATTCATTGATCTTCTACATAGCACCATTCTACCAATACAAACTAATCAGATAGAAAATTAGATGGATGACGAGAAAAGGGAACACTGGAAAGGGCCAATAATGATTGCTATAAATGGCTGTACCATACCGACGACTAATGTGTTGTCTATTCCTTAATCATCTGAGTAGAAGAATTCAACTTATTATTCTACAAAAGACCACCAATCTTACAAGGCTAGTGGCTACATTCCACAACAACTGGGATGGCTACTTAAGGCACAAAAAAAAAAATATTGTCTAAAAGTCTAAAATCACACACTTAATTTAGACTATGGTCAAAGATTGTAAATTCTCAAATCTGAATCTAGATTCCTTGTAACTCGCAAGCCTCCACTGTATATGAGGCCATATTAAAGTTCTGTAAATGCAACCAAAGACTGCCATAAAAAAAGCATAAACACTGGCATGGTTTGATACAAAGATACGACATGCCGATCTTCTCTTTAATGATAAGATTCATGACATACGAAAGATTTGGCAAAGGAAATACTGCTAAACCCATGCCAGGAGCAGAATTTGCTAAGGTAAATCTAAATATCTTTTAGAAGTGGACAGCTAATAACAGGCATTTGTTAACAGTCAAACACACCAAAACACGGTTCCACGTGACCATGTCATGCCATCAAGTAATGGAAGAAGCATTAATACAGAAAAGTAATTTTCCAATGTATCAAGAGATTTTAAATGGCAATTAAAATGTTATGTCTGCAAGTCACCAGCCTGCACTGAACTTCTATAGAAAGTTCATTTCCTATATGTGTCTAACTAATGAATCATACCGCACAGGAAACCTGAAGGCGCAGTGATCGAAAACTTTTGCCTTGGCTAGAGAAAGAAACCAAGTTCCTAGAAGAGATCCCATTTGCTCCCTGCACATGAGCAAAGCACACAAAAGCCAATTCATCATACAGATATACCATTGTTAAAGGTCATGTACGAGCAAAACATTCCAGGCTTGAGACAAACTTCATATTATCTTGATTTGAAATTAGATAATTTTAATCATAATACCAAGATGACTTCCCATTTCTTGGACTATCCTTCCACCATGGACGCAAATACAATACCAGGCACCAAGATCACGCGAAAAAAATCACACGATATAAGAAATCCAGATAAATTTACTGCTCAATAAGATATCATCTCAAATAATCCCAGGTCGAACAAAACCCAACCATTTCAAACCAATCTCATACCTATATACACAAAATAAAATAAATTTAACAAAAAGTTGCCACCTTTCGACACCAAACGATTCGAAACAAGGAAAAAAAAACCAATAAAAGGAAAAAAAAAGATATCTCCACCGAATAAACAATCAAAACAGCATTCTTAGAACCGATCGCCACCCCTAAAACCCTCCATCAAAAAACACGGGAAAAAATGGTGATCACATCGAAAAGAAAGCTGAAAAGGAGGAGATCAATACCAGGGTCCGAGGAGAAGCTCTCGGCCGAGCGCTGTTGATCGAGATCGCCGTTGCAGAGAGCGAAGCCATGGATCGAAAGTGGTGGCGAGATCTAAGCGCTAAGCGAGATGAATGACAAAGGCCGAGAACGAGCTACATATTATAGAGCCGCTGAAGCGGAGAGCTGCGTTCTGTTGTCCTCCTGCACAGACGATTGTTAATTGCGAGGCAAGTCGTGGCATAATTTCAATGGTGTAGAATAAGTATGCGGTTTGTTCAGCTTATAAAACATTGACGCGTGTGCGATTTAGTTTTAGCTTTCTAGTTCTTGGAGAGTCACGTACGCTTCTGAAGGCAAACTCAACCTCGATGGTATCGAGAGATGAAAAGACTGGAATACACTTGGGTTTTATACTGTTGCTAGGTGTTTCATCGGGGTTATTATAGTCATTTGGAAGTGTGCGTCTTCGTTCATATCGAACGGATAGTTGGTTCTTGTTGGGAAAAAGTACCAACAGTTCTATTTTTATAATTCCATTTAAGTTTATAATTAAAATTCTGCCAGGGACGTAATTTGTTTGTTACATACATTGAAATTTTTTGACATTTGGAAGTTGTAGTTTTTTTTATTTGTTCTTTAATACCATAAGTTATATTAATTATTAATATATTATAATTAAACTATATATATTATTAATATAATTATTAATAGAAAAAATTACTTTACAGTTCTTGACATATTTCCAATTTTCTGAACAACTAGCCTCTCTGACTTTTCAGCTTCCTTGTCAGTCCCTACTTTGTGATATTCTTCTCACCAGGTCCCTCCTGTAAGTGGACTGTTAGGTTTTTTTTGAAAAATTACAAGATTACTGTAATATCCCGAATTTTTCTAAAAAAATTTTCAGTAAATTTTCAAATTTTAAATGAGGTTAATCAGCTCAGAAATCAGATTAATTATTTTAACCTCAAATTTAAAGAAAATTAGAATTTAATGGACTCGAAATCCAGCCTCACAACTATAGGGCCGAGAGAAGACCTTATTGGGCCAGATCACATTTACATAGAATAGTTGGAGGTGGATAGTCATCAGAGTTAGATTAATTAAACAAGAAATTAATTAAGTATTAATTAATCCAAATTAATTAAGTGAAAAATATCGAACGAAAGTTAGAGTCCCGATAAAGTAGATCTGGCCTAGTCAAAAGCCGAGAAACACGGATCTGGGTCGGGAGAAGAGACGACCCGTAATGCTACAGTCAGCCCGTGTCACTGGGGTCGTATGACCCGAGATTCCCGAATCTGGGTCGAAGATAAAGACGAACCAGATAATATTATTAGTCATCATTGTGACGGCACAGTAATAAGATAAGATCAACAAAAAGTTGTTTGGCTTTTAATGGGAGATATTTTAGAAGATAATATAGTTTAATCAAATACTTTTAAAAAGATAAGTTATTATAATGGTTTAATTAATAAAAAGATTAATTAAATTAAACTATATATATATATATATATATATATATATATATAACATATAAGAGAAAGAGAGAGAAGAAAAAAGCTTTTAACTCTCTTTCTCACTTTTTTCTCTCGTGCTTAGAGGAGACTCTCCTTACGCCCGAATGCAACCGCGTCCAAGCGAATGGCTAGCCACCGCCTGCCGGCCTTGCTCGTCACTGGTGCCAACCTGGACCAGCCGCGCCAGCCTGGAGCTTTCCCCCTTCGCCGCGCGTGCGCGCCCTCACGAGCTTCTCCCCCGGTTGCCGCCCTCGAGCACAGCCCGTGTCGGATAGCAGCCGCTCATGCGCGGCTCCACTTGCCGACTTCCCCTACCCGGCTAGACAACCCTCACGCCTACCCCAGCCGCCAGCTAGCTCAGTTTTGCCCCTTTACACGCCCGGCAACCCTTGCCACTCCTCTCCTTCGATCCGGTGAGAAATCCTCCAGATTTCCAAGCTCGAACCCTCAGTGAGCTTTTCAAACCTTGAATGAAAGGTTATTAGTGATTTGGGACAAGATGAACTTGAAACCATGAAGTAAAATTGGAGGTTTAAAGTTATGAAATAATAGGGCTGTGAGATGTTAGATGTTGCCATCTATTACATGTTGATAGTTAAGTTGTTATTGTGTGAATGTTGTATTAATTTTGGGAGCCTAAAAATAGAGGAGGTGTTGCTGAAAATTCATCGATTTTACATGCTTAATGTTCTTATTTATGAAGCCTCTAATTGTTTAAGAAGAAGCATGTTAGAAGCCATTAAATTCCCATGAAATACATGCTTAACTTTCCAAGTTGGTATAGGAATTATTTGCTTTAAGAGGAAGAGCATGTTAGTAGTTTCCAAGTTATGTTAATGATGAAAATAAGTATAGTTAGTAAGAAGAGTGAATCTCATATTTTTACCGTATTCTATTGAGTTTAAATTAGAGTACGAGTCAAGAATACAGTCTCCGTATTCATAAATTTCATATTTCGATTATCAGGAAAAGGAAAGGGCAAAGGCAAGTCAGCTGCTGCCGAAGGACCGAGCCAGACTTAAGCTCGGACCAGACTCAGGTGAGGGAACTAACTGTATAGCACGAGATTTTATCGTATTTTCCTTTTATTACAGATTTGATTTCAGTTTGAAAAGCATGAGTTAGAATTTTCTTGAATACTTCCAGAGTTTTACAACTCCGCCTATGCGAGCATAGCCGGTCCCAAGCCCGGATAAAGGAGGAGGGTTGCGGTAGGTTGACAGCCAGCGTAAAACTTTGTCACTCTTATGATATGGATTCTCTAATATATACCGCTCGGACGTGCTCACCTAGGCACGTGCTACATCGGCACCCGGATGTAGTGTTAAATGAGCAAGGGGTTTCATCAGATCGCCGCCTGGGTGTGATGGAGTATAGGCAAGGGTTCCCACATCATGGACGGGTGTGGGTAAAGAAGTTAGTCTCGCCACATCGGCGCCGAGATGTGGTGTTAAATGAGCAAGGGTTCTCCCATCTTAGTGGACGGGTGCGAGTAAAGAAGTTAGTCCATGAGAGTAGGATTAGGATTGGTAGTTGGAATATAGGACCTTTGACAGGAAAATCTATGGAGTTAGTTGACACTCTAAAAAGGAGGAGGATAGATATAGAATGTTTGCAAGAGACTAGGTGGATAGGAAACAAGGCTAGAGAGATTGGTAACACAAGTTATAAATTATGGTATTGTGGAGGGGATAAACATAGAAGCTAGTGCTGGGAAAATAAATAATTAACTTAGTGAGTGTGTATGCCCCTCAAGTAGGCTTAGGTGAAGAAGATAAGGTCAAGTTTTGGGAAGATTTGGATATGGTAGTTCTAGGGATTCCAAGTGAACAAGAGCTTTTTATTGGGGGTAATCTTAATGGACATGTAAGTAGATTTAGTGATGGCTACGAGCAAGTGCATGGAGGTTATGGATATGACAACAGGAATGAGGAAGGAAAATCTATATTAGATTTTGCTTTTGCTCATGATTTGGTGTTGACCAACACTTGCTTTAAGAAAATGGAATTACACTTGATTACCTTTAAGAATGGGGGTAATAGTAGCCAAATTGACTTTCTTGTTACAAGAAGAAGGGATAAATCTATTTGTAAAGACTACAAGGTTATACCTGGAGAACTATTAACCACACAACATAGGTTGGTGGTGTTTGATCTGACGAAAAAGGGCATAGTAAAAACAGAAAGGAGGTTAAGCAAAGTAGGATTAGATGGTGGGCGTTAAAAGGCACCAATAAATTAGCATTTAAGGATAAAATATGGGAAGAAAGAGGCACAAATGTGAAATATGATGCAAACACCTTATGGAAGGAGATGTCGAATCGTATTGAGAAAATATGAAGTGAGCTCCTAGGGGTCTCTAAGGGACTGGGACCTCGACCACAGGAATCATGGTGGTGGAATGAAGAGGTTCAAAAGGCTATTAAAGAGAAAAGATATTGGTATAAGAAATTACCTACAGCTAAGGATGAAGAAGTCTTTGAAAAGTATAAAAAGGTAAAAAACGAGGCCAAGAAAGTGGTTAGCGAGGCCCGAGGTAAATCTCTAGTTGATTTATACCAAAATTTAGGGACACGAGAAGGGGAAAATGAAGTATACAAGATAGCAAGGCTAAGAGATAAAAAAGGGAAAGACTTAAACCAAATAAAGTGCACTAAGGATGAGTCTCAACAGGTCTTGACAGGAGATAAGGAAATCAAGGAAAGATGGAGAAACTACTTTGATCACTTGTTCAATGCAAGTCATGAGGATAACTTTACAGATTTTTATGTATCTACGATAGAAAAGAACTTTAGCTATACATGTAAGATCAGGCCTAGTGAAGTCAAGGAGGTACTGGGAAAAATGAAGGCTGGAAAAGCTTGTGGCCAGATGGTATCCCGATTGAATTTTGGAAGTGCCTTGGAGAAGTGAGGGTAGAGTGGTTAACCAAACTCTTCAACTCTATCCTAAAAGGGGGGAAAATGCCAGACGACTGGAGAAAGAGCATTTTGGTTCTATTTATAAGAATAAGGGAGATATTCAAAATTGCACCAACTACAGTGGTATTAAGTTAATGAGTCATACGATGAAACTCTAGGAGAGGGTAATAGAGCATCGACTCAGGTATATCACGAAGGTGTCAGAGAACCAATTTGGTTTTATGCCAGGTAGATATACAACAGAAGCCATTTTCCTATTAAGAAACTTGATGGAGATCTACAGAGAAAAGAAGAAGGATCTCCATATGGTTTTTATTGACCTGGAGAAAGAATATGATAGGGTACCAAGACAAGTCCTTTGGTCGGTATTGGAGAGGAAAAACATTTATGTAAAATATATAAATATTATTAAGGATATGTATGAGGGAGTGGTTACAAGTGTGAGAATAGTAGGAGGCGATATGGAGGAGTTTCCTATAACAGTGGGTCTACATCAGGGATCGGCCTTAAGCCCATACTTGTTTACTCTAGTAATGGATGAATTAGCTAGTTATTATCCAAGATGACATCCCATGGTGTATGTTGTTTGCGGATGATGTTGTCCTAGTGCATGAGACTAGAGATGGAGTAAATCAAAAGCTAGAATTATGGAGAAATACTTTAGAAAGTAAAGGCTTTAGGTTAAGTAGAAGTAAGACAGAATATATGCACTGTAATTTTAGTCTAAGTAGGAGAGATGAAGGAGAAGTGAAACTAGGGGGGTGGTAGTGCCTAAGGTTAACAATTTTAGGTATTTAGGTTCCATTTTCTAGGATGATGGGATGATAGATGAAGATGTAACCCATAGAATCAAAGCTGGATGGTTGAAATGGAGAAGTGCCATGGAGCTGTTTTGTGATAAAAAGATACCTAACAAAATAAAGGAAAAATTTTATAGGACGGCAGTTAGACCGGCCATGCTATACGGGAGCGAATGTTGGGCAACTAAAGTTCAACATATGCATAAGATGAATGTGGCCGAAATGAGGATGTTAAGATGGATGAGTGGTCATACAAGATTGGACAAGATTAGAAATGAACACATCTGACAGAAGGTGCATGTTGCACCAATTGAAGATAAAATATGAGAAGGGCGTTTAAGATGGTTTGGCCACATACGCCGGAGACCCCCAGGTGCTCCAGCTCGAAAATGTGATAGTTTAGTTGTGGAAGGTAAGAAGAGGGGTAAAGGTAGGCCTAGGATTATGTGGAGAGAAGTGGTGTCTAAGGACCTACGTATGTTAGATATTGAGCCGGATCTTGCTTTTGACAGAGCGACATGGAGACAAAGAATTCATATAGCCGACCCGCCTAGTATAGGATTATTGATAAGTCGGCTAAAAGGTTTTCCTTCATTAGCTTAGCTTTGTTTGTAGGGATACTGTTATGCTTCTAACATCCCAATCTCTCATAGAAATTATCTGTTGTTATTATTATTTATTTATGTATTTTTATTTTTTAATTTTATTTCATTTTATTTCAGTTTATTTCATTTTATTTTATTTTATTTTTATTTCATATTTGAGAGTGACATGAAAACAAAGAATCCATATAGCCGACCCCATCTAGTATGAGATTAAGGCTTAGTTGTTGTTGTTGTACTTCCAGAGTTTTACAAAATCATTTATACATAGTAATCAGTAACAGAATAGAGAAACATATACAGAAATATAGAGAATATACTTTATTGATATATTGCCGGTGCCAGTGGTGGCTCGTATAGAGCCAGAAAGTACGACATTAGGTTAGAAGAGGGATGATTTAATCTCTGATTTTTATTACCGAACTATATGTTTTTAAAACATTCCTTTTTATAAAATTAAAACCCCCTTTCCATACTCTTGGAGTGCCTAGTGTACGTATATGATTTGACCCTATGTAGCGAGGATAGTTCTATCGGCCGTTAGTCTCTGGTCCTGCAGTATTGAAGTAGATATGTAGTTAGAGATTATAGTCTTGTGATTATCAGATGATTCTGTATTTACCACCTTCCGATGATTGAGTATAACTCGACCGTGGAGGTTGTTGGTACAGATTACCATGGGAAATGTCGGTTCCAGAAATTATTCACAGGATAGAGAAACAGAAAATCAGATTCACATACATGAGATTTGTATGTATATTGATATGATTAAAAGAGATTGAAGATAATACATTGACCACCTTGTATTTGCTTAGTATTTCTTTCAGATTATAGTATTTAATTTCAGTTACTTTATATGCATATTTTATGCTTCAGATTTACAGTTTTTATTTCATTATTACGGGTTCAATTTTATACCCGACAGTTCTGTTCCCAATTCACTGAGCTCCAGTAGCTCAGCCCCTTTCTCTTGACATTGTGATTGCAAGCGATAGATAGAAGACCAGATAGAGGGTTTGTCTGATCGCGAGTCTAGTGGAGTTATCTTGTAGTTGGCTCTGACTTCCCGTGTCGTAGTTATGTTATGTATTGTATTGAGTGTATTTGAGTCGATCTGTGACAATATTTTATTTGATGTTGTACTAAATAGTATCTAGGGTTTGGAGTTTATGTTATAATATGATTGCTTTAATTGCTTCCGCAAGTTACTTGATTTTTATTTGATTAGCAGTTTTACAGCGTTAGGTTTAGGGTTATTCCCTTGACCTGGATGGTGTGACACGTGTCCCTTGAAAAGGAGATGGGTGTTACAATTACCCTTATCTCTACTGGTTGTTCGTCGTCCTCGCTATACTAAAGTGTTGCTTGGCCAGCAAGCTTCGTCGTCCAATCTACTATCTCTTATGTCTAGTAAGAGTGTCTTCAGCTCATCATCTACATTCTCGTTCTTTTCCTTTAAATGTTTGAAGCTGAGCATCTTCACCCCCTTTTTCCAATGAAGACCATCATGTCGTCGTCGCCCTAGCCATAATGAAGCGTTGCTTGGCCAACAAGCTTCCTCGCCCAGTCTACTACCTCCTCTATCCAATGAGAGTGTCTTTAGCTCATTATCTGTATTCTCGCTTTTGTTCCTTCTCTTTAGCGTCTACACCTAAGCATCTTCACCCCCTTCGCCAATGGAGACTATCTTTGCTACTGCAAGGTACAAAGAAGAAAGCCATGTTGTTGAGTTTAGCATGTTGTCCTCATGGTAGTCTGTGTTGGAGGATATTTGCAATTGTTGGAGCCTCGAAGCTTCATGTGTGAGAGTGAAGTTTGTCGTCCCATACGATCACAAGACTATATGTTCCGTTAAGTCAGATGGGGATTTCTTGCGAATGTGCACATGCCCAGGCAAAATCATCTGATGCCCCATAATAAAAGCAATCTTTTGATTTGTCTGTTTTTTGTGAGATTTTGTATATTCTTTGTATCAAAAAAATGTGTTTTTTTCTTTTCTAATGGAAGTATATACTACGTATATGAGTTTCCTGTTTGTTTTCAAAATTTTCTGTTTATATTTTGAAGTTTTAGCTTAGTATTTGGACGAAGCATTTATTTTTTGAAGTCTTCACTTATTAAACAGCTGAAGTGTTTAGGTTTTTGGAGTTTGGTTGACTAAATGCCGAACCATTTATTATTTGGAGTTTCCTCTTATTATTCATTCTAAGCATTTATTATTTGAGGTTTTTCGCTTAGTAAAAGGGCGATCATTTATTTTATGGAGTTTTCACTTATTATATGACTGAAGCTTTTAATTTTGGATAAACCCTACTGTTGGTCCCTTTATTTTGACCCAATGTTTATTTTCGTTCTTGTATTTTAAAAATCTTCATTACATTCCCTATACTTTCGTGTATTTGTTTGAATATGTCCTTGATGCTGATGTGGCAACACATATGGCATACAGATTAAATACTGTTAAAATTTTTTTAGGCCAGTGCACAGGTGGCATGTATTATGATGTGGCAGCTGATGCGGCGTACTTATGTGGACGTGGCACGCTGATGTGGCAGTTTTGAAATGCCAGTTACATGGCTGATGTGGCATGCCACGTCAGCATGCCAAAAAAATGAAAAAATCCTGAAAAATAGAGTATGTTTACACAAATTTTTTAATTATTATTATTATTATTATTATTATTATTATTATTTGTAAAGAATGATCACATATGAGGCTTATAATGCCTACAAAATGATGAATGAACTTCTACTCTGATTTGCAACCCATAACAAAGACAATCCACAAATACAATTACATAGCAACCCAAAAGCTAGGAAGTAAAGACCTATTTTGTAGCCAATATAACAAATCAAGAACAACATAAACACATGTACAATACCTATACAATAAACATTTGTTCATTACAAAAAGCTGGGAAAGAAAGACCTATTTTGTAGCCCATATAACAACCAAAAAACTTGCATCCTGTTTGCAATAATGCATAATAAACATCTGTTCATTTCAACAAAAAAAAGGGAAACAAGACTTGTTTTGCACTCATATAACAACCAAAAAGCCTACAGGTAGCCAACATAATCAACAGAGGGAGTAGCTCTTAAACATGGCTCTCTTGCGTGGGAAGGATCGACTTAGAAGCATTTCCTTTCTTCGTCCTGGACTTCCTCTCTCCTTCCCTCTAAAGACAGACAGTATTAGTTATAATACTAGGGAGCATTAAAATAGGCTATGAAAGTTGCAAACCTCATTCGGTGGTTGTCGCTTGACTCAACTCCTATATTCTTTTCCTTTCTATGGTATTCTCCGGAAATGTTTAAAAGAACATGGTATGGTATTAGCTTTAAAAAAAAAAACTGAGAGAGGATAAACAAAAGGATTAAAGATATTCAAGTTTAAAACATATTAAAAGCGGATTGTATTTTATTTGATTGAGGATTGTAAATAATTCACAAATTTTTGAGGGATTTCTTGCTTTGTGATTAAAGATCGTCAAGAATATACCGAAAAAACAAACAAAAATAAAAGGCATTAAAAAATGAACTGTGCATTTGCAAATAATGATGGTGCCAGAAAGCCTTACTGAGCTAAAATCAAATGTGCATTTGCAAAAAAAAAAGGCATACAAAAATCAAAAGCCCTGCATAGAAAAGGCACTTGTATTTTAATAAAAAATGTGCATTTGCATTTTATCAAGATTAGATCAAAGGACCATTGGTCTAGCGGTATCTCGGGTCCTGTGCGTTGGGTAATTCGCCTGATTGAGCATGCTTTCAAGTTCGAGTCCCCACCTCCATAATTGGGGGGAGCAGTTTGTGTAATTCACTTGGTGAGCACAAAGCTTCCAGGTTCGAATCCCCACATCTGGACGTGCACGTTGAGAGGTCAAGGGTGCTCGTCACCTAAGGCCACTCCCCTTGACATGCCCTCTGGGGAGGCCTTTATGGCCTATGTAAAAAAAAAAAAAGATTAGTCATGCGTAGAATCCGCAAGTGTACAGATCGTATCAAGTAATAAAGTGGACTATTGAAAAGTCGAGTATTGATGCTCGGGGAAAAGGAAGTATTAGTAATAATTACTCATCTATTATCTAGTCAATCCAAAGATGGGTGTTTTTGAACTAAATCTAAACTGGAGAAATTTGTAACTCAAGCTATGGGAACGGGAGTTAACCTTGATGACAATCAATTATGAGAAAGGGATACTTGGGTAATGAATCCCCCTTAGATTTTACTCTATAGGATAGAGTGAGATTTCTATGTTGATTGGTAGGGTTTGGGCCAAGGGTTCCTAAGGTGTACTAAATCCCTCTCTTGAGGTGATTAATACCTAATTCCGTCAATTGTATTACGATCTAAGGAACCTATACCTTGGAAAGATTGTGGGAATAAGTCATCTTAAGGGCTTGCTCTCCAAAGCCCTAATCATTCGTATTTATATCTCCACTTAGGGTTTTGGAGTGCCAATTACGTTTCTGCCCCTGCTTGGGTCCCTCAATGTAAGGAGGGTTATGCCATACGGGCATTCATACGGGCCTTACGCGATCCTATCTGACATGTGGGTCCATTTGTACTATCATATATCAGACCGTATGATACCCCGTATGACTTGTAGGTCGAGCCATACGGGATGTACACGGTCTCGGGAGACTTAATGCAGAGGCTGTTTTCATGCCCAGGTTTATACGGGCCATGTGGGAGCCCGCATGAAGTTGTGCCTTCTCCAAAATCGCTTCATTTCAGTTTCAATTTCTCCTTAAAAGCTTTCTATCTCCCAATGTATCATTATTATGCCCTATTCATCAAAATCAACGCCTTTTAAGTATCAACAGGCTATAATTTATCAAAATAGCATGTAAAACATACATGAATATGATATGAAATTATGCTCAATTGAATACTTATCAAATATCTCCACACTTAAAGGTTTGCTTGTTCTCGAGCAAAGAAAAGAAATTAGCCAAAGATGATAAGTGTTCACTCTCGGGCCATAAAATCAATGATTTTACTCTATTCTAAGTTCACCATCAAAATATGCATTCTTTTATTTCCACACCAGGGCTTAGATTGATCTTATGCTATGTTTCATTTTGGCACTTTAGATGAATATCATCACTCTACATGCCATGTTCTGAAGTTTTAGCAAGACAGACATACCCTCAATGGACTCTAGTGGATCCTTGAGGCCCTAAGGTCAAGACAACTACCCCTCTATTGAATAGGTGGTGGATAAGTTTGAGAAGTCCTTGTGGGATCGAAAATACGCGCCTGGCATCGTGTCTGTGAAAGAAGACACCGGACGATACATCGAAGCACAAATGTCGTTTAATTTATTTTATTTCAGGTATTGTGGGTACTTCCATTCCTAATAGAGGCAAGCCTCTATTATTAATTACCCCAGACAGAGTTTTGGGAACCTCCGATTAAGGGCAAAAATACAAGTAGAGGCAATGAAAATAATTTATTTATTGCAGGATATATAAATGTCATTATGGGTATGTGAATATATATTTCTTATTTATTTATTTATTATTTATTTTATTTTTTTATTTTTTACGACGCCGCCTTGCATGCCTCGCCACCTTGGGATTTAAGTTCTATCGGCCACCTTATACGCACACTTCCGCCATTTGGGATTTGAGTCTCATTGACTGCCTCAAGATGTTTATTTCTTGGTCACCTTAAGGCTCATTCTGCCTTGAGATTTATATCTCGAAATGAGCATTTTACCGCCACCCTGAGATATACATCATGATTGCTAATAGCCCATAAGTTTATAGTAGTCTGTCTCACCTTATGACTGAAATCTGTACCAGCTGGGCCATCAGTACAGTCCATACCATAGATGATTAGGAAGCCCTGGATGTCTAGTTTCCGATGTTGTAAATTTCGCCTCAATAGGAGTTTCCTATCAAAAGTTATCAGCTTTTGAATGAGAGGTTGTTGAGTTGACAAAACTGCAAGAATCTGTCCCTCTTTCCACTGAAATCTGCTACAAACTGGGCCGCTAATAGTAAATGTACCATACATGGTAGAAAGATCTGGAAGTCTAGTCTCCAATGCCACAAATTTCACCTCGATCGGAATTTTCTTGCGAAAGTTATCGATGTTTGAACGAAGAGTGGTCAAGTTGGCAGAATTGCATAAATTGCCATCAACCTTCGTTATCTTCTTAATCTTCTTTTATTTCACACCTTCTTGTATTTCATGCTTTATAGCAGCAGCTTTTCTGGCCTTTTGTCATACATTTCTGATGTAAAATCAAGTTATTTTCCAAGTAATTGATAGCATCATCCATATATTTCTTTGCTAAATTGTTATGTGTGCAGGAAAACAGGTTGAATGCCTTTCTCATCAATAGCAATTGAAATGTGGTTCTCAGCAATAAATTCCTCCAAAATGTTACTATTTAATTTGTTAATTACAGATTTTAGAACAATCCGAAGATTTGCCAGTGCACCGGAACAACTAGCAGAATGAAAGGCCTCTAAAAGCAAACCCTAAGGATTCCAATCTCTGTCTTCACCTTCTGAAACTGCTCATTGACCTCCCAATCGAGGAAAAAAAAAACAGGAGATTAATTTCATCCACAGCTTCAGTTTTAACCTGGATGTCAAGAATAGGGAGTCGAAGGCCCATTATCACAAAGAACTTCAAAGTGACTATCCCCTTTCTCTCATTTATTCTCTATTCATGACTAGTGACCTTCGAGATTGCAGCCTGCCTCTCAAACTCTTTATCTCGCTTGAAAGCTTGGAATGCTTCATTAGGTTTTCTTCTCTTTATTTTTTGTTTTGCTTCGCAGTGACGCAGCAGCAGCATAGTAGCAACTTGACGCGCTTCTTCACAGCCTTTCCAACCTTCTTTTCTTCATGAACGGGCTGAAATTTCCTTTCATTGTCTCCATAAGAAGCTTCAGCAGTGAGAATATGGAAGCTGTCATTTTTTTATTTTAAACTTAGAATTCACTTCTATTCGTGAATTTTAATTGGACTTCATTCAGCACATTATGTCCTCCATGAGGAGTAAAGTCTCTCCATAAGAAGCATGCATGATTATTGAAGTCTTGTGCACCAATTGCCCTCCCTTCAAACATCATCAATTTGAAAATCAAACTGCACATTTGTCTATTTGCTTCCATTCCATATTTAATTAAAAATCTATCTCTATTTCTTGCAACCCATATACATCATTAAAAGCTAGCCCACTTAGCTTTTATATAATCCATAAGAATATTTCCATAAGCCGCCACATCAACTCAAAGTAACAGATGGTCAACTCATTATCACTTTATATTAATCACCAAACAAAGAGGGCTAGAGTTTCAAACAATAACCATCATCTTGGCATTTAAATTTCTCAAAGAAATAGGAAATTGTGATCTCAAAAAAAAATCTTCAAAAATTTCCTTCTCACTGTTTAGAGGAATGAAACTTCTCCCAAATCATGTGCTGCACATTAATGCCTTCTTTTAAAAGATTTAGAACACAAAAGCTGTAGCACTCTCATGGCATTCAACACCATTTTAGAATAACAAAGAACATGCATTATTTCTCCCATATCTCCTTCTTCCTCCTCTTTTATTTTTGCAGCAGCCCTTCTTATCCATGACAGCAGCAACAGTTGCATGTGAATTCTTTAGCATTCTTTCCATCATTTTGCTTCATATTAAACATCATCTCCTTAATCTTCTATAGCAGCAACAATCTTCATTGTTTTCATGGCTGCAACAACACCTTACAACATGTCCTCGATGGCCTTAGTATTGATGCATGTCCATGCATGACTGCACAGCTCCAATAATTACATTCCATGAAACTAAACTCCTAGTTGTCATCGATTTTAATGGACATCGAATTCTAACATCTTTGAATCCAAAATAATATTGAACATCCCATGGGTGGTTCAATGTATTCATGGCTATGATTTTGATAAACTGCTCCATAGTAGCTTGATTTCATTTGTTTCTGGTGGGCATACCGCAGTTATCATCAACCCAATATTGAAAGAAACACCATTCCTGCAGGTCCCAACTTTTAGCTACAACAAAAATTGCCCTTTTCAAGACTTTTGTTGAATATTTGCCTTATTTTGTGGAAAATACTCCTTTGAGACATTACATCGAACGCTAAAAGGGCATTTTGCAACTAGGTATTTTACATAACTTTTTGGAAAAGAATTCTTCACAAATACACAGATTTATCGAATCCCATTGCGGCTTCTTCAATCTTTATTTCTCGGTTTCACAAAGCAATACAAATGTAATGTAAATCATTGAATTCCAAGAGAATACATTTTTATCAAACACGTGATATGCACTATAAATTTCATCAATTTTCATAGCAAAGAACATCAATTCGCTTCTGCAGTTTACAAGCATTATTTATTCATAGAACTTAAGCAATTGCAATAGTCTTCCTTTCCTTGGAATTGCAATAGCTTCTTCATCTTCTTCTAGTTCTAAATCTGCAAGGATCTTCATGGTTCAAATGTTGTAGGTCAATCTTTGCCCCTTACTTGCTAGCTTTTGCCATTGTTCAACCAGCACTTACTTCTCTTTCTTGAGGACTTCAAAATTGAAAGAAGCTTATTAGATTTCATGGGACTGTATGTTCTCTCCAGCTGCTTGGGCTTTCACCGTATTCCTTTGTTCTAGAACCACATGACGACCTCGCGGGGCTGCAAATCAAAGTCTTCTTCATTGCTGGATTCCGGTTGGGCCATGAGCTTCTTGATGGAGCCTTCGATGTGGTCCTTGGAGGCACTTTGGGTGCTCATATGGGGAGATTTGGAAAGCGAGCTCCGGTGAGGGGCTGAGAGGAGGGGCAGATGGCTATGGCGGCGTAGAGGCGCAACCTCAGGCTTGACTGCAGCGGCTTGGAGCGTGGACGACCAGAAAAGAGGGACAGCGGCTTGGGCAGCGTGGCTGCGATGGTCTCCACAAGGGAGGCCGGAGCTTGGTGATTGGCGGCGACGACGGCGGCCTCCACAAGGGAGGCCGGCCTGGTGGCTGGCGGCGATGACGGCCTCCACAAGGGAGGCCGATTGGCTTGGCTGGCGGCAGCGACGACGACGACCTCCACAAGGGAGGCCGGCTTGCTTGGTTGGCGGCGGTGCGGCGGCTTACGGCCGGGGGGGCAACCACGGGAAGAGAGATCAAAGAAAAGAGAGAATACCTTTTATGCTCTTTTTTTTTCTCTCTTTTTTTTTCAGAAAAATCTTTTTTCCTTGCTCTCTGTTCCTCCTTGATCTCTACTGATCCCTGTCTCCTTTTATAAACCTGGTTGATGTTTATCTCCGGAGAGGAGTACTTCGTTGTAACATCTCAACTGTGGATATGATCCAATTTTAATTTGATCCTATCCATATTTTATTTCAGTTTATATTTTATTTTATTGTTATTTATTTATTACTATTATTTTTTTGCCTCGGGATCAGCATTCTTGAGCTGCCTTGGGATATGCACTTGGAATTTTTTATTGTATTTATTTATTTAGGTCGCCTCGGGATGTGAATTCTCTGGCTACCTGGGATTCGGGCTTGCCTCGAGATTTGTGTTTGGGTACCTTGGGATTTGCATTTTTCTTGGGTGAGATTGCCTCGAGATCTGTTCTCGGGTGAGATTGCCTCGAGATGTGTTCTCGGACTATTATGAGATTTAGGATCACCTCGGGATATGTGTTTGAGCTATCCAGAGATTTGAGATTGCCTTGAGATATGTGTTCCCAGGGGCAATTTTGGGATTTGAGGTTTCCTCAAGATATGTGTTCCCGAGCTATCTATTTTAATATATATATATTTCATCATAATATTTATATGAAATATTTCATATTGGTCCTTGAGACATATTGTATTTTCAAGGCTTAATATATATTTTATACATTCCCGCTTTTTTTATTTATTTTATTTTTTTTTAGTGTAAACAATCCTAAAGAAATAGTTTTTTTTTTTGTTTTTTTTTTGGGGTGAGGCAGGTGGGGCATCTCTAATAGATCCGACTTTCTTGTGTTAAAGATCAATGTAGAGTGTAAGTCCTCTTTTATGAAAGGAGTGACTTTTCGAGTTAAGTGACACTTTGATTAGGAGTCAAAACCCAAAACTACTTCATCACAACAAGCAGCAGAAAACTGTCTTTATTACTTTCACAACTATTATGTACACTACTACTTTATTCTTCTCTTACTTGTCCACTAAGTTAGATTATGGATGGTTAGAGCTTTGAACTAGTGCCATGAAGCCTCTTGGAGCCATTGAAAGCGATGCTTAGCAATTAAAGTCAACAGAACATGGTAATGGGTTATCTATTGTCACTAGAGGTTTTGAGTTTCACATCGATGTTCTCTAGGTGCCCATGGTATTTCATAGGAGAAATTAAAAAATTTGGATGCTAAGATGGTGCACTATGAATAAAGTATATCAATACGTTTTCTAACAAGGTCGTTATTGGTGTATGCTAAACATGCTCTTTCATATAAAGATTTGCAATGAATTTAAACTATTTGCTACCTATCTCCACACTTAAAATTTTGCAATAAATCTATAAATGGATAGGTAGCTACTCATCTCCACATTTAAAAATGTACATTGTCCTCAATGTACTCAATAAAGCTCAATAATAATAAGAATTCTAAGAATGAGCATGGAGAAAGGTGAACTAAAACTTCCATGGTGAAATGATGTGCATCTTGAGTTCTATGATTCGATCGGAGAAGCACATACCAGGGAGTGTATATCCGCTTTTCATATCTGCAAGGAAAGAGAGATCATCATAACTCCAAAAGATATCAAATCAATAGAAGCCACATAAGATAAAAATAAAGATAAGTTTAGCAGGGTGAGGCCCTTGCTAACTGGTACATAAGAGATGAGAATATAAAAGACACAAACATAAGAGACACAATGAAAATAAAATGATAAGTCTCAATCCTCTCTAGGGGGCTACTCATTGGCTGGTGCTGCAAGTGATGTAGTGGTGGGTGCCGGAGATTAAGGAGGTGGAAAGGGTGCTTTGGACGTCACGGTGCAGGTAGAGAAGGTGCCTGTCCTCTGAGGTATGTGAAGAGAGCTCTTATCTGGTGCTACTCCTCAAGGATGGTATCCTGCACCGCTCGTACCTCGGTGATCTGCTCATCCAGTTTCACGAGTCGCCTCCTTAAGGATGAGGGTCGCCGGTATGAGGGAGAGTCCTCTGATCCTGATCCTCTAATGTCTGACTCTCGGACTCATGGCTGACTAGGGTGTATCGGCTGCCTGAATGATGGACTAACCACATTTGGACGAGGGTGCTTATCCCGAGGGGTGTGATAAGATGTAGCCGCTGTACACCCTCAGTTCGCTGCTCGACACCCATCCTAATGATCAGCCGGGTGATATAGGGTCCCGCACTGATTGCCTTGAGACGGGGGGCTCTGTCCCTTATGCGCCAAGTAGTCGGTGAGCACATATCCCAAGTGGAGGGGTGCTCGCTCCAGGATGCTGTATAAGATGAAGCAATCTGTGACGGTGACCACTCTCATGCTGTCATCTCTGGTGATCGTCTGGCTGACTAGTACATGAATGTATTGGTGCACTATTCAGTCATCAATGATGCCTTCTGATTGTTAAGTCACCCACCAAGCTGTACCCAATATTGGGTGGATGAGATGATATACTCTGGAAGGGCGGTGAGTAGCTCGACGTACTTGGGGGTGGAGATGAAGTCTTTGTCGTAGAACCCCATGTACAATACAAGCTGTGTGTAGCTCATACGCCGGGTCTCACCGTAGAGCTGAAAGGTGATGGCACTAAGATGTTGCTCGGATACTGCACTGCGGTCAACCTCAAAAGTGCTGAGCACCTCCAATGTGTGCTCTCGAAAGACTACGTGGTCAATGGAGAAAACTCGATCCCAGCCCATAAGCTCGCGCACTCTATTGACAATACCGAGCTATCCAAGGACCTCCCAATCTATGATGCCAGTGCGGCCAAATGGCCGAGCTGCCAGGTGTGTATAGCGGTGGCGGAAGCGCTCCTCAGTGAACTAAGGCTTTCCTGTGGACGATCCTTCTACTGCCTTGCGCTTCTTAGGCGTACGTGCCAAAAGCTTCTTAGGAATGTCTACAAAACAATTGGAAAATATGTTAGTACATTCAAAAGATAGGAACATGGAAAGAATGTGTTCTCTGGCGTGCGTATGGGCTCTATACGACCCCCATATGGATCCCATACGAGCCGTATGACCTTGGCTGAGAGCCAGGCGGGATATCATACGGGCCATGTGCGTCGGGCCTTTCGGTGACCTATTGGCGCCATACGACCCATTCGAGGCCTAATAATGCCCTCTTCTCACTCTTTACTCTAGACATGACTCAAATCCTAGTATTGTGGCCTAGATTTGGCGCAAACATGTGTACATTCACCCTAGAAATCATCCAAGTGTATGCCCTAGGTTTCTATGTGTGGAAATAGAGTATTTATCGACAAACGAAATAAAATCAATATATACCTAGGGTGGATGCTCGCCCAATGCAGGAAGAGGGTCACGTGGGTTAGGGAATTGCTGGATTTGGAATGGAGGAGAGGAGGAATCGATAAGGGCGTTTTAAAGGAGTGAAAGGGCAGGATATGAAATGCCTCACCTCTAATAGACTCCATACAGGTCCTCGTACAGGCTGTATGGAGGACCGTATAGTTTGCAAGTTAGCTTATTCGAGACCCTATACGGGTCTTACCATAAACCGTATGCCTCGGGGTTCATGATATGAAAAGAAATAGTACGGTCATATGGTATGATAAACGACCGTATAGACCCCGTATGGCCACACCTGAAAACCATGCTACCAATCATATAGGCCGTATGACCTCCGTATGGACTGGGGATTCAAAATAATTCACTTTCAAATCGTACGGGCTCCTATACGGGCCATAAGCTACCCTTTTTACTCCTCTGGCTTAACCATACAGTCCTTATACTGGCCGTATGCCTCCCCGTATACACCCTTATTTGGCTTATGCAGGCAACACCAAAGGCCATTCTTGACCTCATCGCGTGAATGGGCAAATAAAAAGGGCATCCAGTATGAGGAGGTGAAGGATGCAAATGTGAGAAGTGAGACAAATCATCATCTTATTTCAAACATCCCAACTAACATAAAGAAAATTTCATAAAGTGACAAAGAAACTTTTCAAGAACTTGGGTTACCTCCCAAGAAGCGTTTGTTTAACTTCACTAGCTTGACCTACCTCGAGTTATCTTATGGGGGTTCAAATACGTTAAAGTTCTCATTAGTTCCTACCTTGAGACATTTGCCAAACAGTAGCATGCCCAAGTTAGTATAGATAAAACAATTATGTTCTTTCATACCTGAGCTTTCACTTAATGAATTGTGAGCAGAAGAGACAGTATTTACCCTCTTCTCTTTCATCTTGTTCCAGATATTTACACTAGAGATGAGTTTTTGCTTCTTCCTTTTTGCTTCCTTCTTGGCTTCTAGATCAGCTATCGACATAGCAGAATTCTCTTGAGCTTCTCCCGGGTCCCCCTCAATTTCTCCAAACATTCAGTTAGCGGATCTATCATCAACAACTCTTCCATACATTCAGAAATGATCATGTCGACATCATCGATACTATAAGAGGTATCATCATGAGCCATAGTGTGTCGCATAGCGTCCCGCAGCTTGAATACTACCTCTTGATCTCCCACTCTTAATTCTAATTTCCCTTTGCATGATCTTCCAAGGCTTGAGCAGTGGCTAAGAAAGGACGGCCAAGGAAGATCAGAACGTCGGCGTCTTCATCCACATCTAGCAGTACAAAATCAGCTGGGAAGACAAACTGATTTATCTGAATAAGCACGTCTTTACCTAGCCCCTTAGGCCGTCTCACAAATCTGTCGGCGAGCTGCAGTGTCATTCTCGTTGATTTTGGTTCATCAAGGCCTAACTTTATGTATAGCTTGTAGGGCATTACAGTAATGCTTGCCCCTGAGTCCACCAATGCTTTCTTCATAATCCCTTCACCAAGTACACAACAGACAACAAAACTACCCTTATCTTTTAGTTTCTTGGGCAGATTTTGTTGCATAATTGCTGAGCATTGGGCATTTAATGTGAAGCAACAACATCTTCCATTTTCTTCTTATTGGATAGAAGTTCCTTCATAAATTTTGCATATTTTGGCATTTGGGAATGGACTTCCACCAATGGCAAGTTGATGTACAACTACTTTATCATACTTTTGAACTTTGCAAATTGGGCATCCTCCTTGTCCTTCTTTAACCTCGCCAGATATGGAGTTTGAGGCTGGTAGGTGGATGTTTATATAAGAAAAATAATATATATCTTAATCTTAATAAATTTAAATCTATGGATCCTAATCTTGATCGATTAAAATAGATGTGAGGTTATCCGGTCAAATCTCGAGGTAATCTTGAACCCCAAGATAGCCCAATAATATAAATCTTGAGGCAATCTTAAAATTTTGAAATAGCCCGAGAATATAAATCTCGAGGTGATCTAAAAATCACAAATCTTGAGATAGCCTGAGAATACTAATCTCGAGGTAACCTCAAATCTCAAGATAGCTCGAGAACAGATCTCGAGCAGTCTAATATATATATATCTCTTAAATAAATAATAAAATAAATAAATAAATATATAATTAAAAAATAATGCCAAATCCTAAGGCATAAAGGTAAGAATACCAATCCCGAGGCAACAATAGTGGTTAAAAAATAATAAAAAATAAAAAAAATAAAAAATAAAGAAAATTATTAAACTAAACAAGATCACAACTTGAATATTTGATCCTATCATGGTTACAATTGTGAGTTTATAACAAGAGGATTTCTAGGTTATGATATGGAAGAGAGGAGGATTCTCTGTGGGGATATAAAAATAAGAGATCGAGAGAGGGAAAAAGAGATAAGAGAAGAGATCGGAGAGAAATTAAGGAAGAGGAAAAGAGAACAAAGCTAAGGTATTCTCCATCTCCCTTCATATAACCCTCTCCGTCGCCCGGCCTCCCTTGTGGATGCCATCATCTCTGCCAACCTCACTACCATAGCTGGGCCTCCCTTCTGGACGCCATCATCGCTGCCAGCCCCACTGTCATAGCTGGGCCTCCCTTGTGGACGCCATCGCCATCGTCGTCTCCAACCTCACTATCAAAGCTGGGCCTCCCTTGTAGACGCCATCACCGCTAGCATCACTGCCATAGCTGGGGCCTCCCTTATGGACGCCATCTTCGCCGCCAGCCCCACTGTCATAGCTCACCCTCCCTTGTGGAAACCATCGCTATCACCAACCTCACTGTTATAGCTGGGCCTCCCTTGTGGACACCATCACCGCCAGACTCACTGCCATCACTTCGGTGCAAATGAACACCAGAAGTGCTCACTTCAGCCCACTTCGGGAACTGGCACTTCCCTGCACTTCAGCCCACTTCACACTTCCCTGCACTTACCTGCAAGTGAACACGCCTAATGATGTCGTGAAGGTCAAGGAGGTTGAAATACTTAAATGTTTTGATAATGTCATAAAAGTTAAGAGGCCAATCAATGAAGTCTAGATAAAAAAAATAACAATAATAAAAGGAAGGTGATAAGTAAGCATATTTTCCTTCTAAGGATCTTCATGCTATGATATATGCTTACCCGATGTTAAAGCATTGAAGTGTGCACCTCGAAGCGGTGAGGTACATGTCTCCAGAAATGACATACATCTCGAGGTGGCCATGGAAAGCACATCTCGAGGCCGTTGATGGAAAGTAAATTACAAGACGGTACGTATCTCAATGCGAATGATGAAATACTCATATTGAGGCGACTCATAAAATACAAATCTCAAAATTGCGCGCATATCGATATGACGGTTGAACACACATCTTAATGCAGCCGAGGAAATTTAAACTTCAAAACGACACTGATCTCGATACGACTATGGAACATGCATCTTGACGCAGTTGATGAAATCCAAATCCTAAAGCGGCAAATCTAGATGTGCTAATGGAATATGCATCTCGAGGCAGCTGATAAAGTGATATGACTCTCGAGGCGGTGATGAAACACTCATCTTGAGACAACCGATGAAACATAAATGCTAAGGCGGTGCAAATCTCAAGGCGGCGGCAAAGTAGGTATCTTGAGGCAACCAAAGCAGCATAAATTCCTAAGTGGCGAAACATACATCTCAAGGCGGAAGGCGGGGTCATTTAAATAAATAAATAAATAAATAATATGTATAAACATCCTATGATGATATTTATATGTAATAAAAATTATGATTTTCAAATAAATGAATTATGTTTATTCATTGCCTTTACTTCTACTTTTTCCCTTAATCGGAGGTTCCAAGACTCTGTCTGGGGTAACTTATAATAGAGGCTTGCCTCTACTAGGAATAAAAGCACCCACAATAATTAAAATAAATAAATTAAAACATCATTTGTTATTCGATATGTCGCCTGGTGTCTCTTCACAAGCACGATGCTAGGAGGGTATTTTCGATCCCACAGTGGGAATGGGTGGTTGCGCCACCTCCTTTTCCTTTCTTTTTGTTTTCCTTTAGAACTATCCACATGTTCAGTTTCTTTAACTTCAATGGTGCTCTCAACTGGGGGTATCACAATGGGTAGCTTGACCTCTTTCTCACTTCTTAGTGTAAGGGTCTTGAGCTGCTCTCGAAGGTTTTCTTCTTTTTTTCCGAGAGGCTTCCTTGAGGTCTCTCGAATAAAGTCTTGGCCATTTGCCCAACTTGAATCTCCAAACTCTAGGCTATAGCTTACAAATTTATGATTATTATGTCATTGTTTTGCATATACTTCAACAAGAGCTCCTCCATGGTAGATTTTCTTTCTTGTGGTGGTTTTGGAGCAGGTTGGAGTCCTGAAGGATATTGTCTCTCTTGTAGATTCCCATAAGATAGTGTCGGGTGGGTCCGTTTTGAGAGATATGGTCTATATTGACCATCTGACTATTTTTTAGTATTACCCGTATATTGTACTTGCTCCATGGGCACAACCTCTGCGCTTACAATTGGATAATTGGATACCTCATGTCCTCCTTCACACGTATTTCACAACATGACTGCAGCCGGCCTTGAGCTATTACCAGATGTAAGCAACTCAATTTTTCTTGTCAACACTTCTAACTTTTCGACAAGAGCGACATCCGTGACTGTGGGTTCATCCAATCACCCAACTGTTTTAACTTGCTTTCCCCTTGTAGACCAATGAGCTTCGTTACTTGCCATGTCCTCAAATATCTGCTGGCGTCTTCTGGGTATTTATTCCCCAATGATCTACCAGCGACGTTATATACTAGTTACCTTGTGGTGTTGTCTAACCCATTGTAAAAGGTGCGAACTTTGGCACACGGGTCTAGACCATATTGAGGGCAACGCTGGAGTAAATCTTTGTATCGCTCATAGGCTTCAAAGAATGTTTCTGTTGCATCTTGCTTGATGGTGGAAATATCTACTCGAAGTTTCACGGCATTGCTAGGTAGAAGTAACGGTCAAGGAATTTGTCAAGCATCTCGGCCCAAGTGCGAATGGATCCCGGGGGAGTGAAGTGAGCCATCGATAGGCACCCTCTCTTAAACTTAATGGGAAGAGTGGCAACCTAATAGCATCATCGGAGGCCCCGTTGATCTTGAATATATTACAGATTTGAACAAACTTTGCTATATGGCCATGGGGATCTTCATCCGGCTTTCCATCAAATTGAGCCGAATTTTGTATCATATTCATTGTGCTAGCCTTTATCCCGAAATTGTTCACGTTGACATTAGAGGATGGATGCTGAATACTTCTCCGGTGTAATGAGACCACTCATATTCGGATAGTGTTTGTCTTCTTTCGGCCATAATAGGTACTTCTCTAACTTCAACACTAGCTTCAGTAGGGATGGAGTTTTATGCTTCTGAAGAAGATCCTGCAATTGACTCTTCTGCTTCTCTTAGTCTTTGGTGTAAAGTTTTCTCTATCTCACTATCTGCTTTAATCAAGCCCTTTGGGTTTTTACGGGTCACGCATCAATGTCTCGCAACAAAATATAGTGAGAAAGATTTGAATCAAGGAAATCAATATAAAGAACACAAAAACCAAAAATGAGGAAAGAAAAATAAAATGACTAAAGTAATAAATTCCTAGTTTTCCTAGTAATCCTAGTCCATGGCAATGGCGCCAAAAACTTGATGCATAGAATCCGCAAGTGTACGGGCCTTATCAAGTAATAGAGTGGACTATTGAAAAGTCACGTATCGATCCTCAGGGAAAAGGAAGTGCAAGTAATAACTACTCATCTTTTATCTAGTCGATCCAAAGATGAGTGTTTTTGAACTAAATCTAAACTGGAGAAATTTGTAACTCAAGCAATGGGAACGGGAGTTAATGTAAAATCTGAGGATTTTATAAATTAATTATCCCTAATTATTTGGTTAACTAATATAATTCCTCAAACTTGAATTTATTAGGATTTAAATTGGGAATGTATATCTATATATATATATATATATATATATATATATATACAGCAGTGATAGAGTCAGGCTGGGAGTGAGAAGCTTCTCCTGGAATATGAATACGTACGGCCGCCTGACTCTATCACTATTTTAATATATATTATATATAAAATATATATATTATATATTTGATGCAGGAGGCTTTAGTCAAATGTTTCCGAGTTGGCGGGTCAACGTAAAGACGGGAAGTTATCAAGTCAATTCCAAGATTGGGTCGGTTTTGGGTGTGGTTTGGTATTTTGGCCATAACTTTGGCTACCGATATCAGAATCACGCGTTTGACCCTAATTCGGAAACATGACATGGTGTGGTCATATTTGAGATTTTTTTTTCTATTTTTAGAAATATTTTATCTGCCGAATTAGGATTTTCGGTCTTTTTTTCTATTTTGGTAATATTTCATATGCCAAATTAGGATAGGATTTGAATCCGATTTGATCTCAGATTTTTAGGAGTTATCTGATTTGTTAAGAGTTTTGAATTTAGATAAGTTTAGTTTTAAATAATAATTTGTCAATTTTAGCAAATTTAGATAAGATGATAGGGTTTCTAGGTTAGTCTTTGAAAGGTATTTAATATGGCTTGAGGGTTGATTTTTCATTATTGAGTTTTGAAAAAAAGTATTTTTCTGAATTTCAGAGTATTTTCTCTTGTTCTTTTGGTTCTTCTTTTGTTCTTCCTTGAGGTCCTTGGATTCGGCTAGCCCGTGGGATAATCGATACCCCGCGGCGTCAGTTGGTACCATAGCTTAACATATTCCTGGGATGAGATCGCATCGGCATCAATGGCTAGTGGAGGTCGAGGTCGAGGTCGCGGTCGTCGTGGGCAGGTTCCGAATGAGGAAGTCCAAGATCGTGATCGAGACATCAAGGATGTGATGAGCGAGGATCTACAAAGGCAAGTTGCAGAATTATCCCGGCGTCTGACGATGCGCGATTTTGATAGTAGTCGTCATGGGTAGGTTCCGATGGAGGAATTCTAATGCCATTATCGTAACATTCAGGAGGTAATTATTGAGGATTTGCAAAGGAAATTCACAGGGTTATCTCGGCATCTGTCGATGCATGATTTCGATCGTGGTCATCGTAGGCAGGTTCCAAATGAGGAAGTCCAATACCGTGATTGTTTCATGGATTCTGAAGACACTGTTGTGAAGTCGAGGGCGAGTTTTTTCTAACCCGGGGTGACTAATGCAAGAGGATCCGAGCCAGATGATGTAATTAAGTTATTTGACCCATTTTCGATGCAAAATTCCAATGTTTTCCCTTCAAAACTTTGTTTTTGGATTTTTTTTATTATCATTTTTGGTAAATTATGATAGGATTTAAATCCGATTTAATATAGGATTTCAGATAAGTATTTAGCTTATTTTAAATTTTAACTTTGGATAAGTTTAAGTTTTTGGCTATTTAATCCGGCTTGTGGGTTAGTTTTCTATAAGCCTTGATTTTATGAAATTGTTTTAAATTTGAGAGACGTTTCTCTCTTGTGTGGATGACTTCTTGCTTTCTTCCTTGCAATCTTTATGTTATAGCTAGCCAGTTATATCTAATATATATATATATATATATATATATATATATATATATATATATATATCGGTCCGATATCGATTGGGCCGATCGGATAATCATTGAGATCCTAATTCGGCGCCTATTCCCGTCCCTGGAGCATATTTGAAGGATTTCAAACCTTACTGATGGAAAGATCATCGAAAAATAAGATAGCCTGTCAATTTTCATACAATTCGGTGATCGTTTGGTCCTCCCACTTAATGGTTGAAATTCTAAACCGTTAAAATTTCCCTAAAATAAGAACCGTTAAGTGGGAGGACCAAACGGTCACCAAATTGTATGAAAATTGACAAGCTATCTTATTTTTCGATGATCTTCCCATCTGTATGGTTGGAAATCCTTCAAACATGCTCCAATAGCCAAAATGTGCATCGGTCGGATCTGCACAGTGATCGGGCCGATCGCACCTTATCACAGTCGTAAAATATATATTATATTTTTATAATATTTTAGATATAATTTGATTTATCAGTATATAGATATTTATATATATTTTGTAAAATTATATGCACATGTATACATGTATTCTGAAGATAAAATAATTTTAAAAATATATATACATATCTATATTCTGTTTAAAATTTATAGATAAATCAAAATATATCTAAAAACATTATGAAAAATATAATATATATTTTTTATATATATTTAAGATATAATATAGGTGTTAGGATTAGGCGGCCGGACATTTGGCTGGCCTGATATTCTTAACACCTCTCTCTCTCTCTCTCTCTCTATATATATATATATATATATATAAAAAGTGAGAGATCAATTCATGCACTTAAGATGTGATTTGATTGATGAGTAATATATATATATATATAGGTCGGTCGTATGCATTGTTCATTCCCGGTCGCCTCCCATTTGGCCCCCTGAAGCATGTTTGAAGGATTTCCAACCGTACGGATGGGAAGATCATCGAAAAATAAGCTAGCATGCCCATTTTCATACAATTTGGTAAGCGTTTTTTCCTCCCATTTAACGGTTCGGAGGACCAAGCGGTTACCAAATTGTATGAAAATCGGCATGCTGGCTTATTTTGCGATAATTTTCCCATCCGTACGGTTGGAAATGCTTCAAACATGCTCCAGGGGGCCAAATGGGAGGCGACCGGGAATGCACAGTGCATCCGGTGGATCGTATGATATCACGTTTATATATATATACAGTCAGTCTAATATCAGGGAGGCCGGATCACTGTGCTGATCCGGCCGCCTCCCATTTTGCCCCCTAGAGCATGTTTGAAGGATTTCCAACCGTACGGATGGGAAAATCATCGAAAAATAAGCTAGCCTATTAATTTTCATATAATTTGGTGATTGTTTGGTCCTCCCACTTAACGGTTCTTATTTTAGGAAAATTTTAACTGTTCAGAATTTCAACCATTAAGTGGGAGGTCCAAACGGTCAACAAATTGTATGAAAATTGACAGGCTAGCTTATTTTTTGATGATCTTCCCATCCGTATGGTTGGAAATCCTTCAAACATTTTTCAGGGGCCAAAATGGGAGGTAGCGGGATCAGCACAGTGATCCGGCTGGCCTGATAGTAGACTGACTATATATATAAGCAGACGTGGGGACTCGGATTCAGGGCGTAACATAACTAAGACAACCATTCTATTTAGGGCGAGACAGAATGGGCGGGCACGAGCAGTCTAGTGTCCGAGCCGATTGGTCAGACGACGACGACTATATATATAGTAAGAGATAAGGAGTTGTTTTGAATGAGGATGTACATGGCCCTTTGATTTCGCGATTGGCCAGCCATGGAGGAAATAAAATTCCGCAGGATCACACCATCAACGGAATCATAGTCTCCTCTGTTCCCATCCTTGGTGCCTTATAAAAACACTGTTAGTTTCGGAACCCTAGCCCTGTCACCGCCAACGAGAGGAGAGAATAGAGAGGAGGATCTTCTTCCGTTTCCGGCGAACTCGACAGTGTCCTAACGATCACCTGGATAGGAGAAGGGCATGTCGAGGACAGGGGATGAGTCAGGTTTTTGGTACCACACGACGAGCAGCTGGTCGTAAGGTAGCTGTGACCACGGAGGAGTGACGTAGTGCCACGACGTTGCCAAATTTGTCTCAAGCCGCCGCCATCCTGGTAAGCGTTCCTAGCCTAAATCCCTGTTAAGTAGCAATATAGCTCTTTCCTGAGTTCTTTGGCTGTTGTGCATGAGTGTTAATGAATGGATATAGAAAGGGATTCATATGCATGGATGTATCCTTCCCTGTTTTAACGTAGCACTAATGTAGGGTTTATGTACTAGATGTTATCATGGTAGAAGGTTGAGAGAATGGAATGGAGAATAATTACTAAGGTTGATGGGATTCAGGAGTTGAGGTTAGTGTAACACCTATCTCCCTACCGAGACGGATGTCAAACAGCCAGGCCAGGAGTGTATCCTGAACCTAAGGCTATTTAAAACCACAAACATAAACCTATCATGCTAGATATAGAGACATTAATTAAAACACAAACATAACATAACCATAATATGTCTAAGTCATAGTACAACAAACCACAGAATAACATCTGTATCTGAATGAGTCTAGTCTCTCAATACCATAATGAAAATCAAACTAAAACACCTAAGGGACTCCAGAGCTACTACAGTTAACCGAGCCTCGCTCGTAGACATGAAACTCTACCCAGATCCCTGTCTACTGCCTGTAAGAAAAACGTGAGAGAGGGATAAGCTACACGAGCTCAGAGAGTTTAGACAGCTCTGCCAAGCATAAACTCATACAAACTAAAAGGTAAACATTTCTATAAAAATACTTTTTACATATAAGGAAAACCAAAGCATGTATATATGTGCATTATCTTCTAATCTGGATAGCATGCCAAGCATATCAATGAAAACCGAGAAGAAATTAAATACAACATACATCATGGTCCTATTATAAGTACAGAAAATGGAGGCCTCATATTGATTTATCTTGCCCCCTATCTTAACCCTTGTGGATAAAACCAGAGTTCTGTGCGAAATGAATAATCACAATGGCCGTTTAGAATCCTGCTCCGCTTACATGCATCCTCATAGTCGCTCGTAATCCTGCTTCGTACTAAGCTGACTCAATAAATACATACTGCATGGCCATTCAGAATCCTCTACTTCGTACCATTTCACAATACATATTGTATATGGTATCGAGCAACCGTACAGGTTGGGAAGGGTTTATCTTACAAAAATATTTTGAAAAATAAGTATATAGTAAAAAACAAGTTGAAAAAGCCCGTTTCCCTAACTCGGTACCATAAACAATCAGAAGACCACTGCAGCACTATCACACTTGCTCTGGGTCCACAACAGGTATAAATAAGGTGTAGCCTATCAATATGTAAATCATGTCTTTCTTTTATTTTCTTCATAAACATGTCATTCTCATTCACAATGCATAAACATCACATAAAATTCATATATTATAATAGCCATAAAAACTAACGGCAATCACAAACCGGGGAATGAAAACACATTTAAAACCTCATATAAACAAATCACAATAAAACTCAAACATGCATCAAGATGTCCAGAGTTGTTTACTCACCTGAAGTCCTTAGCAAACTCAGGTTTGACCCGATCCTCCCGCCGTTCCAGTGGTGCTTTTCCCTTTTCCTTAAGACCGCATGAACTTCAGCAGCTCGCTGGCTGGGTTCTCAGATAGTGGCTTGGTTAGGAGAAGAGGCCTGACCTGGCCGCTGGACAGAGGAAAGGAAAAAGGAGGGGGGTTGCTTAGACCTCGCTTGAACAGATCACTAGACAGAGGGAAGGAGATGAAAATGATCGGAGTGGAAACTTGGGTTCGCCTGGACCTGATTTGGGCTTCACCGGAGTCCGCTGGTTCCAGTTGTCCTTGGAGTTCTTCAGGCGTCCGAATGAGAGAAATAGGAAGGAAGAGAAACAGGATGGGGGGCTGGTGGTTCTCAAGGGACTAACCCTTTTACTTCTCCTTCTCAGGGATTTTATCAAAGATGGGAAAGGGTGCATGAGGCTTCTGTGGAATCACGAGAGCTCGCTGTGTCTTCACGAGCTTACTGCACACCCACAAGAGGCTTGTGCGCTCACGGGAAAGAAACGGTCGCCCGACCGGATCCACCATCTGCACACCCTCTTGCGCGCGCGTGGGAGAGAAGCTTTCCCCTTTTTGCTTTAATAATTTGAAGCTATTACTTAATTGTAATGTAGTTTTAATTAATTTAATCTCTGTTTGTTTAGCTTTAATCTATTGACCTCTTTAATTTTAATTTCTTTTCTATTAAAGGCTAGTACTTGGTTTTAATTCCCTAATATTAAACCAAGCTTTATTAACCCATTTACTATGATATAAGTCATGAGAGCTTTGAGGGGATTTAATTTGGGACTGGTCCATTTAAGACTTCATAATTTCATTTACACTTGGGCTAATTTCAGAGCCCATCTAATACTTGGTTTAATATTTCTTTTATATACTTTAATGGATTTTTGATCGATTCACATTTTCCATAAGTGACTAATTAATGATGATAAAATATTCTTGATCGAATGATGTTTATATAGAAAAATCTGGTGTGTTACAGTTAGAATGCTTTTAAAGCATTCATACAAGTCACAAATAGTTGGGTGATGGTTAAGAGCTCTCATGGAAACTCTGAGGAAGCTGTAACCAAGTTACATTAGAATTTAACTCTCATTAGAAGCATGGACATGTGTAGTCAGAGGTGTGAATGCTCAGTTTAAAAATAAAAGCAAGCTTGTGAGAGCGGTAAGTAAATGTGTTATGATGTTTCATGTGAGTAAATCATTTGCAAGTTGTTGTTGGGCATGGTGAGGCGTAGTGGACCACCTGTATAAAAAAATAATAATAATATAGTTGTTAATGCTTGGGAAATTAGGTATCGGTTAGCTAGAATCACACTAACAGCCAACTATTAATGACTATGAGATTGGTTAATGAGTGGTTAGAAATAATGAAGAACCTCTTGCTAAGAGGTTATGAGATGGGATACAATAATAGTCTCTAATATTGGGTCATATATATGCACATGGATGTATAGAGGTGGTTAATGGGCTCTCGGACCAACGAAGAGCAAGTGAGGTTAGTGGGCCCTAGAAGTGGGCCAACCATCATATAGAGGGATTATTTTTTATGAGCTCGTACCTTTACTGATATAGGTCCTATTACAGATACCGACGTAGAGCGCTGAGCCACGTCAGGAGGGACACAGGTTGATCGAGTAGATCTTTGATAGAGGTAAGCTACTCTTGCCTAGTTTCCACCCAATTATGGGTTTTATTGACTTGGTTGTTTGCTATGTATGCCTTATTGATTATTTCGATGATCTTTTTGTTGATTGCATACACATAGTAGATATCTGTCTTGTTAGACTATTTCCTTATTATATGTGTATGGTTGATATGCTTGAGAGAATGCTCACTGGGCACACCTACTTGTTGACAAGCACTTGACCATTGGCACATGTGTACTTGTGCGCTGGCCAGGTAGGTGTGTACCAGCAGAGTTCTATTCTTCAGCCCAGATTAGTGGAGAGTGGGGACTCCGTTGTGGAACGTCCAGGCCCGAGGACACCCTGGCGTTTTGGCTTTCCATACTAGAGGGAGGATACTCTGGTTGTCCAGCCCGTCAGTGGGATTAATTCACAAACCATGTCGACACGTACGAGAGGTGGCGCTACCTACTCACGACCGGAGGGTCGTTTCCAGCTTGAGTGATGATGGTGGCCGAGGGGGATACTTTGAAGTTTTTCTTTGGAATTGCCTCTCTAGTGCCTTAGTGTACATGTCATTACACTAGGAGTCCTTACCATTGTTAGTTCTTGTGGTAGGTTTGAGATTACTAGAGCTTGGGTAGTGCGAGGCGTGGTCCCCACTTGCTGGCTTATATTGATGATTGGTAGATATGATCATTCTTAACTTTATCTATTGTCATCATGTGTTTATTTTGATCCCTGTGGAGTGCTAACTGAGCTTTCCATTCGAAATCTCATCCACTTGTTTCCCTCATCTTTTTCAAATCCTGAGGAGTAGGTGACTCAGACTCTGCAGCTGCGGGAGGGATTGGGATATCTTTGTAGAGGTTCGAGGACCACATATTTTCTTTACGTGTGAGACTTATTTGTAGGACCCTTGTAGGGCCTTGACTTATGTAGGGTGACTGAACCCTTATTTTATTTCCGTTGTATTACTCTGGATTATTATTTATGTCATTTCAATTGGTTATTATCTGTTGTATATTCTTATTTACCCAGGCCTTATATCCGAGTGAGGTGCGCCTCCACTTGGTTACAACCGATTTGTGGACGTGCTTAAGGCCCGAGATCTGGGTCAGGGCGTGAAAATTAACCTTGATGCAACCAATAACGAGAAAGGGATACTTTGGTAATAAATCCCCCTTGGATTTTACTCTATAGGATAGATGGAAATTTCTATGTTGATGATTGGTAGGGTTTGGGCCAAGGGTTCCTAAGGTGTACTAAATCCCTCTCTAGAGGTAATACCTAATTCCGTCAATTGCATTATGATCTAAGGAACCTATATCTTGGAAAGATTGTGGGAATAAGTCATCTTAGGGGCTCGATCTCCTTAGTACCTGAGCTTTCGGTGTACTCACAATCTTCTCTATTGGAGTCGGTCTTCACACGGGCAGGCGCTCTCTTCTTCCCCCGTATGGACTACAATAATCTCTCTGGGCTCTCGCAACGTAGAGAGACTAACATAACAATGAAAACATCCAATAGACTCACAAAGCTAAACCAATTGTTTAAACATAGAAATCAGCATCACATTAATGCATAATCCAAAGGTTCATCACACCCAAGTATCTACAAAATTAGTTACCCATAAATGGGGAACAACAATCTAAAGCAAACGATTACCAACTAACAGGACCATAATGAGAAACACCGTTACGTATACTGTCCGTGGCTCTATTGACTTCTCCTTTAATGCAATATCCTTCTCTCTTTCCACTACAAGAAAATAACGATTTACCCACGGACAATTCCGTGGGTAAAACTCCAAAATTCCCCGGTAATATAGTTTACCTGTGGATTACCCAGATTGGGGTCCCTAGCTAAATCGCTCATGGGTAAACAATTACCCACGGAATTTTTCTTCCGTGGGTAATTTACCCACGACAAATCCACAGGTAAATAAATTATATCCACAGGTAATTAATTTCTAGGATTCGATAAAAACCGAGGAATTACCAGCGGATAGGGCCCCCGGGAAATCCACAGGTAAATGATTTGTAATACCTGTAATAAATCCACTGGGAAATCCACAGGTAAAGCTACTATATAATCTCTAGATAATCACTGGGTAATCCACTGGGTAAATCTTTTCGTTAATAAGATGAAATCCACCGGGTAATCCACAGGTAAATCTCATGTTAGTAAGATGAAAATCCCAGGTAATCCACAGGTAATTGTAATATGAAATTAAAAAATTTGGGCATTCCATGGATAATTTATTGAACCTATAACAATCAAATCACAAATTCAAAAATATTTTAAAAATAACAATATATCACATTTTAATAAAAATAACACTCCATAAGAGGTTTAAGACATCAACAAATTCCATTAATGTGTAAGCAAAACAACAAAGATTGCCAAGTGTTTAGAACATCATCATAACAATACATAAGTATTTAGACAAGCAAAATAAAATAGTAAAAATATAAATGTTTAAGTGCTCCTAGGATGCGTCACCATCATCTTCATTCCTTGCACTTTCTTCCTCCTCGTTGATTGTTACTTGTATTTTGTGATTGATGAGGAGACATACCGATGTGATTGCACAACATGTCTATTGTTCTTTTCTAAACCAATTATCACATTATCCCGAAGTCTCTAGCTTATTGTACAAAGTTGCCAACTCATTTTTGGAAGCTTTTTCTTGATTTTGTGTCTCGAAAGAGCTTGCAGCTTGACTTTCATTGCATTTGTATCACACCAAAGACAATAATAAGAAAAAGCTTGAGATCCAAGACCGTGACGCCCTTCCTTTTTCTCACCACCAACCGCTTGGTAATAAAGTGAAACCTCATCTATTGGAGGAGGATTATCATTTCAGATCCAGAGATTGTTTTGAGATGTATCTCTCAAACTCAATACTTTATCCTATATGTACAATATAAAAATATATTAATAAATAACTATAAATAAATTATTAAAAGTAGAAAACAAATAAATTACATTGATTTAAAGAGACTTAAAAACTTTTACATTGTGAGTGATTTAGGGACTTTTCATCAATAAAAGTTTGTCCATCATGCTTCTTCGTATGAAAGTATAGAGAAACAACTCATGTGTATGAGGGAATCCGACCTAATGAAGATGCCTATAAGAAGCACAAAATATACACTTTAGCTATGATCATTTGGTTAACAATAAAAGCACATGAAACGTAAGACATATAAAAAACATTATATGTAAACAAAAGGAAAAGTCAATGTACTTCAACAAGCACAAACTTATTGAACATGTAACTTGATTATATTTATACAACAAACAATCACAAAACCCATATATTTATTTACAAAGCATAAAACAATTCAACATACAAACAAATTGTATTTATACTTACAAGCCTCTTCCCATGTTCAGCATAGGATACTGATCCTCCAGTATGAGATGATGGCCCTTCAATACTTCGCCGATTTTTTGCATTTTTTTCTCGTTTCATCTTAAAATCAGGATTGTCCCAAGCTGTTTTCCAATGCCTCCAATCATCTTCAGACATATATTCTGGTTTTTGTTCAGACTTTCTTATATCTCGTAAGAAGTCACTATATCTTTGTGAAGCTTTTACAACCCATCTTTGTCTTCACTTGTGTCTCTATTGAAGGATCCCATATACAATGCTTCTATAAAAATAATAAGAATATTGATATTTAATTATGAAAACAAATGGAAATAACTAACTTAAGTTCAAAATAATATTACCCTAAACTCTTCAAAATACAAAGTCCTTTGTAGCTTGTGATATTGTTTTCCATGTGTAGCTCTTGATTGTCCACCTTTTGCTTGAACACCTTTGTTATCACTTTCGTGAACATTTGCTTGAGGGTTCTAACTTTTGTACAATTATAAAACATATAAATGCAAAAATATATTATACTATATAATAAATTTATATGTAATACTTACATTCCATTCACAACCATGATGCGATGTCTACCTCCATTGTAGAGGTTGCATCTAGTGGAGTCATTACTAGCCTGGAGATATTGTAGGAGTAGAAATAATAGCATTTGGGGTGTTACTTGCAACATCACCACGAGGCATGTACAAGATTAGATGCCCTCATTTTGCAACATTGTTAAGCTTCAATAGAATTTTAGCTTGGATTTGTCAAACTCTGTTGATTTATAGGATTAGTGTGCATCCCTAATTCTCTGTCTCCTCGATTTGGCATGACCCTTCCCCTTCTAGGCATATCTACAAGAATAACTAAGTTGGAAATATATAAATTATACTTATAACAATAATAACGGTTACAAAATAAAACAAAAATCTCAAATGCATAATAATTTCATAAATCATAACCTAAAAAATGATCCATAATATTAAAAAAATATGTTCACTACAATAGAACAAAAATAACACTATTCACTATCAATAGACATGTTTTCATCTTCATCATTTTCCATATTTGTTGCTTGCAAATCAGGTTCAACTGCATCTTCTAAATCATCATCATCATGTCCATCATTTACATCCACAAAAACGCCATTGGAATCGTTTAAAGGTGTAACTACATCATCAGTTTTATCAATTGAATGATCTTCTACTTCATCATCTTGGAATGGCAGATCAGTTGTAGGAACGTCGATAATTGATCTAGGTTTGATTCTACACACAGCCCACCAATCAACCTTGTCACGCTTCATACTTGGATAAGGTGCATAATATACTTGTGACGCTTGCTCCGCCAAAATGAAAGGTTCATATTTGTTAAATCTTCTTTTATGGTTGATATCAACAAGATTCCTTATGAACTTTCATTCCAACATTTGGAGTTGGATCAAACCAATCACACTTAAAAAGCACAACCTTTTTAATTGGAAGTGCTGGATACTCTAATTGGATAATTTCCTTTAAAATCCCATAATAATCACTTGATAGCTCACTGTAATTAGAACCTTTGATACACACCCCACTATTGATGGTCGACCTTCCCGCACTACAATCGCTTGTATGGAATTTAAACCCATTCACGAAGTATACTGGATAAATGATCACATTTCTCAAAGGCCCTAAGGCAACATCCTTGATGATTTGTCCAGTGACATTATTATTTGGAATTCCAAGATTGGGAGATGGAGCTCCCAATCCCTAATCCAAGGATTAACCTTTCTCCAAGCTTGTTCTCCCCCTCCAAAGCCCTAATCATTCTTATTTATATCTCCACTTACGGTTTTAGAGTGTGAATTATGTTTCTGCCCCTGCCTGGGTCCGCAATGTAAGGAAGGGTTACACCATATGGGCATTCATATGGGCCGTATACGATCCCATATGACATGCGGGTCCATTCGTACGGCCATATATCAGACCGAATAACACCGCATATGGCTTGTAGGTCAGTTTCATACCGCTGCAGTTGTATACACAATCTAGAGAGAGACTTATGTTCATACAGATTACGTGCTCGAAGCCCATTATGAAGTTGTACCTTCTCCAAAATCGTTTCGTTTCGGTTTCAATTTCTCCTTAAAAGCTTCCTTTCTCTTGGTGTATCTCTATTATGCCATGTTCATCAAAATCAACACTTTTTAAGTATCGATGGGCTATAATTTCATCAAAATAGCATGTAAAACATACATGAATATGATATGAAATTATGCTCAATTAAACACTTATCAATTATGTCAGATAATTGGAAAGTAATCAACAACATATGCAAATAAAATATATTTTTAATAAGTCTATAATCCTTCTAAAAACTTATTCTATCAAACAAAATATTTAGGTCACTTGTAACCAAGACATTACAATCATAAGAGCATTTATGCAGTATAACCCTCCTGAAAGCTTATTTTACTGAAAATTTGCACATTAATCTCTCAAATAGAACCATGTGAAATACAAATAGATAAAAAAAAAATCATAAATTCTTTGCCAAAAGAGTGTGAAGACTAAAACTCATGTAATCAATAATCAAATAAAATAAGATGAGGGACACAAAAGTGTGACTTGCAAAAACACTTTACATCCCGTGGTTGTCACCTCAATTGATTGTAGCAACATCTTAGTATGCGGTTTGGACTCCAATTATGTGTTCAATGTTGCTTGCGAGGTTGTTTCTTCTTTCTCATACATGTACCTCTGTCTATCACTTTAAGGATTAACTGTAGGATCTTCAGTTGTTATACTTTGATCAACAACAACCTCTTCAATTCTGACACATGGATCAGGAGTAGCCTTTGTAGCTCCCACCAGATCAGCAGGTCTAGCAACCTGAGAAAAAGAGATATTTAGTGAAATCATGGAAAAGTACAGCTGTATAGTCAGTGAGGAGACAATGAAGCTTACTTCCTTTGCTTTGCGCTTAGAACAACTCCTAGAATTATGTCCAATTATGAAGCATTTTTTTGCAGGTCATCTTCTTGCTTTCCTGGATAATTTTGATCCACTCTCTGCCTCGCAAGTTTCCTTTGTCCTAAGCTTCTTGGGCCTTCCTAACAAAGACCTAAGTGGGGGTGACTGTATTGGAGCATAACTAGTCTTCGGCTAGACTTCTTCCCGTTCACTGGTTGAAGTGCATGTGCATATGACAGATAGAACATTTCCACTTTGTACCACTCGGACACATTGTCCTCAACAACTTCTTTTCTAAACATTATTGTACAAGCACCATGAGCACAGGATATACCTGTCAAGTCCCACACTATACATGTGCATGTATGCTCTGTAAGGTTTACCACGTACCTATCACACACCCGGTACACTTCATAGCACTGTTGCCCATTCCACTCGAGGTAACTATTTGTACTTCCCTCTTTGCTCTGTTCAATTTTCACCCAAATCCTAGGCCCGAACATACCTTTGAATTTACCAACAAATTTCCTCCTTGCCACTAACCATCTCATTACCATCACTCTTATGTCCTCCAGCATTGAGACAATTGCCTTATGCCTTGCTTCTAATACAATTGCATTGAAGGGCTCTGATATGTTGTTCTCCAACACATCACACTTGCATGTTGTCTTGAATAATGCCTTCGACCATAACATTGGTGGGATCCTTAACAGGTCTTCCTTTGCTTGCTCGCTCTTCTTACCAATGTCCTCTAGAAGGATTTCTAACTCTGGAACGGTGTTTTTCTTCACAATTTTCCAAAATATATAACTTTTGAAGCTCCTTGCCCCTGTGAATTTTGTTCTAATTGGAATAAATGTGTTGTGCACATCTTCTGTGCTCATCCATAAGTATGAGCTCTTCCATTGCATGAGTGACTTTACCTTGAGAATGTTAAAAGCATGAAGTAGTCAATTAAGGAAATTTATTTTGTAGGCTTGCTAAAAGTAAAAAAAAGATATCTTATGTTGGTATTAGAGCATAGGCGTGTAATTCCGACCCATCTCCACCTTCAATACCCAAGTGCTCCATTAGGTGCTGTAGGAACTATCTCCATCACTCTCGATTCTCCACTTCAACAATTGCTCACCCTATCGGGAACATTTGGTTGTTCCCATTTCGACCAATAGCAGCTAATAGCTCTCCTTTACAGAGGCCTTTGAGAAAGCAACCATCCAGGCCAATAATACGGTGACAACCTTCCAGGCCAATAATACGGTGACAACCTCCCAAGAATCCCTTCTTCAAAGCATCTGTATCGACAAATAGGCAAATAAATTATGACGAGGGTTAAAAGAGTTAATTAGTATGGAATAAGATTAAAGAGTTAATGATGAGGATTAGTAATATTAATAAGAATAAAATAAAATAAAATTGGAACTCCTTATATGTTTATATAACTGTGACACCCCAGTTTTTCTTTGTAAATATTGTGTAATTATTGAATAAATATCGAAGGTTTAATAGTATATTAATGGGAGTTAGAATTTAAAAAAAAAAAAATGAAATGATGATGAAATGAAATGGGCTTGAGTTGTTGGGTTGAATTAAATTTAATTGGGTTAATTCAATCGATTAAAGGGGTGAGATTTGATGGATTGAGGCATGTGAAAATTCATTTAGGGGCGTTTGATTGCTTGTAAGTGTTCATCCTTTGGATGGGGACTTTCAGGGACGTTGATGGGATTTCTGCAAGTGCACGGATCGTGATCAAGTAGTAAGTGGACTATTAGAGTCGAGTGTCGAACTCATAGGAAATACATTACTAGTGTAAACTTATTATCTAGTCTTATCAAAGTTTTGGTGGTTTTTGAGTCTAAATCTAAGGAATTAAAAGATTGGAGACAAACTTTGGAAATCGAGAATTAATTGAGAGAAAACTATAACATGAGAGGGAGATCCTTGAGCATGAGCCCCCTTTGGATTTAAATCTAAGGATACATAAAGAAGTCTATGAAGACGATTGGAGATGCTTGTGCCAAGAGTTCCTAAATTATATCCAACCCCTCTCCCGAGGTGATCTGATAACTAATCTCCTAGGATTGTCTTAAGCTCAACGGAACCTATATCTTGGAAGGATTGTGGGATTAAATCGTATTAAAGAGTCGCTCTCCTTCTAGTACTCGAATCCCTCAGCGTACTCACAACCCTCTCTAATGGAGCATGTTCCTAATATAAGGAGGCCCTAGCTCTAGCCCTTGTATCGCACCCAAGTAATCTCTCCGGGCATCCCGCAACGTAGAGATATCACAATCAATACAAAACATCCAATAGACATTCAAGCATACATCCAATCAATCAAAACATAGAAATCAATATGTCATTAATGCAATATCCAAAGGTTTCTCATACCCAAGTATCTATAAGATTAGTTCCCTATAGTTCCCCATTAATGGAGAACTCCAATCCAAATCAAGAAAAATACAATCTAAAATAAACATGATAGAGAATATCGTCCGCAGCTCTATAAGATTGATCCCCTTCACTATCTCCTTCCTTCCCTCTCTCCAAGATTGGGGGAGAAGGCCCCCAATCCCTAACCTCAATGATAAACTCTCTCCAAAGCCAACCTCTCCCTCCAAAACCCTAAAACTTCCTATTTATATCTCAACTTCGGGTTTTAGGAGTGACAATGACGTTTATACCCCTGCTTGAGTCCGCAGTATAAGAGAGGGTTACGACTTACGGGCTTGTATACGACCGTATACGGGCTCGTATGAAGATCAGTGCCAAGTATATGGCCGTATAACAGCTAGCATGCGGTGCAGGTTCGAGTATACTGGCTATTATACGGCCGTATGACACCCCGTATGAAATCATACGGGGTGTATACCATCCAGGGAGGGTCGATGTGTAGGTCGTTCACCTTTGCCAGTAGCATACGGCCGTATGCACCCCGTATGCCTTCCCGGTTGCTCCAGAATAACACTAGTTCGACCTCTTTTTCACCTCAAAATGCTTCCTTTCTCCCGGAGTGGCTTCTATATGCCCTGTTTACAAAATATGAAGCTTTTTAAGAACCAGAGGACCATAATTCACTAAAATGGCATGCAAAACATATAGGAAAATGATATGAAAGTATGCTCCATTTAGCGAACACTTAAGGGCGATGGATTTCTGAGGATGTGAGTTTACATCAGTGTGTTTGATTGGATGAATATAAAAGTGGATTTTGACTTTTTTGTATTTGATTGTATGGGTATGAGTGGATAGGGAGATGGTGTGATGAGTCTCCTAATGGGGTGGTAAAGTTACCCCAAAGTGCATAATTCTACAATCTTAATATAATTTTCATATTTTTTTAGATTTCTTTAAATTAAAATTAATATACTCTCACTTAATAATATAAATAGATAAATTTTACACACATTAATTTATAATTATATTAATTTAATTAATTAAACTTTTATGTGTATGAAATCAACCCACAATGGTTAGAAAAACTTATAATTATATTTATTTAATTAATTAAAATTTTAAGACATCAAAGAAGAATTCTTTTGCAAATATAGCAATAGTTAAATATATATTAAAAGCATTGCAAATATATAAATAGAAATATAAGCAAATATGGAGTGGATCATATCATAAGACAAAGATATGGTTATATAAACAAGAGGCTAATGTATGTTGTTAAAGTAAACTAATAAAGAATAAAGCTTGTTGTTTTTGGAACTCAAATCAACGACAAAACTGTTGGCAAAGTTCTTTTATTTGGTAATCAGTAGAATTGGATAGAATGTAGCTTCAAATATGCTCTTCCCATAGCAGCAAGTCGGGTTCAATTGGTTATGCAATCGAGGTTGGCTATCACAATTAAAATGCAACAATATAAGTAGAAACTAGAAGATTGTTGTAAATCAATTAATTATGAACTATCAAACATCATCCTACCAAACATTTGAGTATGATGACTTACTGACTCCATTTTCGGTGGGAACACAAGTTAGATAATGGCACTAAGAGCAATGGTCATTTGCATTGTAACCCCGAGAGAAAAACATTATAAGCCCCACAAAGTAAACCTACAAGGTTCAAGCAAACATCCGATTGAGTTACCATTGGATGGATGACCTTAATGCAAGCAAACATTGAATTTGGTTGGCTTACCAAACAATTAGAAGGATAGCGGAATGGCCCACAAAACATATCTTGATAAAACCTTATGTTTGTGTTTGGCTGGACTTGTATAGTATTGTTGTTGTATCTTGAAGGAAGAGTTGTTTGTTTAACCCAACCAAATTGAGGACGGATCATAAACACAAATCCAAAAAGAAAGCAAGAAACAAATCCTCCAGTATGAGCAAAGTTGTCTAAATGTTGGAGAACTCCAGCAGTTAAGTTGATCACAATGACCAGCAAAAGAGTGGATAATGCTGCAAGCTGACAAGATCAGAATTTAAAGGATCAGAGAATGAGTTGTTTCCAATAAAAAGTAATCAATTTGTGGAGCTAGCTAGCTACCTTATTTGAATAAACATCAAATGGATCTTCAAATGCACAACAATACCAGTATTAGAATACTTGGCCAGAATATGATCTATTCTTTGTTCCTGAAATTCAATGAAAACAAACATAAACAAAATCAGAATTCAAATTTATCATTAATATTAGACACAACACTGCTACTTAATGGAAAAAAAACCTTGTATATAATAATCAGAAAGCGGTAATGAAAAAATATAATTGCTTAGCTTCCTGTTTGCACCATATGATATTTGTAATCTTTTAATTCCAAAATTATAAATCAAAGCAACGACAATTGTAGCTATCTGCATTTCACCACGTAACGCATTTAATATAGAAAAGGAATTCAATCAACCATTGTAAAAAATAATGGAAGCTACAGATATTGTTAATAAACCAAAGCAAAATGTCATTCAACATAACCAACAATACTCAAATAAAGTCATACAATATTAGACAACACATAAATTCATCCTACATAAAGTCATACAACCATCAAGACCAACAGATCCATTTAAACTAACACATAAAGACAACACATAAAGTCATTTAAAATAGAGTCATACAACCATCAAATGAACTAGAACTACGGTGTTGGCGGCCCGAGATAATCTTCTATGCCCCAAGAAAAGCCAATTTCCTCAATTCATTCTACTTCAGGTAATTATAAAATCTAGTGACATTCTGATTAGTGTATCCTAATTGTATTAACTTCATGTACTCTTCAGATATAGTGTTAGTAATTAGTATAGGATGTATTTCACGAATCGCCATTACTAGCTTGTTCATATTATCTTACATGCCTTGCATAACCTCTGGATCCACTTGTGCACACCTTTTTCTCCTACCATGTGCTCTATCCATGTTAGCAGTAGGGCTTGTTTGTGAGTTGTCAGTCATGTGGTTGTTCTTAGGACGCATGGTGGAGGAATTAAACCCTTCATATGTACCTACGAAATCATACCCCATGTTTAATCCAACACCGAAGAAATTAGGCTCTTGTTAGTCTTCTACTTGTTCCGGGCCATCAACTGCCACACATGACATGATGTCTCTGGCAAGACGGCCTATGGCCTAATCATTGCCACACACAACCTCAAGTAAATTATAATCTTCAATCGGCTTATTTTGATTATGCATCTTCATTTGGGTGCGCCTGCATTATAAATAGCATGGTTTAGAAGGGCATAAATCATAATGAAAATAAAATATACTAAGTAATAAGAACATACCTCGATATATATCTTATACTCCTCCTCGCCCATGGTGATGGTCTTGCTATCTTCATCCCATTCAACCCCGTTCATATCCTTCAATTTCTTGATGGTAGCCTACTTACGCCTTAAAGTACTCAAATGATTAAGGAAATTACCCTCGTTGAAACCTTCTTTGAACTCCTTGTTCAGTGCACGCACTACAGCATGAATGGCTTGCTGCTTGAAGCTTTTGTCAGTTTTTATCATGAAGTGGAGACTGCATTATAAATATTAAAACATGTAAGGTTTGACATTAAACGTGATGTAACATTGAACTCATCATTCGATTACATGCACTACAAAGATGAATGGCTTGTTGCTTGAAGCTTGTCAGTTTTCATCATGAAGTGGAGACTGCATGATAACATTAAAACATGTAAGGTTTGACATTAAACATGATGTAGCATTGAACTCCTCACTCAGTGCACACATTACAGCATGAATGTCTTGCTTTAAGCTTTTGTCGTTGAAAACTTCTTTGAACTCCTAGTTCAGTGCACGCACTACAGCATGAATGGCTTGTTGCTTGAAGCCTTTGTTGGTTTTCATTTGGAAGTGGAGACTGCATTATAATTATTAAAACATGTAAGGTTTGACATTAAACATGATGTAATATTGATATAAAAGCATTTAAATTCAAATATTTTATTGGCACAAGTAAACTTCATCAATATGATAACAGCCTGTATGGACAACAATCTCAAATTCAATAATATAGAAAAAAAAATGTATGCATAGTTTTGCTTGCTAAAACCAGGTCAATTTTGAATATGGTTGCATAGTTAAAATTTATGCATCATAAGCATGTCATCTCCTACATATATCTTGGTCTTTTTTGAATGCCAAGTGAAGGCATTGTTACAACCCACTCTCTGAAAAGTGTGCTCTTTAACTATGTACCATGCTACCAATGAAGATAATGAACTGGGGAATTTGTATGCTACACAAAATAATAACACATACCAGGTATACAATTTTTTCTACCTTGCAACTACTACACATAAAATAGTAAACAGAAGAAGATTGTGCTATGAGCCACAAATACTTATCTCATTTACTCCATAGCTAAAAGTTCCTTTATCAATCCACTACCTCACACCACACACCCTCTTTATCCGCTCCATCTAAACAGAAGTCAATTCAAAACAAAGAACTAAAAATTGATAGGATTTAAACTACATCCAAGGTTGGCAGAATGATTGACAAAATCTGCAATCGACAATACCTCTTTATGTACTCACAAGTTATTATTCATTACTTGTGAATTAAAATGATGAGAGATTTTATGCTCTCCATAAAAACAGAAGTAAATACAAAACAGAGAACTAAAACAATAATACTTAAGAGTAAGAAAAGATTGTCATTTATTGTCTTACATATCCTGCACTATTTTATCCCGAATCTCGACCCACTCTCTGGCATCCTCACGCTGCTCTCTATGAGTTTGATTTGAAGAAGATTGTGGAATCTATTCTTCCTCTGTAGGGATTAACCCATCACCGCCACCGCTAATAATGTAATTGTGGAGGACGCAACAAGCTATAACCAAATCGATTTGTGTGGTGAGTGGAAAGAAAGAATGAGAAGCCAAAATTTTAAAATGATTCTTTAGGGAGCCAAAAGCTTGCTCCACAAATGTCCGTGCTAATGAGTGCCTATAGTTGTATAGCTCCCTCGGAGTAGCAGGTGTCCTAGAACCCCACTCCTTCAAATGATATCGGACACCTCTAAAAGGTGATATGAAACCAGGTTTGTTAGCATATCCCGCATCGACAAGGTAATATTTCCCTATAAAAAATTAAAATAAGATTTAAATATTGTGGTTTCTCATTAATTTTTATTGTATCATAAAATGAATACCCACTACCTTCGGAACCTTAAGTCCATTTATGCATCCACGCAAAACAAATTGCATCATGCGCGAGATCCTTCCCAACCAGCTTAAAACATATGTGAAACGTAAAGTTGAAAACTATAAGCGACAAAACATTTTAGGTTGGATACCCTTTTTCTTCTATAAAATGTTGCAACCATTTCTGTAGGTACACTAGCATGTATGTGTGCTCCACAAAGTGCTCCAACACAGTCCTATAAAGCGAAGCGATGTTTTTAGAAATGTTTTATACTATCAAGAAAACACTCAAGTGCTTTTAATTAAATGATACCTTAAAGTATGGGAACAACTTCGGGCGCCGAGCTATGTAAGGAGATACAGATGCTGAAGGTGGTCTAATGTATTCAGATTGTAACTCCGCTATTGCGTTAAGGACTTGAAGAAAATATCTACTAACGGTTTCTCCAAACCTAAGAAAGTTGTGACTGATAACCCTATTACATTGGTTGTGGCCGATGGTATAATGTAGCACGCTCGAGTAAGTTGGTGCTAAGTTGGCAAATCAACGTAAATGCTGGAAGTGATCATGCGACTTCCGTGATTGGAGCAGTTTTGGGGGGGGGTTCTATATTTTTGGCCATAACTTTGGCTACAGATGTTGGAATCATGCCTTCAAAACTAATCCGGAAAGTTCATTTCGACACGCACCTCGTGGTCCCTCAGATCGACTTGGTGGGCGCCATCTTTGAATTCAAATTCTGCTATTTTCCCGTCGTATCACTATTTAAATATTTTTGCTATTTCTAGTATTAAATCATTTATCAAATTAGGATAGGATTTGATTCCGATTTGATCTCGTATTTTTAGGAGTTATCTGATTTGTTTAGAGTTTTAAATTTAGATAAGTTTTAGTTTTAAATAATAATTTGTGTAACGACCAGAATTTTTATAGAAAATTTGCTATTAGAGCGAAACCTCAAATGAGGGGTAAAATAGTCAATTAAATTGAAAATAAGGGTTAAGAAAGATGTTTAGATGAGTATAACATTAATCATGTTATTTTTGAAGATTAAATGAGTTAATGATGCTTGAGAGGCAAAATGACCATTTTGCCCCTCAAGTAAACACTTAGTCAAATAAGAGATGAGAATGAATGAATTTTTCATCTCTCTCTCACACACTCTCTCACTCTCTCACTGGCAACCCTAGGAAGCACTGTAGCACCTTGGAGAAATTTGGAGAGAAACCGGGAAATCTTTGATCTTGGTCTAGAATCGAAGGTAGGAAATGCTTAGATAGCAAGCATAGATTGAATTCTCTCCATTAGGAGCTTGATTTGGGTGATTATGAGCTTGGGTTCATGATTTAGGGCTTTGAGGAGAAAATCAAAGGGAATCGAGGAAAAGCCAGGAAATACAATGTTTGGAGCTTAAATCTTCAAGAGGTAAGCTCAATACTAACTTAGAGGCATTTGGATGATTTCAAGTTGGGTATTCATGCATTTTAGGTCATAGGCTCATGAATTGATGAATGAGAACCATTTATGGGATTCTAATGGATGAAACGATGCATAAATGGATGGAAATGAATCTAAGGAGGTGTAATTAGAGTTTAGAAGTAGTTTGGAATGATTTGTATGAGAATTGATGCTTGAATTAGAAGTTCAATTCCTGGATTACTGTAGCAAATACTAAGGTTGAAGTATGTACTGTAGCAAGTAGAGACATGAATAGTAAATTTTTGATATTTTGCTAAAATGCTCAAAATTTGATTCCGATCGTCCCGATAGTTCGGGGGTACATTTAAACTAATAAAAATAGGGCAAGAAGGTGTCTAAAGGTCCGGATTCGTCGGTTATAGATTAAAAAAGCCGACATTCTAGAATAGACATGAATAAGGTCATTTCATATTAGAAATACTTTCTGATTGATATGAAATGATGAGTAATAGTATGAAACCATGAATAGGATGTGGGAAATGTGTCGATAGCTCCGCAGGAGGATTGGAGATAAATAGTGCATAGTTGCACTGAGGTGAGTGGAAAATGGATGACTTACAAGATTTGCTTTTAAACATATGTTTTATAAATGAATTTCGATTCATGTTTTTAATGCTATTTGTTTATTTACAAGCTGATTACCCCTAGTAAGGGTTTGCATATTATAAGATGCATGATCTATATTGAAATGGCTTATGAATGCATGATTGTGACATGAGATTTGTGAATAACTAGGAATAATAGTTATTCACTGAGTTGATTGACGGGACATGATTGAGTACATAGAGTTAGTGTGTTGATACTTGCATAATAATTCAGAATATGTACTAAGATAACCAATTGTGAGGAATTGGGAACATGTGTCCTGTGTGCACCTATTTGATTGATGAAGTTAACTCAGTGCTCAGAGAATGAGCATGAAAGGTCTTTGGGACCTCAGTCAGTGCCCATTTGGGAGGGAATTTTAAAAATGGAAATATTGATTTTTGTGAAAAACCCCTACCCATGCTTTTTGGAAGCATGGTACTGGTTGTTTGCCCTTTGGGGGAGTCTGTACGTACATAACATTAGCTTAATGCTAGATTACATTATGCTTCGGCATGTGATTCATACCTCATGCATGGTAAGGTTTCAACTTACATGGACATGATTAGGTGCAATGCTTGACATGATTGACATTGATGGATGTTGAGATGCTTGGTGTATGATTTGATACATTGCTTACTTTTATCGGTCTTATACGTGGTTTTCCATATGATTGGCATTTATCTAAATTGAAGATAAGTGAGTGGACTTGCATATAATCCTGGATTCTTATCTCGATTTTGATCAATATATGCATATTGATTAAATGCATGGATCCTTCATATTTTGGTATATATGTATTTGTATGATTTCCAGATAATGTATATTTTTATATACTAACCCTGTAGTGATGCTTTCCCTCACTGAGCGCGTGTTAGCTCACACTCCCCTTTTTCCCCCACAGGGATGGATTTAGAGGAGGATCTAGAACGCTGACGGGAGGTGTAAGAGTTGATAACTTTTGTTTTAAATGTGTATGTAGTAAGCTCTGAGTACTTGACTTATGAAACATATTATGTATGTGACTTTGTGGATATTGTGACACTAGTTGTCTTGTATTTTGATATACAATGTCCATGAATTTAGACTTATGTCTTATTATTAGTCGAAATGACAGGTGTATGTTGAATTACTACTCTCTGTCATGATGATACATGTCTAGTAGGTTAAAACAACGAGTAGGGTTTGGTGTAGTGATCATGTCTCGAGATGAGCGAGCTTGATATATACGGATTGTTTGGGGGGCGTGGTCGCTACAATTTTGAAAATTTTGGCAATTTAGATAAGATGATAGGGTTTCCTAGGTTATTCTTTTTTAAGAAGCCCTATTTAACACCGGCTTGCCTTGGAGTTCTGTGGTCTTAGATTATTGAATTTTGGAGTAATAATATTTTCCTAAATTTTAGAGTATTTTTCTCTTGTGGTTCTTTTGGTTCTTCGCAGTTTTGTTCTTCCTTACGGTCCTTTTTGGATGCCGCTAGCCCGCTAGATAATCGCTTCCTACCCATTTCGCCATGGTGTGAAGGAACATAAGTACTTGTTAATCTACATTTACTTCCATGGCATCCTTCAACAACCCTCACGATTGTGTATGATTGAACAAAGATTGAAAAAGGAGAGCTTTATTCATTCTCACCATTATTAATACTAGTAGTTATTCGCTTTCATTAAAAGTAAACGATTCAAATAGACATCCCTTGCATGAATTCTAGAAGATTGAGGTTCCACGAGGCAAAAGATTCTCCTTGCATGTAACATACATTGCCAGCAATGCCTCGCGAACCCATAGCGGCCATAAGCATGATGCAAACCAGATCTCCTCTTTTTCTTACATCGTTATCCCATCATGCTCCATCTACATTTAGAAATTCATTTATGAACCTCCACTTAAAATGGAAAAGGAAATTCCTCTTTTTCAAAAAATATTCAAACCTAAGAATTCTTCCGAATTCAAACAGATCAAACATTTATTTTGAGAAAAAAAGGAGACTTATAATAAAAAGGAAATTGATAATGGAAACATTATTGATGCCCTAGTAACCCTAAGACTTGTTTATTATTTTAATAAAAGATACACTCAATACTACTACTATACCGAATAACAAAGAAATTGATAATGGAAAAAGAAAGATGAAAACAAGACACATGAAACAAGGTAGAAAAGGAAAAAATATAACATTTTGAGATCATTAGAGAGACCAATGATAATGTAGTAAACTATTAAAAACTTTGAAGTTGAAAGTCAACCCGTTCCTTTCACTTGAATAAATATGATAATGGAAAAAAGAAAGGGTATGAAAGCAAAAAGCACATTAAACAAAGGTAGAAAAGGCATAAATGTTACATTTTGAGAATATTAGAGGGAACAAAAAATAAGGTAAACTGTATTAAAACTCTGAAGTTGAAAAGCTCAGGACTCCATTCTATACTTTCACCCGAATATCCATGATACACTTGTGCTCTTGAAGAGAAGAACTACAAGAACATAACAAAAAAAAAAACAAAAAATAGAGGTAGGAATAGCACATCCCATCGGTCAAAATTAGGAGCCGGTACGTGTATCAGTAAGGATGCACTAATTTTTCAACAAGAAAAAAATTCATTGCACTTATTTTAAACTCCACACTTTCACAAACAAGTACCAAAAGCTAGGTTTTACTAGATCCTCAACTCCTTCCCTTCCTCCAGATCCACCCAATTCTCCTCTCTCTCTGAAGAGCCCAAAATGAGGAATCAAATCTAATCAAAAATGCAATCAGTGGGGCCCCAAAAAATCAAAGCGGACAAACAACAACCGTGAGTTAGGGTTTGCTTACGTACCTTCAAAGAGGTCGCGGCACTCGATCTCTAGATTGCCTCTTCGTCCATTTGCCGCGAAAATCGATCGCTAGAAGTCTTCTTCTCTTTCTCTAAAAAGGCTGGGGGCTGGATTGATCCCGTGATGAGGCGGTGACTCCAAATACCCTTACCCAAAGTGATCGAAAGCCACGCCAGGATGGCTTTTGTCTAGCTATGGGATAGAGAATTCCAAAGCCAACCAAGCAGGATAAGCAATTTGGCCTAAAGTCACTATCCACTTTTAGGGATATAGAATTCCCTTGAAAGTCTATATCCCTTTTTTTAGCCCCATCAAAACACAAAAGTAAAAGATTCTCGGGATATAACTTTTCCCATCCAACTACATATCTGTGCCATCAAACAATCCCTTAAATCAAGCATAAAGCTTGTGTTATTATGGAGTGGAGAAGGCTTTGGACTTGGGCTTTGATTGAAACTTTGGAGTAGGGAAGCTTTAAAAGCTTTCCATTGAATCTCAATTTTTATCGAGAGAGGGATTTAAATTAAGGAGGTTAATGAGCAAGGCTAATGTAGAAAGAGAGAAAGGTTGCTTCTCAGTCTAGCAAGCAGGAGATAGTGCATATGGAGCTGCTCATTTGGAAAGGCTGAAGCTTGAGCTATCGATTTGTACATGCTACTGTGAGGAAGTAGGCAGCTTCAATGTGGCAAGCGAGAAATGAAGTTTTCCTCCATGTATAGATAGGTGAAAGTGATGAGCTCAAAACTTGTTCTCTATTTCAATTGGAAGGTTTAAGTGTAGGTTAAGGATCGTAGGGTTGCTAGAGAGAAGGTAGAGGAAGCTAATAAGGATTCCAAGTGCAGCTTGTAGGAGAGTGAAGCTAATCAAGCGGGCACTATGTAAGCTTCAATTGAAGGTAGGACAAATAATATTAAGCTATTTTCTGTGAGCTCTCTCTACGGTGTGGTGTTTTGAATTGTTTTTAGAGAATGGTAGTAAGTAGTGGTAGGAATGAAAAGAAATGTAATTGGTATTGTATTGTATGGTTGTAAAATAGAAGCAATTGAATAATACTTCTCTATTATAGATTTTTGATGATGTTTAGATATGCCCACAAGTTGTTTGATTAAGAATGTTTCAATGATCCTTATGGAGAGTATTAAGTCTTTTAAATTCTTCACTTAACATCGGGTATTGGAGATATATGAATTAAATTGGAGTAAATTCTAGGAATTTACCTCTGCATTACACTTATAAATCAAATAGAGTTTAGCAAGGCAAATGTGTTAAGTGTTTGAAGAAAGGCTCAAGAGAGCAATAGTAGCTTGTAAATCTTTGATTGTGTGTTAATCTCCGGATTATGAATTTAAGATTGTAATTTCGAGGAGGTTTCCACTTTGTTTTGCTATGAATTGAATTGGATTCATACTTGTATAGGAAGAGGGAAGCAAATAGAGGACCATGAGTGAGGATCCTATCAAGTTGAAATAGCGAAGGACCCTCGGGTGATTCACTATGATTGTACTTGGATGCATTTTATGATCAGATTTTATCAGCCTTGATTTTTCTTATATGATTTTACATGAGTTTTGTATTGAAAGGTTGCCATGCAATGTTCCCTCGGTTTTGTATTCACGATACTATTACTAGTGACTTGGTTAAGTTTTATTCTTGCAATCTTGTGAGGTGCAAATGCATATATGATGTGAAGCCCAAGATTTTTAAGTGTTTTAGGACTTTGGTCTTTAGGGATTTATGTTTTATTCTTAGGATTTAATTAATTGTATTTTTCTTTTACTTGTTTAGTGAATAAGGGGAGAGTCTCCCAAGTTTAGAAGACGCGTTTGAAATTTATCTTTAATAGACCTCTTTTGTTTTAATTTTGCAATTTGAGAAACTTATCGTAGGTAAATGAAAATTTCTAATGGATTTGTTTATACAAAGAGAAATCAAAATGGAAAAAAAAACCCTAATTAGGGTTAATTGGGGTGATCATTAAGGACCTAATGGTAATTTTGGGAAAAATTTAGGATTGAGAGATAATATAGTCCCTCTTTCTGGACCAGGTGACCTAGTTGTAATATCCGAGAAAACTCAAGGACCAAACAAGAATTATGTATCTCTCTCACTCGGATGAGGGGCCCTTTTTTACGCATGTAATATAAATATAGAGGCAGGACTTATTTGTGAATTTCACGAAAGTAAACCATGCGAGAGGGTATTCAAAGGGAAAGCAGGACGGCCAGGGATTAGATGATCAAGAGATCGCGATTAAGGTCGAGGCGAAAGCGGATGGAGATCGGATAATCCATTTCGGACCGCTATTCTACGACAGAGTATAGAGTATGAACCTACTGGTGCGGGTCAAGCGGCCACAAGCCGTCCATCTAAAGGGAACGATTTGAGTTCGAGGCAAAATGGTTAGATCCTGGGCCGTTAGAGTAGCCATTTAATTGCCAGGTGTCCATCCTACCTTGGGATGCTTGATCTCGAGGCACGAGAATAAATACTTACCACCGGATCATAAAGATTGATCTACCGAATCCGCTCGATAAAAAGGCTTCCATCACGAGGCTACTGATTTGTTCTTCTCCGGTAGCGACGCCACTGCGTCTGACAGCCATGCATGGAAGCTAATCTTATTAAAACACTACGAAGCCGCGAAATAAAATTCAAAGTTATAGAGTTAAAAATAGAATTTAAAACTTGAGATAAAAACAAACTTTAAATCGTGCCTTATCCGTCCGTGAACTTGAGGTCATCTTAGAGGTCTCTGCGACGTTTCTATATAAATAGGAATCCTTTTGTGAATGATCGAGACTACCAGGAGAACGTGGGCGTAGAAAATCCTTCACTTTCTCACGAGAAAGCAATGAGAGGGACAAAAAGAGAGAGAGAGGAGGGTGTGGGCCAATACTCACGGGGACGAGGACCATCTCCGCAGAAAGCCAAGAAGCAGGAGGCATAGTATGTGCATTCGGAGGCCGGTCTCGGGTGAGTATTCTTCTTTAATTATCGCTATTCTTAATCATTGCGCAAAGATCCATAGTAGAACATAAGGCATTATTAGGGAACCACAGGGTTTTCTTTATCCGCTCTCCTGGGAACTAAGCCTTGGCCGGTGGGCAAAGAGCTAACAACTGAATTTGCGCGGCTGCCCGGTGAGGGAGGAGTGTGAGAAATATGACAGATTCTAAACGGCCGAGCGTGACGAACCACGAATATGATACAGCTTTTCAGTTTACCGAACCTCGGAACGATGGAAATTCGGCGCCCGTTATCGGCGATACGCCGGGGAGCTACTCCCTCCGTGGCGCCGCCTTTATCCAGGAGGTTGAAGATGAGCCCAGCCGCTTTGAGCGGGTTGGACCTGGGCTTTTAAAAGGTACAGTTACATCGATTTGCCATGTTGGAGTTTAGGGATTAATGGGTTGAATTCAAATCAAATTGGATTTGGGCTTCAACTTAGAGTCTAGATAGTTGAGCCTGAAGACAGTGTTTGGTTTGGTTGATTTAAAGGATTGTATTGGGTGCAGTTTAGTTTGAAGAATTAAGATTGTTAATCAAGTTAGTGAAGATTAGAGTTCAAGCTGTTGGAGTTTGAATCAATTTTAGAGATGATTGGGTTCAATAGGTTTGGGAGAAGAGTTGTGATTGATTAGTTTGAGTTAAGTTCGCTTAATTGGGTCTAGCCGATGTAAGTGGATTTAGGTTTTTATTCAGGGTTGGGTTCAATCTGACTATAAAGAAGTTGTAGGCTTAGTCAAAGTTGGCTAAATTTGGTTAGGATTTAGTCAAGTATGAAAAACAAAATCTACAAAAAAGGTGTGTAGAGAAGCGGGATCCCGGAATCCGGGGATGTCTTTTGGCTTAGTGGGCCTTAAACTTGCCCACTATGCACTAGTTGGTTTTCTTTTTTTAGAGATGGGTAGAGTAGCGCTTATTAATAAAAAGGGGAATAGCTTAAAAATAAAAGGGCCATAAATCGGACTTGCAGAATTCTAATTAAGACATCATGCATGTTCTTATTTAGAAAATTTTGGAATTTATTGATGTTATTAAATTAGATCTTATTGCACGATGCCGACATAGAGATTTATCAGAGTTAGGGTCGTGGAAGTTGATTTCTGATATCGCAAACAAAAGTAAGTTACCTCTGCTTAGTTTCCACCCGTCATTGGCTATCATGGATTTTACTGCTAAGTATTTCTTAAAGCATATCTCATACCTTTCGTTATCGGGAACACGCGGCACATACCCGCTGACCGCTTTCCTTCTTTGTATGTGCATGGTTGATGTGTTAGGATTTTCAGGCACACCGCCCTGTGACCGACATTTGATCATGAAACCATGATCTTATGTGTTGGCCAGGCAAGTGTGTGCCAGGTGAGTTCTTATTCTGCCGGTTCAGTGGAGCAAATGCTCATGTGGAACGCCAGACCGGTGACACCTTAATCGCGTTCCGATAGTTCCTACGCTAGGGGAGGATACCACCGTAGTCCAACCTGGCTGCTGGGACGACATATCGACCGCGGTTTCCATCGTACATAAGAGACCCAGGTCGATTCCAAATTTAGAGTCGGGTAATCGAATCGAGAAGTTTGTTGCTCTAAATCTAGGAGTTTCTTCTTTCCTAGTCTCCTCAGAATTTTATTTGCGCTGGGCTTGGCTCCATTGTTTGACTTGTTGGATCAGTTGAATTTTGGATATTTTGATTTAGTTGTGATACCTTAGGAACTTATCGAGCTTTCCTCTCGAAAGCTCACTCTACTTTGTTCTTCTTCTCTCTTTTTGTGATCGAGGGATTAGCCGAAGCTGGTTTCGTGAGTTATTATCGTAAGGAGTCGAGAACACGTACCTGCCGAGGCTGGAAGATCTCTCAACTAGTTCTCGACTTGTGGTAACTTATGGGGCCCTCGGTTATTGTAAGGTCGCATAAGCTCCTATTTCCGTTGTAACTCTGATTAATAAATTGTGAGTTATTTTGATATTATTGTTATTTGTTTATGATTTACTTAGGCCTTGTATCCGAGCAGGGCCCGTCTTCACTTGGATACAGCCGGTCTGTGTATGTTCCTATGGTCCCGGGATTTGGGTCGGGGCGTGACATATGAAAGGAAATAAAGAATATGAACAAGATAACAGAGATGTTGTAAATATCTACTGAGGTGCATCCTACACCAGACATATGATTATATTAGTAGGTTACTTGGAAGCATATGGTGCTCACAGGACTTAACTAGTATTTGAGGAAAACTATACAAGTATAAGGGATATATTTAAAATTTAAACCTTTAATAATTCCCAAGGTATAATTCAAGTCAATATTCTTCATACTCTCTCTAATCTTTAACAAGTCAATAAAACTTAACTCAAGATATGACCATAATCACGAACCATATAAACTAAACTTCAAAGCCTACAATTCGATTTTGAATCTTAATTTATCTTAGAATTGCGTTTAAAGTTAAAGGCCAATAGAGCTAAAGGGTCAAGAAAATAAAGTTAGATTCTAATTAATGTAACACCCGCCTCTCAACCAAGGCAGATGTCACACTAGTCAAGCCGGGAGTGCACCCAACCCAAAGATTGTCTGACCTGATATCCTGATAACCTGTACATACCAATATTATTATAACAAGATAAACCAATCATGTTTCTTAATCATATGAAACCTAATCCGTTTGTACATATCATAAATAAAGTATCTGGCCAACTGCGACCTCCGATACTAATCAAACATGATAGTGGACTCTACCCACTCAGGTACGTGTGAGCCAACTATGAGTACACACTCTACCGAATAGTCACCCCCACGTAAGCACCCCTCTGGGTCTAGCTATGCTAACCTGGGCTGTACTTGCAATCTATGGGGAAAAGGGGAATGAGCTTCCACGCGCTCAGTGAGAGAAAACCACTAATACAAGGTAGTA